>WELA01007917.1:104724-123117 GCA_009602735.1 Mesotaenium endlicherianum
GGGGGAGTAGTGGGGGGGGCGGGGAGGGCTTCTCACTCTTCTCTGTTATGCTCATTTCATATTCCTGCCACCTGTCACGCGCCCTGTCCACGCACCTGTGCTCTTGGGTGTCTGTTGTCCCCGCCATGCTGAGACATTGGGGGACCTAGCCTTTTCTGTGTGCAGGTTTTTCCTGTGCTGGTAAGTATCTGTGCGCGCGTCGGTTTCTCCGTTGCGCACCCCTGTCGATGCGAAGGTGGGATTTTTGACGGAAGCATGACATGCAGCAGCCTCGCGTGAGAGCACAGGACAACTGACACTTGTTCGTTGGCCAATCAGATTCGGCCCGCGTGTGGGCATTTTGCAGACATGCACAGAGTCACTGTCCCTCGGCTCGTTGTTTTGAAAGTCGACGAAGAGCTTCCACAATTCAGGATCTGATTAGTAGGAACCAAAAATGCTGTTGAATGTGAGGTCGTTCGAGCGTGACACAGGCCCATGAGATGGGACCCGCAACGCCCACGTAACGCCAACGCCCGGGCTCGTCACAGGCGCCAGCGTCTGCACGGCACGTGCAGCCCGTCAGCAGCAGGTGACACGTGGCGGCGGCTTGTGGCGGGGCTCTCCTGTGCTCCTGGGCAGGTGTGGGGCGTGAAGGCGGGGTGGGGCAGCCGGCCGGACCTGTACGTGCAGCAGGGGCACGAGGGCGGGGAGGATGTGACGGGCGTGCTGTTCTCGGCCGACGGCTTCTCGCTGGCCTCCCGCAGCACTGACGCGACGGTGAAGGTGCGCGCGCGCTGCGCCCGCCCGCCGGCTTGCCGCCTGCTCGCTTTGGCTCCGGGCTCTAGGCGTGGGTTTGGGCTTGCCTGCTGCACGCGTGCGTTCTTTCGGGGTGTGAGGAAGCTGTTGCTTGACACTTGCAGATGTGTGCTGGTGGTTGGGGTGAGAACCCGGTGAACGGTACAATAGGCACAGACGCAAACAGAGATGAAAGTATGTGCATATGTACGCACGAATATGTATATATGTGAATGTGTACATGTCATGTGCATGTGCATGTATGTATATATGTATATATATGTATATATGTGTTCCTGCGTATGCATATTGCGTATATACCTGTGTGTAAGGAACTGTGTTCTCCAATGTAGAAATGTGTACGTGTCAGGCTACTCTATCTGCGAATGTGTACATGTGTGTGTACGTACGTGCGTATTTACGTATCTATTTACGTATTTATTTTCATATTTGTATGCCTGTGTACTCAAACACATGTTTGTAACTTCCGGGGGAGACTTCATGTGCAAGTGGCTCCTGTGCACTCCTGCAAGCCCGGTCCCTTCTACGCCTTGTTGAGATGCATCGCTGCCTGTACACAATCACCCGTCACCGGCCACCCGTCGTCACTTGCCACCTGTCGCCCTCTGGCCGCTGGCTCGCCTCGTGCCCACCTGTCGTTCATTCTACTGCGAGCATGAGGTGTGGCAGTGTATGCCTCGAGCTGCAGTTGTGCGATGGTGGTTCTTTCAATCTGGGCCATACTCAAGCGAGTCGCCACATGCTCAGAGCGCCTGCGTGCATGCGTGCATGCAGGCATGCGTGCGAATGGGGGGTATGTGCTGGTCGTCAGTTGCCGCCGATGGGCGCAGGCCTGTCGCAAGTCTGCATGTCTCTGCGCGTCTCCACACCTCCCACCCACGCGGCCAGGAAGTGGTGCCAAACCCCTCTAAGGCTCTCACTCTGGGCACTTATTCATCCGTCTGCCCTCATTGAGCCGTCCGACTGCTACTCATGCAGCAACAGCAGCCTCCCCAAACACTGACTTCCTTAGGGAGTCAACTCAATTCCCCCCAGCTCTTAGGTTTTCTGGTTGGGAATATGGCTGCGGCCGCTGGCCCTGTTCTTGCCCGTGACTGCATCGCCGCTACGCGCACGTCCTCCCCTCTTCCTTTCCCTCAAGATCCAAAGGATACCTCCTACATTCTCTTTCATTCATTTTCCCACCCTCGGGTGAGCACAGGCAGATACTTTGGCCTCCGTCCGCCTCCCCCACCCCAACCCAACACCTGACTCTGGCTCTAACCTCCGCCTTCTGCGCGCCCTTCTCTCCCCACAAACAAACCCTAACCTCTGCTCCCCTGACGTGCGCGCGCGCGAGCAGATGTGGGACCTCCGGAAGTTCAAGGAGCCCCTGAAGGTGTTCGGGGACCTGCCCAACTCGTACGCGCAGACCAACCTGGCGTGGAGCCCCGACGAGCGCCTGCTGCTCACGGGGACCTCCCACGAGAAGGGGGGCGCGGGCGGCCAGGTGGCGGTCATTGACAAGGACAGGCTGGAGCTGGTGCGCCGCATCGGTATGGCGGACGAGCAGAGCGTCGTGCGCGTGCTCTGGCACCCCCGCCTCAACCAGGTCCGCATGCAAGATCCTCCCTCCGCCTGCCTCTCTCTGTCTCACTCACACACGCACACACACATAGGCACGGATACACGCACACTCCTTTCCCTTACATGCAGGACTCTAGTGCTGGCACTTGTTTGTTGACCACAGTCAAGTCCCTCTCCCATTTTCTTTGCCCGCTTGTTCGTTGCATGCATGAACTTGCAGCCCCACAGACGCATTATGTTAGCACACTCACAGCACGGGCACGCCTGCAGGCGCTCGCAGATGCTCGCGAGCACGCACGCATGCATACTTACTCGCACCACGTCTACCACTCGCACGGGCAGGCCCTCAGACACAGATGTCAGCGTGGATTGTGGGGCCCACTCTTGGCAAGGCAAGAGCGGATGCATGACCTGCTTTGGGGCCTCTGAACTCATCTAGATGGTAGGGGCAAGAGGGTGGAGGGTACGCCCTTGTGCTTTTTTTTTGGTCGTCCTGTGCGTGGCTGGTCCTTGGTCCCATCTCTACCTGCTGCTGTCGCCAGCACCGTGACTGCTCTCTTTGCAAACTGGATTTAAGGCAAGTCTTTCGGCCGTGTGCTCGGGTTCTCAGTGGCCGCCAAGTGTAAGTCGAGCCGGTGCATGGAGCACAGCACTGCCATGTGGAGTGCATAGTGGCCTTGAGGGGGGGGTCCTGGGGACTGGAGACAGTTCAGTGAGGTGTCCTTTTAGATGCGTCAGCAGCTTGTAGGATATGATGAGAACTCACACTTACCCCTTTAACATTCTTGCCCTGCGCTGCCCCCTCCTCCCTCCCCTTCCCCTTTCCTCTTGCCCCCCTTTTCTCCCGCTTTCCCCTTCCTTCTCCTCCTCCGCTCCTCCCTATTCTGCACGCATGCAGATATTTGCGACAGCTGGCAACAAGAAGGAGGGCGGCACGCACGTGCTGTACGACCCCGCGCTGAGCGAGCGCGGCGCGCTTGCGTGCGTGGCACGCGCGCCCCGCCGGCGGCGCGCGGAGGACTTTGCCCTTGGCGCTGCGCCACCTGTCATCCACAACCCCCACGCGCTGCCCCTCTTCCGGTCGGAGCCCAGCCGCAAGCGGCAGCGTGAGAAGGACCGCAAGAACCCCGTGGCGTCGAAACGCCCCGACCTCCCCATGTCGGGCCCCGGCTTTGGCGGCCGCGTGGGCCAGTCCAAGGGCAGCTTGCTCACCCAGTACCTTCTCAGAGTGAGTTTCTTCCTGCGCTCCTCAAGGCGATGTTCTTTCACTCTCTCTCCTCTCCGCCCCACCCTTCCTTTCCCCGGGCCAAGCTCCCGCCTGGGGCCTTGTGTGTCTCTTGTGCGTGTGATAATGATTTTCGGCATTCGTTGTCCTCGTTTCTTGTTTCCTTGTTCAAGGTGAGCGGGGATGTACTTTGGTGTGATGCACTGTGTGGAGAGCGCTATCTGTCTGAGTTGAGAACTTTGTGATCTTTTTCCGTGTCGTGTATTTTTGGCGAGCACTGACAACAATTTTCGTCTGTCTTTCCGTTTTCAATCCGTGGTCGTATATTGACTCCATCAGGAAGGAGGTCTCATTAAGCAGACGTGGATGGATGAGGACCCTCGAGAAGCCATCCTTCGGCATGCTGCGGGTGCTGCTGCGGACCCTCGCATCATGGGCCCAGCCTATGCGGACACAGCGCCCGAGCCCATTTACCACGAGTCAGACGAAGAGGAGGAAGACAAGTAGAGGCACGAGATGCTTTGTAAAGTCGGTAATATGATGTGCAAGAACTTGCAGGATGTTTGTTAGAGGAATGAAATGTTTGCGGAGAAGCTCGATTCGCAGGTTTAAAATTTGGCAAAATTTCAGGTCTCGTGGTTGAACGAAGTGGGGCACTCCTCATGTTGAGTATGGAGCCGCTTATGTACAGTTGTACAATAATGTGGGACATTATGTACCTCAATAAAGGGTATTTTTGGAACCCTGAATTTTCCACATCTGGCAAGGTTACAAGCACCTCTATTGAAGCATGTTAGGTTGTGTGTTTAGCTTGAAAAAGATTACTAATGTAGCACGTTTTGGTTTGACCTTGGACCTAGTATATCTATTTTATATAAGTTTTTCTTTCTCATCTATGGGGGGGAAGCATGAGAAACCTCTTAGTTCTATTCACATATGTATGCCCTTCTAAGTCTTCACAAATACTTAGGGTCTGCCTTTCCTCGTACCTTGAGGAAAGTTCATCGGATCTCTTTAAAATGAGTACATGTGGGGGGTTCACAGTGACAATTTTTGTGAAGTACAATTTGATACAAGGTCAAGTCTTAGGTCCATCTTTGTTGCTGCCTGATGCTTACTTTTACCTTTTTATCCACGTATATCGCTTATTTTATCAATGCAATGCAGATGGATTTAGAAAAGTAGTCACTTGATCTGGCCTAAAATTGTTGCACGATCAAGCGAAACACGTTCTGTTTTCTCAAAGTGGTGGCGCATAGGATCAACGCATAATGGTTTGCTGGTCATGAGGATTTGCTTCTAAAATATCCATGAGGGACAGTATGTATTTTTCATCCTTTTCCAGGTTTTAGAGTCGTTGAACATGGACTTTTGCGGCTGGGCGCTGTTATTGAACATGCTTATTTATAACTGTAATCATGGTAAGCTCTTGGCTGTGCATGACTATTCCCCTTAAGTATTTTCTATTTTCAGTCTACCTCATTATTAGATGTCTTTTGTAGATCAATACGTCGGAAAATTAATATGACCTGAAGTCGGTGTTTATATTTTCGAGCAAAACACTCATTCTAAAGGTTTGATGGAGCAGACGAATCAAATCACGAGTTGATTGAATGAGCGGTTTCTTCATCGAACTTCCAGCTTCCGCCTGCCGACTACTTCCGACCCAGTACAAAGCCTGGCTGGCATTTCGCCACGCTCAGCATGTCCGCAGCTTGCGGTGAACGCCGTAGCTAGACAGATAAACGTGTGGACACTTGAAGGCACTTGGAGGTACCTCCTGAAGCGAGTAGAGGCTTGTGACGTTTCTGACCCGACGTGCCTGACGGTCTCGACGACGTTGACGTGAAATTGACTCGAAGACCATTAACCTCGCACATCCAATCACGTCCAAGTATTTGACCCTGTGCGACGTTTCGAGCAACGTTCCTATGCACGCCTGGCAGTCCGCGAAGTGCCGCGAATGCATGGCCGTGCAGGGTGATGTTGGGCTGGTGTTGGGTGGAACCAGGCGGAACCAGGCGGAACACATGAAATCCTCCTGGAAATCGTTGCTAGTTTTGTTGTCGCTCACAAAAGAATGCCCTCGACATCACTGGAACGTCCTCCCCATGAGGGGTGCAAGCCTGTCAATTGATGCATGCTGACTGACGCTCCCCGTCGTGCTCCTAGGAGTTCCCGTTCGGCACTCGTTTTTGGATCAGCTAGGTTGACAGAAAATTACCTAGCTTTAACTGCATCTGCACGGACAACAGTCACTCGCTTTCAGGTCAATATTAACTCTACCGTCGTAATCTGAGGAGCAGCATGCTGGCTTTACCACCGGGCCAGAAAGCTGTAGTGTTTTCTACAAATATGGCGCCTGACACAAGCAATTGCAGATATAGGTGCTCTTCTACAGACCGCAGGCATCTTCCCAGATTTATGAGACAAAGGTATACGTGATCACGTCAATTTTCGGTACTTTTCCCGAAAGAAATACCGAACGATTTGTTGCAATGATATGAGAGTATGTAGGGGACCTTGTAATACATGTGTGCGCAATTCTTGAAGCTTTTATTTTGCTACAAACCAGTAGCATACAGGTGAAATAAATAATATTTCAGCATCTCGAATGACGAAAATAAAAAGGGCAGCATCTGTAACCGTTAAAGCAGCTGGGTCAGGCTTTGAGCATCACTTTGGCGAGCAGCTTACCTTAAGCAAGTCCGATGTCAGGACAGTCCCTTGTCACATAGTCATTGTCTATATGTTCCCCCTTTCTGGCAAGCCAACAAAGGGGGTCCAAAGAGTAAGCACCGAACACGTCATCATAAATTACTCCCTTGTGGTTATGTATGCAGCCCCTCTTATTACACTGGTGTGTTTTTTAAAACATTTATACGCCACTTCTCAAGCGTAACATACAACACGAATGTGCTGCCTCGACAACCAAGCCGGCTAGCTTCTACTTTTTCTGTGATGTCCATCATACACTGATATAAGGGTGCTCCAAGCTTCCAAAAGTACAGGACACGTATACTCCGAGTGAAACACATACTTGCTGGTCAAAAGCGTGAAAACTTCTATCATCCCTGAGTGCTCTGCTGTTGCTGGCTTGTGCATGACACTCCACCTCACCTCGTTCCACATCACACAGGATGACTCACATCGGCCTGCGTGTGTGCAGAAGCTGTCCGCAGACGAGCAGCTGTTGACTCTCAAGGCCTCCCTGTCGGAGGCTCTCCGGATCTTTTACCCGCTCGCAGGAAGATTGCGATACGCCTCCGCCGCCGATTCGGAGAAGCGGCTTGTCATAGATTGCAACAATGCAGGTCCGCCGCCATCCCTGCCCCTGCACGACCTGCTGTGGCGGAGACTCGAGAGCGTCAACACCCCCTTCCTCTTGTGCCACTCTCCCACTCTCTGCAACTTTGTGCATGTGATGGTGTAGTGTAGCAAGAGCACGGGTGGGCATCTTTTGCAAACCTTTTGAAGAGGATGAGTTGCGATGGAAGAAGCACTCAGAAAATCTTATCGGCAGCACACACGTCTCAAAGCCGTAAGGTGTCACAGATTGGTGATGGTGTCCGTCCTAGATGGGCGCAACGCACAAGAGGCTGTCCACTCACCAATGCTGAGGGCTCATCCTCTGCCCTGCCCTGCTCTGATCGTCCTGGGGATGCCCAAGGACAGGTGTCCCCTTTGTGGAGGCCTATGCCCACAGCACCATGGCGCAGGCAGTCGCTGACGTCCGGCAGCCTGCCAGCTATCCCCCCGGCCTCTACTCTGGCCCCCCTGCAATCCCGCTGGTGAGGGTCCTTCCCGGTGTCCTCCGATAGTGTGAACTTTTGCACTCGCATGGGCGACACACCTGCTGGCTTGCACCCCTGCTATTTATGGTGGAATCTAATTAATCCGAGACCCGCATCTCTGTTATTGGAAGCTCTGCTCTTGCTTAAAAGTTTTTCGAGCAAGTCTCAATCTTGCCCCGCAGGGTCCATGCTCTTGCAGAGCGATTGACTCACCGGACAGCAAGTGTTGTGGGACTGCCAGGCCTGTGGCATAGACTTGATCTACCCTCTAGATTCAAAGGAAAAAGGCTGCTTTTTTTTGAATCCCGGCCTCGCAATAGTCCTCGGCGCGCAAACCCTGCTCCCTCATGAGTCTGACTTCAGCCCCGCATCCGCATATTGTATGAGTGTTCATTATATTTGTGCTGTGCGGTCGGCTTGCCTTCACCTCTACTGCGCATCTCTCCGCCCCAACGTTCCACCACATGGCTGCCCACCGGGGCCATGAACAACGCGCTGACAAGTGTCCACCTCCTCCATGCTGGCCCCCAGGTCTTCCCCAGCAACCCCCTGCTGGCAGTGCAGGCCACGCGCTTCACATGTGGCGGCCTCGCGCTCACCGCCTCCTTCCACCACTATTGCACCGACGGCTCCGGCTTCTTCCACTTCATGGACACGTGGGGAGCGATCGCTCGCGGCGCCCCCCTGCCGCGCCCCCCCTGCCACGACCGCGGCCTCTTTGGCCACCGCTGGCCCGAGGACGACCTCCCCCTCCCCGTCGGAAAGGGCGAGTTCTCATACGGCAACGGCCCCGTGCTCGTCGGCGGCCGCCCCGTCATGATCTGCTCTCCCCAGCACTTCCGCCTCTTCCACGACGCGCCACCTCATCCCGGCGGCCCCAGGGGCAAGAGCGGGGCCCAGATCACTGCGATCGGCGAGATCAGCGGCCGTGAGGGGACGCCGCTGAAGGCTGAAGCCACTGTTCTGGAGGCGCAGGCGGCACCCCTGCCAGAGGCAAGAGGCCCCGGAGAAGATGAAGAGGGGAAAGGTGCAGCAGCGGGGCTGAGAGCAGAGACGCTTCTGCTCAAGAGCGCAGGGGCGTGGGCGGGTGCGAGGTGGCAGCAGCAGCAGCAGCAGCAGCAGGAGCAGAAGTCCAGCTGGCGCATTGCGAGAGGCATGCCGTCGTTTGCGGGCGTGGCAGCCCACAATGATGCAAGCCCAGAGCGCAGGCGCTCCCCGCCCCTGTCGCCGGCAGCGCACCTTCACACGCCTGCCCCTGCCCCCGCCCCTGCCCCCGCCCCTGCCCCCGCGCCTGCCATAGTGCCTGAACGTGCGCCAGCGCCTGCCTCTGTCTCCTCATCTTCTGCTGAGCCTGCTGCACCTGCACCTGCACCTCCCCTGACTCCGCCCCAGGGTCCGCGCCAAGGGCAGGGGCAGGGGCAGGGGCAAGAGCAGGAGCAGGGAGGGGCGCAAAGGCAGGGGCAGCTGAAGAAGAAGGAGAAAAAGAAGGCAACCTCCGGGCCGGGGAGGCTGTGGGAGTCGACGAAGGACTTTGTGAAGGCGGCCGTGTACATGGCCAACCTGCTGGCGCAGTGCCTCTTCCACGCCAGCACTGCCGCCGAGAGCTTCCACTTCACGGCCGCCCAGCTTCGCCACCTCAAGGCCGTCTCCTTGCTGCCCTTGCAGGGCCCCGCGGAGGACCGCCAACCCCAGCTCCAGCCCCAGCAACGGGGGGTGGGCGGGACGGGAAGTAAGAGCGGGAGGGGGAGCAAGCAGCAGGAGGAGGAGGAGGCGCGCGAGCTGAGCGAGGCGGGGGTGCTGGACGTGCAGTGGGTCTCGACGGACGATGCCCTGTGCGCCCACGTGTGGCAGGTGAGGCTTGCAGGATCAATGCCATGGCTGCCCACCACGCACGCGTCTCACGCCTCGTGATCCTTTTGCTGCTGGCTTGCCATCGCTTGCCTCCCCTTCTCATATTTTTTGGTGCGCGGGCGTGTGTGCGTGCGTGCGTGCGTGCATGCAGGCCATCACGCGCGCCCGAGGCTTCGCCGCCCGGCCCGGCACGCGGGTGTCCGTGAGGAGGGCCGTGGATTCGCGCGCACGGCTGGCGCCGCCCCTCCCGGAGGAGTACTTCGGCAACGCTGTGATGGGCAACCCCGCCGCCGACTTCTTTGTCAGCGCCGGGCAGCTTCTGGGGTAGGCTCTACCTGACCAGCGTACATGCACGCTTGCTTACGTGCTCTCCTCTTCGTTCGCCAGCTGGCCTCAGCTTTCAAGTCACGATGAGTCTCTTCCTCTCTGCAGCTCCCTCCAGCTCCCCCAGCAGTTGCCTGGGGTGGGTGCCACCTGGCGCGGCGGGCACGTCCCCTCGGCTCCCCCTTTCCATGGCCTGATGATAGCTCCTCCCGTGTGACGCTGCCAGCGGCACTCTTGAGTATCCACGGGTTGCTCGCTCTCTCCCCTCTCCAAAATTCTCCGATATAAACGCCAGCAATATCAACGACACTGGCGAGCTTGCACAGTGCTGCATGTTTGTCTGCATTCGCTCTCCTTGACAGTCGCTACACTTGCTGGATTCACGGCAGGACCCACATCTGAGTTTCCAAAACATGAGAAGCAGCCGGGGCTGCGGGGTTCGGTGGCTCCAGCGCCCCCCACGGAGCCAATTAGGGCTCGAGATCCAGGGAAGGCCACCGGAGGGGCGTCATGCAGGGCTGCAGATTACGCGCTGGCGTGAGTGAAGGCCGCAGAGCAGCAACGGGCTTAGGTTGCCACGCTCTCTGCCTGAGATGTGAAGCTCTCCCACTAACCGCCTGTATGCCGGGGTGTTGATGGGTCTGGTGCGCGACAAGTGGCACCAAGTGACGGGAAGGCGGAGCACTCTGTCATACGTCCTGAGCGTGGAGGGAATTGCTGATAGTTGCGCCTGCCCCTTGAGTCGTGAGGATGGCTGGAGACCCCAGCGGGCTGCAAGAAAGGGGGGTCCTCGCGAAGAGGGGATGGGGAGGGGAGGGCGTCGTGCTGAGCTGGCAGCCACTCGGACACTGACGGGGTGCAAAGAATTCGCAAGCACTGCGCGCACGAATGCGGGGTCCTCCGATTGTGCCCGCGGGGGCTTGCTCCTCCTTGCTCCTCTTGTTGACTGATTGATGTCATGTTGAGCCTCCGCAGCTTGTGCATGTATTGTGTTTGAAAGGCAGAGGTGTGCGAGTGTGTGTGTGTGGGTGTGGGTGTGGGTGTGTGTGTGGGTGTGGGTGTGGGTGTGTGTCTGTATGTGTGTGTGGGTATCAGCGCACGTGTGTTTAGAGGGATTATATCACCAAGTATCTGTCTGTGAGTATTGATACCGGCAAGAAAAATGACGTAAGCCACTTCTGCCCCTATGGAGTCAATGAGTCAATGAAGTCAGATCTGCGAAGTTGTCCACATGGCATCACCGTGTACCTCTCAGCAGTACCAAAGCAAGTCCCGGAAGCCTGTCTGCCCCCCCCACCCCCCCCTTCCCCCTCTCAACCCCAAGAAGGGATGCACTCAAAACCACGAGTCGTTTCCGCCCTGCCCTCTGTCATGCCTGTACGCGTCCCGCCTGGCAGCACGCCGCTGGGAGTGCTGGCGCGATTCTTCCGACGACAGCTGCAGCTCGTGGACGAGGACTACGCCAGATCATTCGCGGCCGCCCCCTCCCCGGCCACCCCGCTGGCGGCCATCGTGCCGCCAGTTGTCGGCCAGGGAGTGCTCATCACAAGGTACGACGCGCGTGTCTGGGCGGCAGCAGCACTTGTGGAATCCGCGCGCCCGTCGCTCTCTCGCGCTTTCTTTTTTGTCTCATCTTACGCTGTATAGCGTTATGAAGGCGGAGCTGACTTGGAGTTGATTTGGAGTTGACTTTGAGCTGGCTTGGAGTTGACTAGGATTTGACTAGGAGCTGAGAAACTCAGCACTTGATTGACCTTGAGCTCCTGATGAGCTCTCTGTGTGCGTCGTGCCACTTGAGCCAAACCAGCCGCCCAGCCGCCCCTTCTCTGACTTGTAGAGACAGGCAAGGGCACAGCACAAGGGTCGCTTGAACCCGTCCTAGTGCGCTCTTCAACCCAAAGGGCCCTCAGTAGGTCTCTAGCAGTGCAGCTGTTGCGTGCAGCCTGCCAGCCTGAGGGGTCAAGCCCGGTGTTGACTTGGGACTACGTCTTCAGTGACTATAAAGTTTGGCATTCGGGAGTTGGGCTCTTCTTCTCTCTCTTCCTGTGTCTCTCAACGTATGTGTGTGTGTGTGTGTGTGTGTGTGTGTGTGTGTGTGTGTGTGTGTGTGTGTGTATGTGTGCATTTTTGTGTGCGCTCGCGCACGCTTTTGTGTAGTCACAATGTGAGACAGTGTACCCATTCATGCATGTCCTCACGCTATATGTACGCGGGCGCATGTTCCATGCCATTACCGGTGGGAAAGCAGCTGGACCAAGTTCGACATGTATGCGTGCGACTTCGGGTGGGGGAGGGCGGCCAACGTGAGCACCGGCTACGGCCCCAAGCCGCGCTTTGTCAGCGGATGCGTCGTGTTCCAGCGCAGCCCCGAGGGCGATGGCGGAGTGGATGTCATTGTCTACGTTCCCCAGAGAGCCCTCGATGCTCTCAAAGTCGACCCGCACTTCAGGCTCCTCCAGATCTCCCAGTAATATTTGATATATCTAGGGCTTGCTACTTGATGCCTTTTTCGGAGGCCATTCCTTGCTCTTCCTCTTTTGGAAGATCAATTCGTGCTAGCTAGCTAGGTACGCACTTTGTACATATTGAATATAGTTTGTAGACGAATTATGAGTATATGAGAGGTCGTATGCATCTTGGTAGAAGCTTAATAAATCCATAAAGAATGTAAGCGTAAGCAGTTGTAGAGGGAAGATAGGACAGCCCTTTGCAGCAAGGAAGCTATTTAGGCATCGGTTGAGTGTTATTGAGACTTAAGTCTTGCTAATTATTATATATAGAAGGCTATATAATACAAGATATGAGAGGAGTTGAGGTGCACTTCATGCTGGATAGTCCTTGCTTACTGAGTTAGCAGTCTGCATGTCTTTGAGAGATGCACGAAGCAAGTGCACAAGAAGATGAGAGTAGAGACGGAGAAAATGGTTTGCAATCACTTTTGATAAAGAAAGTGTGGTTGAGCAAGCATGGCACGAGGATCAGATGCGGTTATGATGGTTACCCATGAATTGAAAGGGTTGAAGGAGATTTTGAAGTGACATAGTTGGTAGTCTGTAAGGAGGAACAAGCATCAAACACCAGAGAGAGCCTACCATATGTCCAGTTGCATGGAGTCTTCAAGGCACCTTGTTGGAAGAAAGCTTGCAAGAAAAGGTATACAATGGGACGTGCATTCATGAAGCTTTTCCTACCTCAAAAAAAAGAAAGCTGTATGTTGGTTGCAAGTGGGTGTGAAGGTGTTCAAGAAATATTACAATGAGGTCGACATGTTTATTGTTAATAGGGAAGGACCAAGAGTAAGTTACATATTAATGAAGTTTGAGTTGCACACAGAATTTGCATTTGTTATAATTTGTAAAATGTCTAAAAATACTATGTCTTGAGGCAATTAAAGACGTGAAAATCTGTACAAATAGATGTGAACATACTTTCTCAAAGGTGACCTGGAAGATAGTACGTCTGTGGAGCAATTGCAGAACTCGAAATTTCAGATATGGTAGACGAGGGAGTCAATGCATGATTGCATGATATATAGCACCATTCAAGAGTATGGAATTAAACAATTGATGAATGTTTTTCTTGAAATTGGCTCGGTGAGTAGTGAAACGTGACACTGCATCGGCTTATAAAGGAGAAGGACAGTGGAAGGTTATGTTTGTGTGAATTGAAATTATACGCATTTGTAAAGATACACTGCCCCTAGTTTGTTCTGAAATTGTTAATGCCGTCTTTGTGTTTTTCCTTTGCCTTTCGCTTTGGCTGAGACACAATTTGAAATCAAGTTACAGACTTAGCATCCCGGATGTGCTTCTAGGGGGACCAACATAACTTGTCATGGTCTCTCCACAGACATCATATGTGTGGGGCGCACCAAAAATTACACTCCAAACGTGTCCAAAGGAGTGGTATGAATTTGCCACAAGTTGGGACGGTCCCAGCTTCACGTGAGAGATGTATGAGCCGAAGTGCTAGTTGCGCAGTTTGTGGCTTCTCATTACTTTACCTCTGTCAGCATTATGAAAAGCATGTTGCCATGAACAAGGACATGCATCCAAGGAGCATAACGAAAAAGCACCACACAGATCACCTCATAAGACAAGCATGATCATTTTCATGAGAAATGTGGCATATCATTAAGCAATAATCACGTTCCAGGGCAGATGGATACGTCTTACATAGAAGGCAATTATAACTCCTGCGAGGCAAACCAAACCAATACACTATCACCTAACAAACCCTTATGCCTACTCGCACTATGACTGCGCGGAAGCTAACTAATGCTGCGTACGTTCTTTCATCCACCCTTTATGTTTTGGTCCCAACATCGATACCAAAGATACTGTTGAATGGGTGGCTGAAACAACGCGCATGCCTTGTCGATGACAGAACCAGCCTGAGTGCAAGTGCTTACTATGCGAGCACGCAGAGCTTACGCCGTAGACCAAAGGTGAGCATTGACAAGAGTATCGGCCGCTAAGCATTGCCATGGCAGGCTGCTAAGCTTGGCTGCTATGACTACTCTGCTGGCTACCTGCTGCATCTACAAATAAATGTCTACGCATGCTAGAAGCCCCTCCCCTCTTTCCCTCCCCCCGCCGTCCCCCCTCCCCCNGGGGGGGGGGGGGGGGGGGGGGGGGGGGGGGGGGGGGGGGGGGGGGGGGGGGGGGGGGGGGGGGGGGGGGGGGGGGGGGGGGGGGGGGGGGGGGGGGGGGGGGGGGGGGGGGGGGGGGGGGGGGGGGGGGGGGGGGGGGGGGGGGGGGGGGGGGGGGGGGGGGGGGGGGGGGGGGGGGGGGGGGGGGGGGGGGGGGGGGGGGGGGGGGGGGGGGGGGGGGGGGGGGGGGGGGGGGGGGGGGGGGGGGGGGGGGGGGGGGGGGGGGGGGGGGGGGGGGGGGGGGGGGGGGGGGGGGGGGGGGGGGGGGGGGGGGGGGGGGGGGGGGGGGGGGGGGGGGGGGGGGGGGGGGGGGGGGGGGGGGGGGGGGGGGGGGGGGGGGGGGGGGGGGGGGGGGGGGGGGGGGGGGGGGGGGGGGGGGGGGGGGGGGGGGGGGGGGGGGGGGGGGGGGGGGGGGGGGGGGGGGGGGGGGGGGGGGGGGGGGGGGGGGGGGGGGGGGGGGGGGGGGGGGGGGGGGGGGGGGGGGGGGGGGGGGGGGGGGGGGGGGGGGGGGGGGGGGGGGGGGGGGGGGGGGGGGGGGGGGGGGGGGGGGGGGGGGGGGGGGGGGGGGGGGGGGGGGGGGGGGGGGGGGGGGGGGGGGGGGGGGGGGGGGGGGGGGGGGGGGGGGGGGGGGGGGGGGGGGGGGGGGGGGGGGGGGGGGGGGGGGGGGGGGGGGGGGGGGGGGGGGGGGGGGGGGGGGGGGGGGGGGGGGGGGGGGGGGGGGGGGGGGGGGGGGGGGGGGGGGGGGGGGGGGGGGGGGGGGGGGGGGGGGGGGGGGGGGGGGGGGGGGGGGGGGGGGGGGGGGGGGGGGGGGGGGGGGGGGGGGGGGGGGGGGGGGGGGGGGGGGGGGGGGGGGGGGGGGGGGGGGGGGGGGGGGGGGGGGGGGGGGGGGGGGGGGGGGGGGGGGGGGGGGGGGGGGGGGGGGGGGGGGAGGGCAATGAACAACTTCCGCAAATGCCAATCCAAACAAGCACAGCTTTCACTGTGCTTCCGGCAGCCCCGACTTTTTTCTCCTTCTCCTCGGCGCTTACATGGACCACCAAGAGAAGCAGCATGGTGGAAACAGAGCCCAAAAGCTGCCAGCTGCACGCGTGCTCGGCAGAGCTGTAAGACCAGAAGGGTGGGGAAAAGAGGCTGAGAGAGCCTGCGCTGGCGAGAATGGTACCTCTTCGGCAGTCGGCCGCTCGTTGGGGTTGAGGTGGAAGCAGCGCTCCAAAAAGTCGCGGCCCTCTGGCGACACGTCAGCAGGTATCGGCGGGCCACTTGTCGCCTGGGCAATGTGGAAGATGGCTGTCCACGTGTTGTCCATTCCAGGCCAAGGATGTCTGCAGGGAAGAAATTCCGTACGCGCGCGCGCGCACACACACACACACACACACACACACACAAGCGTTCACACCCACGTGCGAGTTCACATTAGCTGAAAGGAGCATAAGCGAAGCACCTGCCAGCACAGAAATTCGCGAGATCTCCTACGCCTCGGTGCCTGCGCCAAGGGTAAATGCAGCGACCAACAGAAGAAGCAAGAGGGACGACGGGCCGAGGGCGGAGCTAGCAACAGGCAATGCAGCAGGTGGCAGCCAGTGTTGCGATGCTCACAAAGCAGATGCGAGTATTTAAAAAAATTATCTTCCAAATCAAAAGCAAGGACTCGACCCATCAGAGGATTAGTTGGCAGGCAGGCGTAGGGCGGAGGGAGGGCCTTGGCAAGGAGCCGCAGAAGGATGCATGACTCGGGGAGGATTTGACACACGGAGCCCGCGGTGCGGCTTCTAGCACAGCCGCAGCCGCAGGCAGGCGTACAAGCGAGCCAGCAAGCCGGCGAGCTGGAGCAAGCCAGAAAACAAGGCGCAACTTTTGCCCAAAGATTAACGAAGATGGACGGACTTTAAAGGAGCCAAGGAGCTTCCCTGTTCGCAATCAGCCGGCGCCGGGAACTGGTACCAGAAACTGAGCGGGGAACGAGACAGACCCAAGTAAATAAAAGAGCAGGAGGGGCAGGAGCAGCAGCAGGAGCAGGAGCACGAGGAGCAGGAGCAGGAGCAGGAGCAGGAGCAGGAGCAGGAGCAGGAGGAGCAGGATGGGAGCACAGGCACAGCGCACGTACGCTGCAGTGAGCATCTCAATCACGGTGCATCCGACGCTCCAGATGTCGGCCCGCCGCCCGTAGCCGTTGCCCTTGATGACCTCGGGCGCCATCCAGAAGACGGACCCTCGGATTGACTTGCACCCGTCCGTCAGCGTGCCCTTGTCGTGGAACGCCTGAGCCGCCAGAGGGGCGACGAGACACACGAGACAAACAACAGCAGAGGCATGCTCTTGCCTGTCAGAGAGTCATTGTTAAGAATCCCGCAGCAGCTATAACAGCAAAAAGCGGCAAGCAAGGTACAGATGCAGCAGCCGCAGGCGCACCTGCAGCCACATCAGCAGCCACATCAGCCTGAGCCGGCCCTGACCCTGACCTGAGAAGTGCTCCTTCCTCTGCTGTCTTTCATTTCCCGATAAATAGGAACCCACTTGTATATCTTCCGTATTGCAGAGCTGCGGAGGAGGCGGGCCCCCACAAGAATTTGAGGGGCGAGGGACGGGGGAGTGCTCTTGAACATGAGTCAACAAGAATGGAGCCTCTGACTCCTGCTCTAAACCGGTGCTAACTAACTCCCTCCACAGGCCTGCCTGCCTGCCAGCCTGCCAGTCTGCCAGCCTGCCAGCCAGCTTAACTCCACTCTCCCTCTCTCATAATCTCCCCCCTCCCTCTCACCTCCCTCTCTCTCTCACCTTGGAGGCGCCAAAGTCGGCGAGCTTGATGATGCCCGTCTGGTCGACAAGCACGTTGCCGCCCTTGATGTCGCGGTGGATGATGTGCTTGCTGTGGAGGTACGTCAGCCCCAGCAGCAGCTGCCGCGCGTACACCCTCACGATAGTCTCGCTGAACTTGCCGAACCGCTCGAGCATGCTGCCGGCCACAGGACAACAGAGGAGAGGTCGGGCTCAGGGGCCGCTCGAAGCAAGGGGGGAGCCTCGCCTGAGCAAAAGGAGCACTGGCGCTGCCCTGCCGTGCACAAGCACGCCCATGCGCGGGCCGATGGATGGCGATGGCACAGACGAGCGCAGCGTTGCACGCAGTCTCTCCCTCCCCACCTCACCCCTCCTCCCCCCGGCCCCTTCTCACCCATTCTCCCTCGTTGTGCAAGTGCGTCTGAGTGTCTTGAAAGAAGAGCAAACACGGGCCTCCCCTCAACGCTCCAAAGAGAATGCAGCAGGTCCGCGCTGCAGCAGCAGCAGAAGCAACAGTGACAGCAGCAGCAGCAGCAGTAGCAGAAGCAGCAGCAGGCGGTGCACGCTGCAGCAGCAGCAGCAGTCGCAGCAGAGGCAGCCACGCATGCAGATATGCATGCGCCAAAGCAGCGCACCTGTGGATGGAGCCCCCCGACACAAACTCAAGGAACACGTAGAGGCTGCCCGACACCTCATCGCGCTCCATGTCGATGTAGCCCACGATGTGCTTGTGCCGCATTGTGCGGTACAGCGCGATCTCGCGCTCCAGCGCCGCCATGTGGAGCGACTTCTCGTCGCCCTCCGTCAGCTTCAGCTGCTTCACGGCCATCAGCTGCCCCGTCTGCTGGTTGAGGCCCGCAAAGACCTGCATGCCGATGACTCACACCGCACGCAGGATTAGACGCGTACAACCCCGCGGGGGGGGGAGGGGGAGGACGGGGATTGGAGGGGAAGTGCCGACCAGGAGCCAGAAACGGGGGGCACAGTCAAGGACCCTGCGTGTGCGTGCGCGTGGGCGTGTATGCCCGTGCTCCGAGGGGCCGGGGGCAGATCGCCTTGGAAGTGGCATGCAGCTTGGCAGGAGACTCCGAGAGGCAGCAGCAGCAGCGCGTGCCCGAGAGGGGAATGCGAGTGAAATCAGCAAGCACGGCAGAGGCGCTGTCGCTCCAACTTCGTCACTCCGACGTCTCACGCGCCTGCACTGCACTGGGTAAAAGCCGACGTGGGCTCTCAATGGCGGGGGGAGGAGAAGCTAGCATTGTCATCGGACATGACAGAGCTCTCTTGGCAAGGGCCCACCAGCACCTCCAGCCCCGGCAGCAGCAGCAGCACGACAAACGCAATGCAGCAACTGACACCCATGCGCGCGTCCTGCGTGGCTTGAGCAGGGACCAGCGGGGGGGGGAGGG
>WELA01007917.1:135267-173713 GCA_009602735.1 Mesotaenium endlicherianum
GAGTTAGAGAGAGGTGGTGCTCGCTGTGTATGGTCACTTTGCGCGACGAGTCCCAACTGCGACACCAAAGAGGAGGGGAAGACGCAAGGGGGAAAGGAAAAGGAGGGGATGGGTGGGGGGGAAAGCAAGGTAGGGATGGGAGTAGGAGGAGATAAAGTGTTTCGGGTGGGGGGTGCGGGGTGGGGGGGGGCGTGGACGATGGCGGCCAGGGGCATACTTGGGTGGAGGCCGTCCATGAGGTCGCAGTGCTTCTCCAGGAGGCTGGAGACCTCGCGCCACTCGTGCGCGTTGACGAGGTCGAAGAACTGCACCAGGCGCGCAAACTTCTCCGCCTCCAGGTTTTCAAGCGCGCGCATGCCTGTGCGCGCGCGCGCCATGCTCTGCCCCTCGGGCTTCTGCTTCGACGGCGGGCTCGCCACCAGCAGCTGGCCAAGTGTCGGCGTGGGGGAGCTGATTGAGCTCTCGATGCTGGTGGGCATCACGGAGGCACCGGACGTGGAAGCGACAGGTGGCTCCGGAGCTGCTGCTCCCAGCCCCGCCCCTGGCCTCCTAGGCCCCCCCTCGTCCTGTGGAGGTCTCCCCGGGGGGGGCTTTGGGAGTCCCTTTCCCCCAGGACTGAGAAGCTCGGGAGAGATCTTGCTGACTTCCAGAGCGCCACGTGACGCAGGCATCGAGAGCACCTGCAGGAGACAAGTGGCAGCAACAGAGACGGAAGCCATGTCAGAGGATGGAAGCGAAGCGCCATCGAGGATGGGCCATACGCAAACCAGGCACTCCTTTGGACCCGGCGACTGCAGGAACAAATTCCTTTACAATTCTAGGGTTGCCGAGGCTCGAGGAGCACGGACCCATGCATGCTAGGCGTTACCTTTCTCAGCTGCATTTTCTTGTTGACAGGTAGCGCACGCTCGCCGCCAGCGCCCTCAGACGGCCGGGGCTGCCCCCCAGAAGCTGCCCCTTGCATGTGCTCAGCAGCGCCCTCAATCCTCTCCCCGGAACTGCTGCTTCTCTCGAGGTGATCCTGTGAAGCCCCCTCCTGTCTGCTGTGCCAAGGCCCAGGCATGTTGGTTGAAGGGGAGACTGGCAGCCTAGGGGGGCCTGGGGAGAGGAGAATGCAGGGGTGTGAGTTCCTACGCCTGTGTCCCTTGTGGTGTGGAGAGATGCCGTTGGCATCAGAGATTTCATCCGTATCCTGGACGAGCACGTCCTCGCCGTGAGAATGCGTTTTCACAAACAGCTTTCTCATGTGCGGGTTGTACGTATCCTTCTGGGGAAATGGAGCATCCTGCTCATGTCCGTTGTCGAGGCTTAGCTGCTCAATGCTAGCAAGCTTTGAGGCCTGTCCTACCATGTAACCTTGACTAGGGCTGCGGACCAAGCGAGGGCTCGATGTTGTGAAATCGAAGTCCGGATTCGGATAGCCAGTCCTCGCAGGTGAAGGTGCATATTTGTCTTGAAATGGAGTAACAGCTGTTCGGGAAAAGGAAGGACTGAGATCATCCCCTAGACCGGCATAGTGCACGTCTGAATTGGATGTCTTCATGTCCACAAGCATCATGAAAACAGCTCACTCATGATGAAGATTGAATCAGGGCATCTCCTGTGAACCAGGACTGCTGGCAATCACAAGGAGGCACACCCAACATCCTGTCAAATGTCGCATACTGCTAAGTAGGCAGCAACGTGAGCGGCAGGGTCAGGACCAGCATGTTTCAAACCCAGGAGAGCACAGTGGTGGTGACAAACAGTCAAGCAAACGACAGGCTAAACTCTTATCCATTCTGGACTTTAGCACAAGCCTGATTCGACATATTACAGCTCCACCCTAATTGCTGCACCTTTTCTCGCACCTACAGCCCTAAACTCCACTGAAGCCTACATTCTCTAACGTTAACTCATCACTATCAATCATGTGGGAGTACTTGGTGAACCAGCAACTACCAAAACCTTGACTTCAACTCAAGTACAATTCTACGGTGTACCTACATGCAACCCAGCTCAACCCATCCAAACCAGCCAGCTCTAAACTCTCACCCGCCTCTTGGAAAGTGCTAAATTTGCTCCCATTTACAAGCGAATTTTCAGATGGCCACATGCGAGGACTTCACTCCTCATGGTCACCTTCGTGTGGCTGCTTCGGGCTGCTTGGTTCAATCAAACCCCATCATACTCCAAGTACAGGTGGATTCAGCGACACCGAGCGACACTCAACGAACCGCAGTGGCTGGCAGCGTAATCTGCCGGTGCTACCGCCTTTTTTTAAATAGCTTGATGGCTGACCTTGTGGTTGCTATTTCGGGTAGAAGAGGAAAGAGCTGAGGTCAGGGTTGATGTCAGAGCCTCGCGAGTAATTCCCACGAAACAACCATCTTATCACATTGCTTATTTGGGCCACGACGTACTAACGACTGCAGTAGAGTGTGCTGGAGTCGTCTGGAGTGCGCTTGAGTACGTCAACAGCCAGCTTCCAGCAGGATTTTAAGCAACCCTTATTTAGGTTACCAAATGTTTGGGCATCATAAAATTCCAAAATGGCTCCCACGACGACGCGGCTACTCAGTTCAGCAGCCCCTAGCCGGCAAGTATTCGCATAGCAGCACGCAGCTGCCGGACACTCGTGTGAATCGAGGCAAAATGGAAAATCGTGACAATTGATGGAAAGTACTCCTCCAACTTTTCCCCGTCCGGGATGCCACAGGATGCACCGGATGCCTGTTTACCATGGCCCGCGCGATTCGGCAGGAAACAACTACTTTACGACCTGCTACGAACACGTCCAAAGACACACGACGAGTAGTAATGATGATGAGATCTGCAACTACTGGCAAATCTTCGGGTGAACATCTTTTTCAGCACAATTCTCCAGCCTGCTGGTTCGCCAGGGCATAACCATGGGCAGATGTGGGCAGTGAAACAACTTTAATTAATCTGAATCGTCACCTTCGACGGGTTCATATGCTTCATATCATCATTTCATAGATGGTTATCGTTCTCGATCTCGTTCTCGTTCTCGTTCTCGTTCTCGCTCTGGTTCTGGATTATCTGGAGTCCGGACTCTGGAGTCTGGACTCTGGACTCAGAACTCAGCTTTTATGAATCCACCAAACATATCCTCGCTGACGTTTTGCCTGCAGGATTTGGCTGACAAACAAGATGTTATCGGACCACATCCGACCACATCCGACATGTGATACAACTGCTCCCCGACCATCTTCATCAAGCCATTCGAAGCTGATCCGAAACCACACGATAGCACACGAGGTACTCCTGGGTACTACCAAAACGACCACAATTAAACGTTACAAATTCTCGACGACTTCCAAGCGGTTAAATTATTCATCACAAGCAATCACAAGTGTGAATTCGTGTCGTGCTTCATCATCCCTGTCGCGACTGCTATCTACTTGACGGTGCCGCACGCGCAGCGCAAGTCACGGCCGCCCAGGTACGGGAAGTTAGCGTTGACTCACCGACCAGAGGACCGAGTCAGCGGTCATGTTGAAGTCGTTGTCACTGTCAAAGTGGTCACGACACGTCACACCCACACCCAGGACGGGATGGGAATGTGGACCAATTTGTCAGCCGAAAGGCTAGGGGCATGGAACCAGCAATGAGCCAGCCTAGCGAGTGCCAAGGAAGGTATCGATCAATCGGCTATCCAAGCCAAGTACAGCGGGGATGTTGCAAAGGGCGTTGTGTGCCGCCTCGACTAGGCCCTCAGGTGACTGGTCACGGCTTGAGCGTTTATCCTAAACGCTGCCAGCCAGCCACATAGGTTTGATTGTCAGCTGGAAGGCTAAGTGGTCACGCGCAACAATTCCAATGCATGCATGCATGCTGAATGACAACTTCGAAGCTGTGTGAGAGCTGCTGGGTAGGGTCGGCATGCAAGCTAAGCGCTGTGACTAAGCACTAGTATTCTCGAAAGAGGACAGTGTGTGGTGCTTGTGAAAGGCACGAGTCCTGCCTGAAGCTGCCTCATCCTTGCTCGCATTGTTGTCAAAGGAAGCTGAAGAAGCAGAAGGAGTGCAAAGAAGAAGGAGTTCCCAAGGCCATAGAAGGGCCGAGGTGCCACGCTTCTACCGACGCTGGAAGATTTCTTCTTAAGTGTATCATAGAAAGGTTAGGCCTCAGGAGTTCCCAAGAGAGGATCTCGCTGGTGGAAAGTAGAGAGCTGCAGAATATAATCTGTTAGGAGATTAGTGCAGATTGAGGTCAAACGCCGCAAGCGTGCGAGGGTCACTTAAAATGGTGATTGCTGTGTTAGTCTCCAAGTTCTCAGAAGTCTCCATTGTCGAATTGCTGATAGCAAGAGTAGTATTAACAAGTAAAGCTCTCAGTGAAGAACTGAGTGAGCCCAGCCAAGCAGTGAAGAGTTGTTAAGGCGCGGTGTTGAGCGAAGAGCTCAGACCAGGCCAGCATAGATGTGTAGTTCAGAGTTTTGTAAGCTGTGACTCGTGGAAGTTAAGCGAAAGCCTTGAAGAGCGATTTTCTATGAGCTGACATTGCCTGTTAAGCTGCTTAGACGTGATTTATGCAGACTACAAACTTGTTCATTCTGTAGACCCTCAACTTGGGCGAAAGCCTGTGTGGAAGTAAGACGCTTCTGTCCTACTTCTGAGAACTTGGTTGATTGGTTCAGGTGAGGAAGAATTCCCAAGTCAGTTGGGGATTGAGGCCTATGAAGGTTGCCGGTGTTCAACCTGGAAGGGGACCCGGAGAAATTCAACTGTATATGCGATTGAGGAGTGGAAGACTCTACCACTCTGTGGAGCCTGCAGAAGGTTCTGATTCTAGCCAGAGTCCACAAGGAAGTGAGACGTCTGAACATACTGACAACCGGTGGAGTGAGCAACCGTCGAGAGACGAGTCTCGTCATATCTCTGCAAGCGGTGAGAACCCGGATAACACACGAGCCTTTGCACCTGATTCGGGCAGAGAGCAAGACGTGTGGGGAAGAGTCAGTGAGTCCTGTTCACCGTTCAAAATGGCCGGTGATGATCGGGATGAAAATCCTAAGTTCAAGCTGTCTGCAAAGTGTTTTAGCGGACGAACCAGCGGAAATGGTCTCACTTTCGAAGAGTTTGATGAGATCTATTGGGCAAAATTCTTTGAGAAGATTCGGAAGGATTCTTCTTATACGCAATCTGTCGCATTTATAGGCTTGGTTCAGTACTTGGACAAGGATGCCCTGCTGTTATATCGCCAATTCCGGAAGGATGAGGATCTCACCCAGGAATGGGCATTTGAAGAACAGAAAAGGGCTAGGGATTTAAAAATCCAGAAAGAGGCTGCGAAAGCCCGAATGTCCGCTTTATCTTCAGGAAGAACAGTGACAATTGCACCAGTTGAGAGCATAGACTTAGTTGCACTAACACAAGAATTAACAGAGGCCATGAGGCAACTCACTGAGGGCCAGCGGAAGGCTGCCGCTCAAGATGATGATGCCGGCTCTGTCGCAGAATTGCGAAAGGTGTGTGCAGAACTATCTGAAAAGATTGCTAAAGCTCAGAAACAAGTGACACGCAGAGTTACACCTCTCAATGGTCAGCAAAGCGATAGCTCCACGACAGAGGCAAGCCATGCGCAAGCCTTGGCTAGTTGTCGTAAGGATATGGAGGCTGGGGATGACCAGCTAGACTCCACGCATTGCCTGCGTTGTTTCTTCGAGTTGCTTGAAGCACGATTCCTAGAGTATTGCAGTCTTAAGGTGCACCCTTATGTGCATTTTGTTTGTCAGAAGAACGAGACAA
This sequence comes from Mesotaenium endlicherianum, assembly GCA_009602735.1. Classification (NCBI taxonomy): domain Eukaryota; kingdom Viridiplantae; phylum Streptophyta; class Zygnematophyceae; order Zygnematales; family Mesotaeniaceae; genus Mesotaenium; species Mesotaenium endlicherianum. Next base: position 141,021 of record WELA01007917.1, read on the forward strand.
TCATGGAGGTCAAATCCAGATTGGTAGACCTCGCTAAAAAGGCAAAAATATACGAATCCAGAGTAGTGGCTGACAAATTTCTGTTGTGCTTGGGCAAGGAAACAGATCGTGAAGTCAGGCCACATCTGTCCGCAAAGCACGGGATTGACTGGGACATTGACGAGGCGGCTGAAATAGCACGTGATATCAAAGAAGGTAAAGCGTGCTATAAAGAGGCTTCCAGGACGCTTATGACTCCTGAGAGGAGAGAGGAATCCTCTTAGCCTAAGGCCAACAGCTCTAATTTTCAGTTTAAGAAAAAGAGCGGGTGTTTCAATAAGTTTGCTAAGCACGCTAACACTGCTGAAACAGCAGAGAGTTGTTGGAATTGCGAGAAATCAGGACATCAGAAAAGAGACTGTCTGTACCCAGATGCTAAGCAACTATCCGCTAGCAAAGCGCAGATATGCGCACATTGCAGTAAGATGGGACACTCTGAAGATGAGTGCTGGTCTAAGAACCCAAATCTAAAGCCGCCCATGGCAAATGCTGCCACGAAAGAGGCAGACAAAGAGAAAAAGAAAGAAAAGGGTGGCTCTGGTAACCGCAAGGGTAACCAGAAGTATGAAGCTATGAGTGCAAAAATTGCTGAGTTGAAAGCGCATTTTGCGAAACTAAATGCGCCCAATGTCTACTATGATGCAGATATTGTAGAAAAGACCGTCTGCAAAGGCGAGAAGCGGTTGCTTGAAAATGATGTGGATGCAACGGCTGCCGAGCAAGCAGATCACAACCGTCTGGTGCCAAGGAATGCTGGGAAGCTTCCTCAGACTTTTTGGATCACTCTGGATGAAAACGAGATCTCGCAGCTACGACAAACCAGGCCCGGGTCGCGCAAGACATTTAGTTTTTTTGCTGGAGAAGCTGAAGGCCCTGGTGGAACACCGGATCCAGCATGCTCCTTTGCTTTCTCTCGCTGATTTGCATATCACTTACCCATTCACGGTTGAAGAGGCCGGACATCAGCTGGATATAGCTGAGGAAGGTGCAAATAGCTCCTCATTGCCCACCAATTTTAGCACCGTGAGAGTGCAGAATGAGGATGGTGCATTGATCTTCAACAATTGGGCAGCTCCCAACATTCTGTTGGATACAGGCGCACAGCCAGTCATTTTGGGAAAACGAGCTGTGAAAGCTCTAGGTTTGACGACAAAGGACCTGAAAGGGAGTCCTTTTCAGTTGAGAACTGCCTCAGGACAAGTCTCTAAGTCTTGTGGGATTACCCGCAAGCCTGTGAAAATCACAGTAAACCCAGGAAAATCTGAAGAGGCGTCACTATTCATGGAGTGCACAGTGACGGAAGCTGAGAACTATGATGTTCTCTTTGGAACAGAAGCACTGATTCTCTTGGGTATGGTCATTGATCTGCGAAAACAGAGAGTGACTTACCAGTCAACAGATAGGCAGCCGGCAGGAGAAATTCCTGTGAAAATGGTTTGCATAGGAGAAGCAAACTACGGACTGCTAGACTGCTACGTTAATGACAAGTAACCAGAAGCCAGCGACAACCTCCTGAAGCAAGAAGAGGAATGCTATACAAGCATCAACATGCCAACACCCTTGGTATGGCAACCCCGGATCATGAAGCAGTTGGAAAGTGTGAGTAATAGGGACCACGGCCCGCAAGAGCTGCTGCCAGTACCTTAACCAGTTACTTCCTCTGCAAATTTGATGCCTGGAGTGGAGCCGCTGCCGCAAGGCATTGTCAGGATGGAAGATCCTTTCCGCAAAAGGGGAGTGGTGATGTTGGAATTATTCGCCGGACTTGGCTCTGGGACCATAGCATTGATTCAGCGAGGAATACAGGTGGCCAAAGTACTGTATGTGGACAACGATGACCACGCTTTTTGAGCATTCCAAGAGGTCATGAATCAGATGCGGCAAATGCATCATTTTCAAGGGTTGGCGCCCGCATATAGCAATGTCGAGTGCATCGCCGGAGGCAACATTATGAACGTGAAGCCTGAATATCTGTATGGCTACAGGATTGATTGGATCTTTGCTGGATTCCCTTGTCAACCATTTTCTCAAGCTGGAAACAGGAGGGGATTCAAGGATCCACGAGCACAAAACTGGGGATGGATGGTGAATCATCAGCATGTGGCGAGAACGTCAGCACTATCACCCACCTGTGTTCGTGATTGAGAACGTACATCCAGGAATGGACTACAAGCAGATGAAGCCGGGAGAACCATGGCTGATTTTCGACTCCACTTTGGGCCATCATGTGCTAATCAACGACGCCAAGCACGGGGGAGTATTCTCATAGGGCCAGGATATTTTGGACCAACGGCATGTCTATCGAGATTTTGAGAGAAATGGAGGACATTACACAGCGATCACCAACAGCATTGACAGTGGAAAGGGCACTGGCAGTGCATACCAGACCAGTGACCTGGAGGGATTCCTATCCACAGTGTGTCATCAACAAACCAGGTCAGCCAAGAGTGGTACTGCCTACCTTTACAGCATATCCAGGATCCCGAGCCTTCAGAGGATGTGGACCAGGAATGGTCAAAGACATATATAAAAGAGACGCCGTGTGGAGAGAGCCCACCGCGGTGGAAAAGGGCAAATGCCTTGGAATACCCCCGACACCATAGCTCGGCATATAGCCGGTGTTGTAGGATCAGATGAAGCTGCAAAGATTTTCGGCAACATGATCGGGCAGCACTCTATGACGTGGTTGGTGGAAACAATCATGACATGGCAACAGTTGACCTTCACTGACAAGCCTATGCCGAGACCAAGACCAGTGACAATTGGGATCAATGTGGTGCCAACATCTGATCAGAGGGCTATCAGAGCGGCACATCAGCAACAAGAAGAATACTGGGTGCGAAGAGACGCAGCGAAGCCGCTGTAGACGGAGCATACAGGGGAGATAGGATGGCGGAACTAATGAGATGTCAGGATCTATTAGATCGGATTGACAACCGGACCAATGAATTACAAGCACCTCTGGAAAGAGAGGATACACCCATGAGGGATCAGGCACCTGAGCAAGCAGCACCGCTACCAGGAGTGGAAGACAATAGCATGGCACCCCATCATCTGTGAGAAACGCCACTCATAGCCAGATTTTGAGGAGCTCACCTCCCGGAGTAACGACATCATTACGTGAAGAGACCCCAAAAGAGGCCAGGTCAGGGTATGATACCCCCCTCAGCCCAAGAGCAGCTGGGCGCGGAGACTATTGGCAGGAAAGCTCAAGTAGCTGGGAAGCCAACCAAAAGTGTCTATCGTCTTCACCAGAGCGAGCGTCGTTACAAGACATGTCCGAAGAATCTGAGAAGAAGGCTCCTGAGCCTACAGCTGAAAATACGGGATACTGCCTAAACCAAGAACTAAGGCAATAACGTCAGTGCAATCTTGGTGAATGGGCCAAAGAGAGTAGCCAGAACTCAGGAGATTCTAGAGGGTCTGCAAAGACCATATGTCTTGAAGTGATATTTGAAGAACGCCAGGAAGAGTTGGACAAGAAACTGTCTACAACACCTGCCTTGATGAGCCCAGAGCCGCAAGCTAAGGGGCAACAGCAGGGTTCAGCCAGTCAAACAGCTGAATCCATTGCAAGGCAAATCATGGAGCAGCTGCTGGACGCAGACGCTCGATAACACAAGGAAAGGGAAGTGGCTAAGGCGGCAAGCGCTCTGCAATCAGCCATCGTCAACTTGGCAAAGCTCAACACAGATAATGAAGGAGAACCGCCACCACCCGGAGCACAGAGATCAATTGAAGATGAGGCAGAGATGCCAGATCTTCCACGGTTTGACCTACCATCAGTCATCAATGAAGAAGAGATTCAGAAAGAAATTCCACGTTTTCCAACCCCAGAGCTGGACTTGTTGGAGCTACAAGAGCTCAGAACAGATGATTGGGTGAACGACCACTTGATGATGGAAGGACCCAGCTTGGCCAATTTTTACAACGATCTAAGGTCGCCCACCTCCAACACTCCAACAGCCAGTTTTTCAGCACCAGGAGCTACCCCACGTCAGCTACAATAGCCGTAGGAAGTGGTTGCCTGCACCGCTAAGGTGGAACCAACACAAGGAAATTCTCACGGTCGCGCAAGCAGACCAAGAAAGGTGGCTCGGGAAGGGAATGCACCTTTCAGGCGGATGCTGATGCGGTATTTCAAGTACAGGGGAACAGCTCAGAGAGAAGGGGTTCGAAAGGAACCACGGCTCCTCCTCCGCAACCTATCCTGGAGATTTTGCAGAGAGAGGGAGAGGATGGCTTAATCCGCAAAGCCATGGCATTGGGAATTCACATTCCCATGGTGCGCCCCTCATCCACTGGAACGTGGGAGAAGGACAATTGAGCTCCTAGGACACCTGCAGTGTCTGAAAGGGAATTGGTAGAGCTGAGAAGCACCATAAGCCGCTTGACAGCAGAAAATGCTGTATACGCACAACTAGCTGCGGCTCAAAGATCGCAGACTATGACACAAACATGGACGGTTACGTCACCAGCCAGGGAGGAGTTTGGCACAACCGTTGCGCGCATAGCTACCATTGAGCGCGAATGGGGTTGGACAATCGACCCCAGAGCAGATCCAGCAGGGTGGCCTTTGCCAAACCCACCCCCACCACGTGAAGAAGGAGGAACAGGGACCAGCTGGACTGCGGCCGATGAAGAAAGATTCTTGAGGCAGCCCATCCGGAGGCGTCTGACCTATATCACGCAACCAGAAAGGCGACGATCTATCGGAAAAGGTAAGAGGCCTAAGAAGCAGGCCACCAAGCCTGAGACAGCGGAGGAGCAAGCTGCAAAGCCTGCCACTCCACCGCCTAACAATCAGGCAGAAAGGCCTGAAGGCCAGGATGAGGGCGGAAAGCCCCCACCTGGACCCAAAGAGTAGCAACTACTGGAAGCCTGTGTTGGGGAAAAGCAGCCAGCAACTGAGGTTTTCACCATTGGAAACATGGTCTCAGCCCAACAAAGATCACAAGTAGAAAGGCTGCTGAAGAAGCACCGCAAGGTGTTTGCTTTTACCAAGGAGGAGATTGGTAGAACCACTGCCAGTATGTGTGAGATCACACTAACTACTGATAACCCAGTCAGACTTGGGCCGCATAAGCTCAGTCAGACTGAATGGGACTGTGTGGAGAAAACTTGCCAGGAGCTGCACAAGCTCGGCATGATCGAGAAATCAACCTCCATACATGGAGCTCCCACGGTAGTAGTTGCCAAGAAGGACGAGGATGGCAATTATACAACCACTCATATGTGTGGAGACTACAAACGACTGAATCTTCACACGGAGCCAGACAGCTATGTGATGCCTACACCAGAGCGGATCTTTGCGATTGCTACCACCGGGAAAGTGTTCAGCATCATCGATCTACGCCAAGGCTTCAACCAGATCCTTGTGAAAACAGAAGATCGAGGTGAGACCGCTTTCTGGGCCCATAGGGAACTTAGGCAATGGACGGTAATGCCGTTTGGGCTGAAAAATGCCCCAGCCATCTTTCAGAGGACTATGGATAAAGTGCTGGAGGGGCTGGATTATGCAAAACCATGCATTGATGACGTAGTGGTGTTCAGCAAGTCCATAGAGGAGCACCTTGAGCACTTGGCACAAGTGTTCCAGCTCCTAGAGAAATTCCAGATGACGCTGCATCCTGAAAAGTGCAGATTCTTTGAGGCACATGTGCCTTATTTAGGACATGAGATTGGGAACAATGCTATGTCCCCTCAAGCTGTAAAGACTGAAGCCATTTACAAGATACCTGCACCAGCGAATGTGTCTAAGCTGAAAGCTCTGTTAAGGCTAAGCGGATACTATCGTAAATTTGTGAAGAATTATAGCAAAATTGCTAAATCCTTGACAGAACTCCTGAAAAGGACGTACCTTTTGTGTGGACGAAAGCCCAGGAGAAGGCCATGAACGAGCTCAAGGAGCGACTGGTAACAGCCCCAGTCTTGCGAACACCTGACTACTCCAAGCCGTTCAATCTACACACCGAATGGAGTCGTGTGGGAATTGGCGCAATACTCACTCAGGCCGAAAGTCCTAGAGAGGAGTACGTCATTGCCTATGCCTCGCGCTCTAACAATTGAGCAGAGAGCAACTACTCGTCCTACGAAGGAGAGCTACTGGCAGTGGTTTGGGCTGTTGCGCATTTCAGAGAGTATCTATGGGAAGACCCTTCACGCTGATCACAGATCACTCGCCATTACTCTGGCTGATGAAGAATGGAGACCTCACTGGTAAATTGGCTCGTTGGGCTCTCAAGCTCCAGGAGTACCAAATGACAGTGATACACCGAGCAGGTATACTCAACAACGACATTGATGGACTCAGCAGGAACCCGGACCCATCCGCAGACGACAGAACGATAGCTCGAGAGGACGAAGATCTGAGCAGCCCAGCAGAATTGGCCGCCTGCCTGGCCGAAATGGTTAGAATGGTAGCATCAGGAGAAGCTGAGCCCCTACCTCTGTTCAATCCAGAGATCTGGGAAGATCAAGCCACTATGCATTGGTTGAAGACGGGAGTCCATATAGAAGGATTATTGGCAAAAGAAAAGGATCATGTAGGCCATTGAGCTAAAAGGTTTTGCTGGAAACACAATAACCTCTTCAAGATTGAAGAAACTGGTCAGGAGAAGTTGGTGCCAGAACCCACCAAAAGGCGAGCTCTGGTGCAAGAAATGCACAAGAATACTGGACTCTATGGTGTCAAGAAGACATACAGTCTTCTGGAGCTGTCTTACTGGTGGAGGGGCATGAAGCAGCAGTGTGAGGATGTGATCAAGGCTTGTACAAGCTGCAATCGCGTCAAGGCTGGTTTTACGCAGCAACACCCACACCTGCAACCTCTGCCAATCATGGTGGGCCTAGGCTACCGGTGGAGCTCCGATCTCGCAGGTGAGCTACCGCTGTCCAAGCGAGGTAACAAGTACATTATGGTCATGATTAAGCATTTTTCTAAGTGGATTGAGGTGGTGCCTCAAACCCCTAAAGAAAGCTTGGGGACCGCGGAAGCGCTCCTTAATGGTGTGATTGTACGTCATGGAGCCCCAGCAAAAGTGCTGACAGACCAAGGGTCTGAGTTCCAAGGATCTTTTCAGAAACTCTTGGACAAATGCTTCATTGACCATCGCACTACGTCTAGAGACCACCCATAAGCAGATGGTCTAGCAGAATGGATGATGCAAACCATTAAGTCTGCTTGACGCGAATTTTGCCTTGAGCATGATAAGCGTGATTGGGATCTGGCCCTGCCATGGCTGGTTATGGGTTACATAATACAGATTTAGCAAGCAAGCTGCTTTGGCGAATTACTCGCCTTATCAAATTTTGTTTGGAAGAAGTCCAGTTGTGCCCAGCAGCATCAAGCAGGAGATTGAGCAGGTGAAAGACCTGGACAACCATGATGAACTGTTAAAGGTCATGTTGAGCCGCAAGGTCTTATTTGAGCACATGATGCCTGCTGCCCTCCACACTCTAAAAATTGCACAAAAAAGAGACATGCAGCGTTACGCCAGGACGCGAGATGGAAACTACCGCCAGCAAATGACGCAGATCCAGGAAAGAGACTTCATCTACCGCAAGCGCCAGACTAAGACCACCATTGACACCAGTTCAGGTGCAGTGATCCTACACGTGAAATATGTGTTTGACAATGGTGTGTTGGAATTGGAAGGTTTTGATGGTAAGACCATGAGAGATCACGTGCAAAACTGTTCGCTGTGCCATTTGCCAAATATCGATCTTACAGTTAAGATTGTGCCCGAGGAATTGGTGCCAGCCACGCCTTGTGCCAGCTGCAAAGTGCTGGATGATCAAGAAGCAATGGTAACCTGCGATAAGTGTGGTGCCCGTTGGCACACCTTCTGCATTGGTGAAGAAGAGATTATGGCAGGACGATGGGAATGTCTTGACTGCCTTCCCAAAACCCCCAGCCACAGGGCCAGGAAATAAAAGCTTTCAGCAGAAAGGCAAGGACGCCTCAGCTGAAAAGGAGGGGTGTAAGGGAAACTGAAGATAAGCTATCTTTTCAAAAATTTCTGCTAAGTGTTGAATGAGGAACTGGTTGAACATGGGAAGCACTGAGTGTGGGATGCCTCACCGCATGATGCAAGTGCAGGAAGACCAAGAATGGGTCAAACCCCAACCAGTCTGTCACCGACACACGTGCAAGGGACGATCAACCCGGTCGATCCCCACGTGCAGCGACGCACCGACACGTCAACCAAGTCGAAGGCACACGTGCTGAGAAGCCACGCACGCGCCAGGGGTACGACGCTGTTAGGCATGACAGCTGTCGCAATTGCTATCTACTTGACGGTGCCGCACGCGCAGCGCAAGTCACGACCGCCCGGGCGGGACGTCAGCGTTGACTCACCGACCAGAGGACCGAGTCAGCGGTCATGTTGAAGTCGTTGTCACTGTCAAAGTGGTCACGACACGTCACACCCACACCCAGGACGGGATGGGGATGTGGACCGAGTGGTCAGCCAAAAGGCTAGGGGCACGGAACCAGCAATGAGCCAGCCTAGCGAGTGCCAAGAAAGGTACTGATCAATCGGCTATCCAAGCCAAGTACAGCGGGGATGTTGCAAAGGGCGTTGTGTGCCGCCTCGGCTAGGCCCTCAGGTGACTGGTCACGGCTTGAGCGTTTATCCTAAACGCTGCCAGCCAGCCACATAGGCGTGATTGTTAGCTGGAAGGCTAAGTGGTTGCACGCAACAATTTCAATGCATGCATGCATGCTGAATGACAACTTCTTAGTTGTGTGAGAGCTGCTGGGTAAGGACGGCATGCAAGCTAAGCGCTGCGACTAAGCACTAGTATTCTCGAAAGAGGACAGTGTGTGGTGCTTGTGAAAGGCACGAGTCCTGCCTGAAGCTGCCTCATCCTTGCTCGCATTGTTGTCAAAGGAAGCTGAAGAAGCAGAAGGAGTGCAAAGAAGAAGGAGTTCCCAAGGCCATAGAAGGGCCGAGGTGCCACGCTTCTACCGACGCTGGAAGATTTTTTCTTAAGTGTATCATAGAAAGGTTAGGCCTCAGGAGTTCCCAAGAGAGGATCTCGCTGGTGGAAAGTAGAGAGCTGCAGAATATAATTTGTTAGGAGATTAGTGCAGATTGAGGTCAAACGCCGCAAGCGTGCGAGGGTCACTTAAAATGGTGAGTGCTGTGTTAGTCTCCAAGTTCTCAAAAGTCTCCATTGTCGAATTGCTGATAGCAAGAGTAGTATTAACAAGTAAAGTTCTCAGTGAAGAACTGAGTGAGCCCAGCCAAGCAGTGAAGAGTTGTTAAGGCGCGGTGTTGAGCGAAGAGCTCAGACCAGGCCAGCATAGATGTGCAATTCAGAGTTTTGTAAGCTGTGACTCGTGGAAGTTAAGCGAAAGCCTTGAAGGGCGATTTTCTCTGAACTGACATTGCTTGTTAAGCTGCTTAGGCGTGATTTTTGCAAACTACAAACTTGTTCATTCTGTAAACCCTCAACTTGGGCGAAAGCCTGTGTGGAAGTAAGACGCTTCTGTCCTTGTAAGGGAAATTGAAGATAAGCTATCTTTTCAAAAATTTCTGCTAAGTGTTGAATGAGGAACTGGTTGAACATGGGAAGCACTGAGTGTGGGATGCCTCACCGCATGATGCAAGTGCAGGAAGACCAGGATTGGGTCAAACCCCAACCAGTCTGTCACCGACACACGTACAAGGGACGATCAACCCGGTCGATCCTCACGTGCAGCGACACACCGACACGTCAACCAAGTCGAAGGCACACGTGCTGAGAAGCCACGCACGCGCCAGGGGTCCGACGCTGTTAGGCACGACATCCCGAAGTATAAAACGTGTATTGTTGTGTAATGTTATGCCAATGGCGTCGGGCTCAGTCGCACGTGTCTTTTATACCAATAAATAGACAACAACTGTCTCACTTCAACCTTCACACAGAAGGGTCGGTTTCCTATTGGCCATTGCCAACGACTAGCAATCGGCTTCCAAAGTGCTTTATCTCACACTACGTTGCTAACATCAACACACATACACTCGTCTCAAGCATCATGCAAATAGCATTTAAGGCAAAGTAGCTAGCATCTTATTCTTTCCTTTTTTAACCCAATGGCATCTGAGGCTAAATGCGTCTTCTCTTTGGCTAGTCTTCTCCAACCGAATGCAGGTCTTCTCTTCTGGCAGCAGTTTGGGCATTCCCAGTCACCTTTTAAGACCTCTTCGATCTAACCTGTGCAACATGTATGTCACCTGGCTCCACCTACAACTGTTGCAGGTGACTATGGACTCCTGATCCTCCATCACTCTGCAATTAGCGCGAGAAGTGGTCAACACCAACTCCTTAGGCCTGTCAGCATGATAGGATCCATGAGGAGGGAAGTTCCAACAACTTCTCCCAACACCGAACAATCATGTAGCACTCAGGCGCAGCCTTGAAATACCTGCAATCGTTTTAGTATGGTCTTCATGGAGGTTTGTATTCACTTGTTTACACTTTGTAAATTGTTCAGCCAATGGCTCGAATTGAAATGGGATCCCCAACCAACCACTAGCAAATCCGTGGGAAGTGCACCTGAATGATCGAGTAAGCCACAATCGAGGGTCTTCCCCTAGAGATGAAAGGGAAACTCTTGATTAGATATTGTCAGAATACCGCAATGGGCAAGAAAATAACAATTCCTACAAAAGCTTTATTCACAGTTGCAAACGACAACAATCGTCTCTGACGGCTTTCAAATGAATTAGTGCCTTCGGAATGATAATTGTTGTCAACAACGGTCGCAAAAAAAAATTAATCCTAGCTATGATTGCGCGTTGCGTTAGCGTGTGCAACTATCATAATTATGATCGGTAAAATGATGTTTTAATTGGATTATAAGTTGTCATTGAAAATGTCTGGCCTTTTGCACAAACCAATACGTACGACTGATGCCGTGAAAATGTGCAAGTGGTAAAATGGCTGAAAACGATTGACATGGAATGCGCTGTAAAGTGATCCCGTATAGATTTCGATTGAAGTCAAAGTGGGCCCATTTTAGATTCTTCTATGGCCAAATTACTGATGGGATTCAGGAGTATCCCCCTTCTCGTAAGACTTAAGTACGGAGAACAAAATTTTAGTTTATAAAGCTAGTTAATATTTATGAAAGAAAGTTGCAACCTGCCAATGCCGGCCTTTCAGGTAACCAAAAGTTGTTAACTAACTCTAACAATTAGATTTGTATGTTTGCTAGAAGCCATGCAACATTATAAAGTCATAAGATTACAGAGTGCATTTCTTTGGTCAATTTAACATAAAGCTCGTCAAATTCGATCAAGTGAGAAAGTTATGAATTTTTGAAGTTTTGATTATTTTTTTGGTTGTTTTAACAACTGTCAATAACTTGCAATAAGCAAGTGTTTTATCAATCATGACACTACCTCACGAGAACAATCACGAGTAAATTCAAAAGTCATAGGATTATAGAGTCATTTAAATGGTCATTTGACATAAATTTTGTCAAATTTGACTTAGGACTGAAAATGTTATGAACTTCTGAGATTTTAAACTTTTGTGGGTCTTTTAATGACTATCATTATTTGTAGTGAGCGCGACCGCCATGTCTATAAACGACAACAAAAAATCTGGGCCGTTAGATTGACGTAATTTTGGCGGAGTGCCGACCAGGTCAAATAACCTAGAAAGTTTTGGTTTAGTTTAGCGCGTCAAAGTTGAAATGTCTAGAACATTCTGTACAATGTATGTGTACGTCAAATTGACCCGACACACAAATTAGACTGGGCAGATTCTGAAATATTCAAGAGAGGACAATTTGACAAACACTTCAACTCTTTAACTAAGCGGCCCTCCCTCCTAGAGGCGAGCAATTAGGCGAAAAAACTATGAATAGGCATAGCTTCTTCGTTACTTATTGATTATCACTTTTGTAAATCTTTGCGGGTACGTAGTAAAAGCTCTTTCATCACATTAAATTTGTGAATTGTTAGCACTTTCTTGCTACTAGAAATGTTCAGTAATCTTCAGAGTTTCCATATTCACATGCCGCTGCACTCTTGAGTGTAACTGCAATCAATTTGGTTATTTGTGAGTTAGTACTCTTCCAACAAGGCGTTCTGCCCCTTCCATCTTGTATCAAAGCAGGCTAGTTTGCATATTACATTTTGAAGTCGCAATCGACAGCCGTAGGAGGCGAACATGTTGAGCATGTTGAGCGCGTGAAGCAGGCAGCGCCACCGCCATTGTCAAAATAGCAACAAGAGACGCACGATGCTAAAGCGCATGGCAAACGCAATTGGAGGAGAATTCTACACCCGAGTTAAACAAAGTATGCGCGCGGAAGTGGTGAACACTGAGAATGGTGCAAGTTGTTGTTGGAGAAGCCGCTGAGACAAATTCGGCACCTACACTTTTTGTTTTAAGATTCGTCCGTACAACCCTTTTTGTCGTACCGGACGAATGACAATATTCCGTTCGTCTGTCCGTCGAAGTACGCGTTTAAATCGACAGCTTTTTTACCGATTTTTTTGAAATGTATTGGTTTAATTGCCGAAGACGTTTTTCGTAAATTAGGACATCCACGTAAGTTTTTTGCACGTATGAACCACTCGCGCAAGTGTCGCAACATGGACTGTCGGTATAGGCTAGGCATCGGTACAGCTAGGACGGGAATGGACATACACACACAAGAACGTGAATCAGGGCCAAGATGGACCCTGGAACGGACATGGACTGACTAAGCTATGTGCTGTGGGTAGAAACTTCCACTAGCAGGGGTAAAAGCCCAAAGTTATGAGCTGAGAATGGGAAAAGAATACTAGCACGCTTGTTGAACCAAATTTGACACCATAAGAGCAAATTTTTGGAAGGTCATTTTTAAATTACTACTAATGTGTTGCTAGCAAACTATTTGTCCCTACATTTGCCTTTGAGTTACCTACCTGCCAATATATTTGTTCCGGATTCAGCACCAATATATAAGGTACTTCTTGTACATTAGGTGCGATGACAAGCGAGTGTGACAAAAAGTACATATTTTGGGCGCGCTTTTTTCAGTAAGTACAAAAGTACTGGGTCTGGTGATTTTTGCTAGTATTTATCCTGATGTGGAGTCCCTATTGCACTTTACAAACTTCCATTTGGTTATGTGAGCAACAAACTACAGCTTTTGGAACTTTGGTGTCAATATTGACTCCAAGCTCATAGCACAAAACTACTAGTGCGGCGTAAAAGGAACAAATACATTTTGGTCCATAACTTTCACAATTCATCATGCATTTCAAAGATGTAAGTTGCATTGCATTCAGTACATACTAACAAAGCATGCAAAATCGTAAAATCTCTAAAAATATGTAGGCAAAAAATTTGAAGTCCAACATGCAATGCTCTAAGTGTACAAGCGTTGAAAGGTCAAGATATAGCTACATACTTTGTGACAAAAAAATTGTCTTCAAGTTATTTTTCAGGCCTATTTGTAACCATTAGGTAGTCTAAAGGGGGGAACATCTACATGAGCAATGTTCCTTGTGGTATGAAAAATCTCAAAGCATGTGTCAGGGCACATGAACACTTTGCAAGGCCTGCACATGAACTGACATCTAGACTTTCTAATTGCTGCTCCCTTCCAGAACTTCTTAGCCATGCATATGACACAGTTGGCCCTTTACCCCCTTATCCACACAGCTAGGAAAATATCGTCCTGACCACGTTGCCTCACCTGCAGCTCCTGACTCACCGCCATTAGCTCCAGACCTCGTCTGTCAATCGCGAAGATGAACCCAACTTTTCATCTCCTCCACCAAGTCAAGCATGAAAGTGAACCTATCCTTCTCAGGATAGGCTAGCTAATATGAAATGAAAGCATTTGCAACAGCACCATCATAAAGACCCCAATAAAACCTATGCCACCACTTGTGAGTCACTTGCTCAGTTTCCACATAGTAGTTGTCGCGGAGACACAATTTATCATACTGATTGACTGCATCCTTGTACTGATTGTAGTGAAACACAATCTCAGGACAAGGTAAGGTTTTTTTCTCTCCTCCCCTCTGCCTCCTCCCTACTTGTACCTCATTTAGACCTCTACAGTTAGATATAAAATTGGCAGGCTTCTTATCCTGCCAAACTACTGCTATCTATTCAGGCTTGTCAAATACGAGTGCTTTGAAAGTTCCTTGCTCTGCCCCTTCTAACCTCAATTCATGCTTAGGGTAGTGCTTACTCTTGGTCTCTACTGTTTCCAGTGGCACCATAACCCAAGTTAGACAGTTTCTGAATAGGAGTTGGACATGTGAACCCCTTGTCCAAAACAAAGCTATAAGTCTGATTTTCAGGCAGGGTGCTAACTAAGTCCATGACAACCTCTGTGTTTCTATCCTTCCTCTTCACTTTGTCATAGACTATGAAGTCCCAACAATAGGAGGTAATGGAGTCAACAAGCGTGAATATTTATATGCCAAACTTATAAGGTTTCTTAGGACAATAGACGCTGATAGGACACATTCTGTTTCGTATCGGAGCTAGCCTTTCATTAATAGTCATGTGCACTCCAGGGTTGTAATACTTTTTGAAAGTCTGTTTCAACAAAATTAAAGGGCTGGCATTGCCAAAGTCTATACCCCCTATTTATGAAACATGTTTCTATCTGCATTAGCAATAATATGCAAGTACCTTTTGATCTGCACCCATCTGTCGCTTGACATCCATCTACCAAATGCTGGAAACTAGACAGGCCCATACTTCTCACACTTCCAGTACATAGTATATCTAGGCAAGGGGTTCAAGGCCATTGCATTGCAAAGGCCATGCCACATGATGAGCTCTGTGGTTGTAAGAATAGCCCAACCCTTGGCCCCTTCAGCTTGAGCAAAAGCATTGCTCTCCTCGCACGTAGCATCATACCAGTTAATAGTGACTAGCATACAAAGAACAGCCTAGGGAGAGAAACCGAAGAACTGAGAGGTGCCTATCATGGTCAGCCCTGTTGTCAAAGTGCTGACAGGCTTCTTTAGCCACCCGGGCACTTCACCTTCATATGCAGGCCTCCAAGCATAGTCTCTTCCAGCTGGCACCTCCTCCTCCTCGGATGCTTCTGACAGCAGAGGCTCCCCTTTCAGACTCTAATTCAGAATCTGAGCTGTGCTCTTCTGATTCTGAGTCGAGGCCTCTCTCCTTCTTGTAGCCTCTCTTAGCTCTCTTCTTTCTTGCATCCCTAGCCCTCTTGCTCCTCTCATCTCTAGATTCAAGCAAACTCATATCAGGCCCCTTCTTTTTTGATGGTCTACCTCTATCTTCTTGATGGCTCACTATCTTCTTCCTTAGATTCATCAGGGTCTGAGTCATCAAGCACTGCTGTCTCTTCCTGCTGTGATGTGCTGTTTGTGCTTTGTGTGAAATGCTCTCTAAGTTGTGTGACATTTTGCCCACTTAGGTCTATTTCCGGCCGAATCCTCACAACGCCCACCCGAGGCATTAACCACTCTATTTCTGGTATTGTAGGCATGCACTGCAGGAGGTAGGAACGTTTTTTATGTCTTATACTCTCCATCGTATGCAAAATAGCATTTAAATCTAGTTTCCTTAATCTTATGGTCCTCTTCCTCTAGGACTACAATCAAATAATACTCCTCAAACTCACTTCCAAACTGCTATGCAGCCCACATCTCCCCCCCTATTTTGCTAGGAGTTAGTATTTTAATACCTATCTTGCATACAACACCCACGGAAGAAGAACCGATGGCAGCCAAGGCTGCAGTCGCTTGCATTCAAAATTACAATGAGCGCAAACAGAGAAGAAATGTGCACCTAATGTGCTTCAAAAATGAACTTGTTCTTGGCCGGAAAAAAGGCACATCTCCGTGCACACGTACCCGTTCGCGTCAATTCCAATTTTACCGTACTCTTTTGGGTCTTCTCGGTTCTCGGCATACAAGGAACAAGTTATTTTCATAATAAAAAGTAAAATAGTAGGGCGTAGTTATGGTGTTGTTTTTGGTTCTAGAACCAATATTGGTCCTACAGTATTCCTAGTGCTAGACGTCTGTATCGTGCGGTAGGAGATCGAGTGCGTATCATCGACACAATATACCAGCTTTGCCAGCGGCATGCACGATCTCGGGCGCTACAAGGGGGACCCCATGCGGATTACTCTCACGTCGCAGGAGCCCGTTTTCCTGAAGCATTATCGCTACAGCCACTTCGAGGATGGCTTGATCAGCGCGCAGACAGGCAAGCTGGAGGACAGCCGGCTCATTCGGGAGTCCTCCTCTCGCTATGCCGCACCCACGGTCATGCCAGCCAAGAAGGATGCCTCGGGCAACTGGTCCAAGAAGAGGATGTGCGGTGACTATCGTAGGCTGAACGAGGTCACCGAGCAGGACAGATATCCTATGCTGACGCCTGACGAGATCTTTGACGACATTGGCACGTGCACTTGGTTCTCAGTGCTGGATCTGCGTCAGGGCTTCAACCAGATTCCCATCGCCGAGGAGGACCAGCATAAGACGGCATTCTGGGGAGCACAGCGGCTCTACGAGTGGGTGGTGATGCCGTTTGGGTTGAAGAACGCGCCAGCTACCTTTCAGAGGGTGATGGATAAGGAGCTGGCCGGGCTGACCTTTGCCCGATGCTACATTGATGACGTGCTCGTCTTCATTCAGACGTTTGAGGAGCACGTGGCGCACATCACTGCTGTCCTGGACCGCTTGGAGGCCGCTGGGCTCAAGTGCCATCCAGGCAAGTGCACTTTTGGGACCCGCGAGGTGGAGTACCTTGGCCACCTGCTCTCCTCCAGCGGCTTGGCACCCCAGCTGGCGAAGATCTCGGCCATCACAGGCATCCCACCTCCTACAGATCTCTCGCAGCTGCGGGCCTTCCTCGGCATCGCCAACTACTACCGCCGCTTCGTGCCAGGGTTCAGCGAGCTAGCCAAGCCGCTCAACGACTTGCTCCGCAAGGGCGTTGCCTACGTGTGGGGACCAGAGCAGCAGGCGGCATTCGATAAGCTCAAGGAGCTGCTGGTGAGCGCTCCTGTGCTTCGGCGTCCTGACTACGCGAAGCCCTTCATCCTCCACACCGACTGGTCGCAGGCAGGGCTGGGCGCTGTGCTGGTGCAGGAGCATGACGGCTTCGAGCATGTGGTGGCCTACGCCAGCCGCAGCAACAACCGCGCGGAAGGCAACTACGGCTCCTACAAGGGGGAGTGCCTGGCAGCGGTCTGGGCGATCGTGCACTTCAAGCACTATCTCTACGGCACGCACTTCCGCCTGGTCACCGACCATCAGCCACTTAAGTGGCTCATGACGTCGGAGCGCTTGACCGGCAAGTACGCACGGTGGGCGCTTACCTTGCAGGAGTACACCTTCAACGTGCACCACCGTCCAGGCTTGACCAACCTGGACGCTGACGGTCTCAGTCGTAACCCGCTGTCCTCCTCAAGGGATCTCACTGTGGCCCGCCACGATGAGGATGAGCCGGTGGCCTGGCACGCGGCGGCCTTCCTGGCCTTCACCGTGGACTGCGATGTGTGGCCCGCAGGGCTCACTAGCCTGGACATGGTGACCGTCACCACTCGGCGATTGGCCCTGGCAGCGGCAGAGGATCAGGACAGCTGGCAGCGCGGTCCCGAGGACGTGTGGGACGACGCCCGAGTGCAGCAGTATGTCACGGCCAAGGAGTTGGCACCCGATGTCAGCGCACGCGAGCGCGACCGCATCCTCAGGCGCAGCCGCGACTTCATTTTCATGGAGGGGCGCGTGCGGCGCGTGAAGGCGGACGGCTCCGTCCTGGTGGTCCCTGAGCCTGCCATACGCAGTCAGCTGGTGCGCCAAGTGCACAAGTCCCTCGAGCACTTCGGTGTCAAGCGCACCCTCAATCTTCTTCAGGCCAAGTACTGGTGGCGCGGCATGACTAAGGTCGTCGCCGCTGTCGTCAGCAGCTGCACTCTCTGCGACCGTGTGCGCTCGAGCTTCACAGCGCGCACCGTTGCCATCAGCCCCCTTCCTATTCTGGGGCTGTTCTACAGGTGGTCGCTTGACTTGGCTGGAGAGCTGCCCAAGTCTCGCCAGGGCAACCTCTACGTCTTGGTGATGATTGAGCACATGTCCAAGTGGATTGAGCTCGTGCCCTTGCCCAGCAAGGCCAGTGAGGGGATCGCTCAGGCCTTCCTCGATCAGGTCCTTAGCCGTTTTGGCAGTTGCGCTGAGGTGCTGACCGACCAGGGCAAGGAGTTCTAGGGCAGCTTTCAAAAGCTGCTGGAGCACTCTATGATCAACCACCGCACCACCTCCCGCGATCATCCTCAGGCTGACGGCCTCGCCAAGCGCATGGTGCAGACCGTCAAGCTAGGGTTGCGGAAGTACTGCTTTGCCCACGACCGTACCCACTGGGACGACGCCCTCCCTTGGCTGGCGATGGGGTATAGGTTCAGTAAGCAAGCCTCCCTAGCCTCGCACTCTCCCTACTTCCTTCTCTACGGCCGATAGCCCATCCTGCCAGCAGCAGCCAGGACTGTGGCCGAGAACGTCTTGGACTTCGACAGTCCCGAGACATGAAGTGCTCTTATCGGCAGCGTGCTCAGCTCTTTCGGCGCCTGATGCCCATGGCCATGGATAACCTCAGCATCGCACAGCATCGCGACACACTGAGGTACGCCATGACTCGTGGAGGAGCCTATCATCCGCGGGTGTTGCAGTTTTCCGCAGGTGACTTCGTGTACCTGCGACGCCAGACGAAGAACACCCTCGACACCAGCAGCTCGTCGGTCATCCTGCGCGTCAAGCGTGCCTTGGCGTCAGGAGTCCTGGAGCTGGAAGGCGCAGATGGCCGTCTTCACAAGGACCACACGAAGAACTGTGGGCCGTGCCACCTTCCTAACCTTAACTTGCAGGTTCGTCCCCGCGACGCGCGGCCGCCCAAGGACTGGGCGTGCCAGATCTGTCACAGCACTGGCCACGAGGCCAAGATGCTGCTCTCCGACAGCTGCAACCTCGGCTTCCACATCGGCTGCCTCGACCCGCCGCTGGCCCGTGTGCCAGCTGGAGACTGGTTCTGCGGAGACTGCACTGAGCTAGCCTTAGGCAGCGTACACAGCCCATCAGCTAGAGGCTGAGAGCTGGGGGGGGAATTAAAACATTTTCGACTTGACTCCCTTTTTGGCTATAACGCCACATGTATTATAGACTCCATTGCAGCAAAGCCTGCTTGCCTATGATGTGTTGCTTATGCCTATGGTGCGCACTCGACCTCGTAATGCACGACAGCTGTCATGATTTATTAAGTCGAGGTTGTNGTCATGATTTATTAAGTCGAGGTTATCGTATAAAAACCAAGCTCCACATGTGCGGAACATCAACCTAGAAAGGCCAACTTTGCATTGACTTTACGCACCTGTATGTTGACCTTTTCTAGATTTCCAAGTCACCAACGTGTAGCGCGTCGAAGCATCTTCCGAATGGCACCAATTTCGCGTCATTTGGTCAAGTATCGAGCGAGATAGGTGCGATCTAGTTCGCGTCACCTACCGGTCCCTAGCGAAACTTTCCCAAGGCCCAATTTGTGACTCAATGTCCCCAAGGGTGACATTGTTGGCTCTTCGTGATCCCAAGCTTTGTGCGCACAAATCCGCGAGCCCCTTAGCCTACATAAGCTTTGCATTTCCTTAGTATATGTGCATCATTGAGGCTATAACTTGGTGACCGCATCACCTACTCCTAGAGAAAGCTTCCTCAATTTCCAGATCCACTTTTGAGGCGCTATCTAGGTAGAATCACCCAAGGTAAGCTCGGCCAATGAGGGACACGTAGCATATCCTACGCACCTTGCTTTGATTGGTTTGAGTTATGCTTAGCCTATAGGAGTGCTAGTACATGCCTTGTACACATTAGTGGACATAGGAGAGCCTCCTAGAGTGACTACATGCACTGGATCCGCCGCATACCCCGCCGGATTTCCAGGAGTAAAAGTACTAGAGATGTCCCTAGAAGAGACATCTTTTAGAAGTCCATTATGCCAGGTGTAAGTAACAGGTTTTATCACTAAAGCTTACACTTTTATCTCTTGTGTTTTCAGGACCACTTAGTTACTCTCTTGTGAAGAGCTAGCCCTCCAGGCTTCCAGTCACTTGAAGAATTTCACAAGTGGTGAGCAAAGTTACAGCTTAAGCCCTTGCCATAGGACTACTCTGAAGATCATGATGTGCTTCCAGTGATCTTTTGAGCCATACTTCATTAGTTGTTTTCCTACCAGATTACAGTCTTGAGGTGCTTACTCTGGAGAGTACACATTCCTTAATTAAAACATTTTGGACTTGACTCCCTTTTTGGCTATAACGCCACATGTATTATAGACTCCATTGCAGCAAAGCCTGCTTGTCTATGATGTGTTGCTTATGCCTATGGTGCGCACTCGACCTCGTAACGCACGACAAGTGGCACAGATGCAGTGCGGGTCCCCCCTGACTGCCAGTCGGGTCGATAAAAGACCCGCTCCACCCAGTTATCCACTGCGGCGCCGATAGGAAAGAGCATGTCCTGGCCAAGGAGCACGTCGAAGGTCTCGGAGCGAGTGACCAACGCATGCCAATGGATGGTCGTCTCATCCGGAGTGCCGAGCAGAAAGGTGAAGCGAAAGGCCAGCCGCGTGCGCCCGGTGACGGTCTCGGACGTGCCAGCAGCGGTGGAGATCCGCGTTGGCGAAATTTCTAGGTCGGCTGACGAGAGACCCAGCTGGCGAAAGTAGCGCAGGTTGATGAGGACTGGCTGGGCGCCAATGTCGAACATGATGCGCTGCGGGGCCTGCGTGTTGACCAGCACGATGCCCTGCGAATTATCCAAAAATGCAGTGTTAGGCGTACTGATCATCCTGCGCTCATGCGCAGGTCGCGCAGGTGCGGAGAGCACCGCGGCTGCCGCGTCTGGCGTTGGCCTGCCGTCGGAGGCGCGCTGGCTGGCCCTGCGCGACTGGAGCAGTAGCTGGGTCGCCTGCCGTGTGGCCTCCATTGACACGCCGAGCTCCGCGAAGGAGACTGCGGGCATGCGGTGAAGCGCCAGCAAGATGACCTCGGCGCTGAGATGCACCGTGGTCATTGGCGAGGCCATCGCGTGAGGCGCGAAGGCCGCTGGCGCTGCTGGCGTGTCCAGCACGCGAAACAAGCGGGGCAGATGTGGCGCCTTCTCCGTGCAACGCCCCTGATCCCGCCCGGCGCGCTTCTGTGCCACTGCTGGGCGTCCGGCTGCCACCAAAGCGTGCTTGCGCCGTGTGCTGCCATCTGCTGTGCGGCCTCCCAGTGGCACTGTGCGTGCGCAGCAGGCCAGAAATGGGCCGCACGAGGCTGTAGCAGCAGGCGCAGCCGCTGGGACAGTCGGCCAAAGAGCGGCTGGCACACCTGGCGCTGGCGTACCTGGCGCTGGTGCTCCTAGCGCGGGCGCACCTGGCGCTGGCGCGCTCGGCGCTGGCGCTCTTGGCGCTGGGACAGCTGGCGACGGCGCACCTGGCGCTGGCGCGCTCATGGCGGGCGCTCCTGGCGCTGGCGCACCGGGCGTTGGGACACCTGGCGCTGGCGCACCTGGCGCTTTTGCAACTGGTGCCTCGGCAAACGCTGGCGCCGCCGTCGGAGCGGCTGCGGATGTCAGTGCAGCTTCGGGCGCAGACGCCTTTGCTGCTGGCGCAAACGCCGGAGCTGGCGCAGGCTTGGCTACTGGCAGGCTGACAAGTGGCGCTTTGAGAACGCCTCTGGGCCTGCCAGGTCGCTTCGCCCAACCGGGGCCGGTGTCGGTATCGGCTGCCCCAAGCAAGGCACGTGGCGCCCTCCAGGTAGCACGCGCGCTCGTCGGGACCCTCGCCACGCTTATCGCGCAGGCCCAAGGTTTTTGTGCGCAGCCAGGGTTTAAGCCCTGGCTGTGCGCAGCCGTGTGCGTGCCGTCGCAGCTCCGAACAAAAATGCGACCGCACAGCGCGATCAAAGATGTCGCCCCCTGACTTGGGATGACAGTCGCGGCTGCCAAATCTGCGCTGGCTGGGCCAGACTGCGTGCGCGTGCCAAATGGCAGCACGGGTGCGCAGCTGCTGTACGCAGCCGCTGACGTGGTTGTCGTGAGGTGGTCGCGTGGCTGGCTGCTGAGCGAGCCCCGCAATGCGGTGCGCGGCGTGTGCGGGCGTGGGCAGACATGCGCGGATGTGCCGCTGCCGTCAGGCAGGGTCTCGCCAGCCGTGCATGCGTCAGGTGCGACGGCTGCTGGCGCGGCTGCCAGGATTGGCGCAGGTGCGGTTGCTGGNTGCGCAGCCAGGGTTTACGCCCTGGCTTTGCGCAGCCGTGAGCGTGCCGTCGGCGCTCCGCACGGCAATCTGGCCGCATAGCGCAATCAGGGATGCCCCCTCCTGACTGGGAATGGCGATCGCGGCCGCCGGATCTGCGTTGGCCGTGTCGGACTGCGTGCGCGCGCCACGTGGAAGGACGTGTGCGCCGCTGGCGTGCGCAGCTGCTGCTGTGGCTGCCGAGCTGCGATTGTGTAGCTGGCTGCCCGGCAAGCCTCGCGCCGCCGTGTGAGGTGTGAGCAGACGCGTGAGAGCGCGAGTGTGCGCGTGGCTGCCGACAAGAGCGGCCTGGCCTGCCGGACACGCGGCAAGTGTCGACGCCTGCTGGACCCTGCTGCTTGCAGCAGCCAACAGGGTGAGACCCTCCTGGCGTTACCGGCTGGTGCGCAGATCTACGCACGGAATGGCTACGCGTACGGCATGGGCCGCGGCAGCCGTGTGTGCTGCAGACGTGTCACTCAGCTGGCGAGCGCGCCCTGTAGCGACAGCTGTCGATAGGCAGACTGCCGGCAGCACTGCTGGCGTCAGCAGGGCGGCGCAGACCAGAGTGGCTGCCGAAGCCTGCGGCTGTGCTGGCGTGTGTGCCGGATCGTCTAGGGGCGCGTCGGGAGCTGCAGCGTCTGTGACGCCGGGTAGCGAGACCGCATGAGCTTGCAGCCTGCCATCTGGCAGCCCAACCGGACGAGTGCAGCGGCTGCTGACGAACATCAGCGCACAGTGCGCAGGTCTGGCAGAATCGTCTGCGCAGACGTCTACGGCGCTGGTCGCCATAGCTCTGTCGTGGGGCGGCGCGTGCGAGGCTGCAGCGCTGCTATAGCGCCAGGTGCCAGCCTCTGGGGCTGCCACGTGTCGACGTCGTGAAAGTGCGCAGGAGCTGCGCAGACGCCAGCTGTCGGAGCTGAAGCGTCGGACGACGGGGCGCGTGCGAAGAGGGCTCTGCACGCGTCGTAACTGTCGGTGGCGACGAGACCGCGGAGTCTGGCGATCTCTGCGTTGGCCTCTACGAGGGCGTCGCTGACGTCGTCAAAACTGTAGTAATCGGCTCCGGGGGTCAGCGCGGTGTCCATCATAGCCGAGGCTGCCGTCATCGAGGGGCGTCCACCCGTGCGAGGGTTACGCATGCCCCGAAGTCCTGCTGCTGGCGCAGGGCCGTCACGAGCACGTCCGTTCTTGACGTTGCGCTTCTTCTGCAGGCATACAATCTGCAGGTGGCCGGCCTTGCCACAGTAGGTACAGTCACCGAGCTTGCCATTCTGCGCAATAGTGCAGTTTTGGCGAGAGTGGCCCGTCTTCCCGCAAGACCAACAGGGGTCGCTCGTCGTGGCGGCCATGGAAATGCGGCCACGCGGAGCCCGGCGCTGCTGGGTCTGCAGGGACAGCTGAGAGTGCTGGGGCTGCTGCTGCTGCTAGGGCTTGCGAGCCGGAGTTGGGCGCATCGTCGTGGATGGCAGCACCGAAGACTCCTGGCGTACGCCCGTGGATGCGAGGCCTACACGGTCGCTAATGTTGCTCCGTGCGGCGGCCAAGCTCTGCTTCTCGACTGAGAGGAAAGCGTCCTCTAGGGAGTACTCGGAGCCGATGTGGTAGATGAGAGGAGCCATGGCTCGCTCCCTCAAACGTGGCTCTACGGCGCGCAAGAAGATCTCCGCTGCCTCCCGGTCAGTGACGGTGCCAACGTCTCGGCGAAGGTGCGTCAAGCGGCGGTACATCATGCGAATCGTCTCGT
Organism: Mesotaenium endlicherianum; assembly: GCA_009602735.1. NCBI lineage: Eukaryota > Viridiplantae > Streptophyta > Zygnematophyceae > Zygnematales > Mesotaeniaceae > Mesotaenium > Mesotaenium endlicherianum. The sequence goes on from WELA01007917.1 coordinate 165,067, forward strand.
TCTTGCGGCGGAAGAAGTGGTGCAGCTCGTACACCTTGTCTTCGGTCGCGGCCTGGAACTCCTTCTTGAGGACGTCTTAGAAGGCCTTGACCGGATCAGCGAGGAGGGTCTCCACTGGGGGTTCCCCCAAAGGCTCTATGCGTGCGTAGATTTTGTCGCCCTTCTCACGGAATGTGTCACGGGCCTCGTAGAGGAGATAGCGCATGAGCGTATAGAACACGTCGCGCTTAGTGAGCGGGGGCGTCTTAAGCCTCGCGGTCACTAACTCAGCCTCGAACTCTAAGATGGTGTCGTCCAGATCACAGGTTCCTGGTTTGCCGCTGAAGCGGAAGAGGGAGGACCTGTCGGCCTTGACCTCGTGGTATCCTGCCATGGGATACCAGGAATTGTGGTGAGCCCGCTGGGAAGACGGCTCAGGGACAATCACAGGAAGCACGAGTGCCCGCTGCTCCCCTTCAGAGGGTTCTGTGACAGTACTGAGATCGGAGTCTGAGTCTTGTCCACTAACCCCTTCGTAGTAAGGCTGGTAAGCACGCCCACTACGGGTAGGCATACGCTGAAGATTCTAATTGCGTGCAGGCAAAGAGAGATCTTTTTAGAAGTAAGGAGTGTGTACTCTCCAGAGTGAGCACCTCAAGACTATAATCTGGTAGGAAAACAACTAATGAAGTCTGGCCCAAAAGATCACTGGAAGCACATCATGACCTTCAAGAGCAGTCCTATGGCAGGGAGTATAAGCTGTGACTTTGCTCACCACTTGTGAAGTTCTTCTAGTGACTGGAAGCCAGCAAGGCTTGCTCTTCACAAGAGAGAGACTAAGTGGTCCTGAAAACACAAGAGATAAAAATGAAAGCTTTACTGATAATCTCTGTGACTTACGACTGGCATAACGGGACTTCTAAAAAGATGTTCCTCTAGGGACATCTCTAGCACTCATACTCTTGGAAACCCGGCGTCGTGTGCGGCGGATCAAATGCATGTAGTCACTCTAGGAGGCTCTCCTTTGTCCACTAATGTGTACAAGGCATGTACCAGCACTCCTATAGGCTAAGCATAACTCAAACCAATCAAAGCAAAGCACGTAAAATATGCTAAGTGTCTCTCATTGGTGGAGCTTACCTTGAGTAGTTCTACCTAGATAGCGCCTCAAAAGTGAATCCGGAACTTGAGGAAGCTTCCTCTAGGAGTAGGTGATGCGTCACCAAGTTATAGCCTCAATGATGCACTTATACTATGGAAATGCAAGACTTATGTAGTCTAAAGGGCTCGCGGATTTGTGCGCACAAAGCTAGGGGTCCTTGGGGTCACGAATAGTCAACATTGTCACCTTTGGGTGCATTGAGTCACAAGTTGGCCATTTGGTGTGATTCCGCTAGGTGCCGAAAGGAGTGCGGACTAGATCGCGTCTATCTCGCTCGATAATTAATCAAATGACGCGAAACCGGTGCCATTCGGAAGATGCTTCGACGCGCTACACTTTGGTGACTCGGAGATCTAGAGAAGGTCAACATATGGATGCGTAAAGTCAATGTAAAGTTGGTCTTCCTAGGTTGATGGTTCACACACGTAGAACTTGGTATTGTACGTCAACCTCGACTTAATAAATTATGACACAGTTGTAAGTCACAAAGATTATTAGTAAAGCTTACACTTTTATCTCTTGTGTTTTCACGACCACTTAGTGTCTCTCTTGTGAAGAGCAAGCCCTCTTGGCTTCCAATCACTTGAAGAACTTCACAAGTGGTGAGTAAAGTCACAGCTTAAACCCTGCCATAGGACTACTCTTGAAGATCATTGTAAGGTTATGAAAGTGTAGTTTGTTTCTTTCTAGTATTTTATATGCATAGAGTGTGATTTTAGAAGAACTTTGGCCTTTATTTCAAGTCGTTTGGACAAGTATTGAGATAGTTATGAATTTTGGAAGTTTTTAGTGAGTTTTTAATGTCACAGATTCTATTTAGTGACAAGGACAGGTCCAGTGACGAAAATTTCGGTTGGAGTCCAGGAAGTAGGACATTGAAACATGAGGGTTCCAGAAAGTACGTACAATTACGTAGAGTGCCAAAGTGATCGTGGAATTTCTAGAAACTCCGTGAGGAGTTAGTGGATTGTGTAGTAGAATATTCTAGAGTGTGATTGTGTGCGTGTGAGTGTGCTAGCTTGTCCAACTAGGCAAGGTCAAGTACATGGAAGGAGCCATAGGAGAAGGTTCTGGAGGTACCTTGCTAGAGAGGACACTTAGAGTTAAAGGAAAAATGGGAAGCACAAGGAAGTAGAGGGGGCTTATTCGAGTCTAACCTTCTTATCTTGTACACGACTTTTCTTAATAAAGTGAGTTCTTTTCCACTCCTCTCTCATGTAGTCCTCTAACTCTTGCAAGGGTGGCATACCACCAGGCCACTCCACCTTGTGTATGCAACTAGGAAAGGTCCTCGTGCACGCTTCCACTCGCGGGTGAAGGTGCGTGAGTGTGTATGGACGCACTCCCCGCACCCTTCCCCCTTTCAATCATGATGCGCTTCTAGTGATCTTTTGGGCCAGACTTCATTAGTTATTTTCCTACCAGATTACAATCTTGAGGTGCTCACTTTGGTGAGTACACATTCTTTAATTAAAACATCTGACGCTTGACTGTCTTTTTGACTATAAAGCCACATGTACTATAGACTTCATTGCAACAAAGCCTGCTTGCTTATTATGTATTGCTTGTGTTGATGATACGCACTCGATCTCCTACCGCACAACAACTCTTGTTGCAACACGCTTGCCATCTTCTCGCTTCCAAAGTGTCCACCATATAAGCGATCATGATGCTCTGCAAGTAGTAAGTCTCGTAGCTCCTTGATGTCAAGTACCACCACTCTCTTGGAATCACTATATACCATATGCCATCCTTCTTCCGCATACTTGAGTTGGACTCAGCTGCTCCACCATCTGCGAACTCTGGATCCTCCTCGTAACCTTTTTTAAGCTTCTCTTTGAAGTCCATACTCTCCTTGATGACTGCGACAACTGCAAGGTCGCACCTCTTAGATAAAGCATCTGCAGGGTTGATCTTCCCAAGTAAGTACTCAATCTTGTTGTCAGACCGTTGCAGAAACTCCATCCATCTTGCCTGTCTTGGTGTTAACGTTGGTTGTGTCATAAATTTTTCCTAGCTCTTGTGGTCGGTCTTGATGAATACCTTCTGGCCGTCCACATAACATCGCCAAATCCTCAAAGCCTGGATTATAGCCCAACATCTCCCGCTCGTGTGATGCATATTTTTTGCTTAGCAAGATTCAACTTTTTGCTCTCATATGCCACAGGTTGCAATCTTTTGCCCTAATCTTGGAGAAAAATAGCTCCCAATGCGAAGTTTGATGCGTCTGTGATGATGGTGAAAGGAAGCTCTACACTGGCAATTGCTAACACAGGTGCCTGTGTCAACAACTCCTTAATCTTCTCAAAGGCTTGTTGCTATTTGTCACCCCATAGCCACTTATCCTGCTTCTTCAACATGTCCGTGAGCGATGCACGGATCACACACCTTTGAAAATCCTTCAATGAAGTGTCGATAATAATTTGTCATGGCGAGGAAGCTCTTGAGTTGATGCAGCAGGTACAGGTCAATCTCTGACGGCTTGCACCTTGACTCCTTCAGCTCCCACTATGTGTCCCAGAAACTTGACCTCCATGAGACAAAAGTCGCACTTGCTCATCTTCCCATATAGCTTCTAATCTCTCAAGACCTCTAACACCTTCCAGAGATGCTCCACATGCTCCTCCAAGGTCTTCAAATAGATCAAGATGTCGTCCAAAAATAATACCACGAAGTGGTCCGAGTAGGGTCTGAAGATACTATTCATGAGTCTCATGAATGTCGTAAGTGCTTCAGTTAACCCAAAAGGCATGACTGTGAACTCAAACAAGCCATTGCGAGTTCTGTAAGCAGTCATTTGAACGTCTCCTTTCGCAATCCAAACCTGGTGATAGCCACTCGCGACTCCTCAAATCGATCTTTGAGAAATACTTCGCCCCGACAAGCCTGTCAATCAACTCGTCCACTTGTGGAAATGGGTACCAATTCTTGATGGTGATCTTGTTGAGTGCTCGGTAGTCGACGCACATCCTCATAGTCTCATCCTTCTTCTTCACAATTAAAATTGGCGTTGCAAATGAAGACTCGCTGGGTCGGATGAATTCCTTCTCCAACAACTCTGTCAGCTGCTTTTTCAATTCATTCAACTCCGCATACGATTGACGATAGATGGGTCTCACTGGTGGCTTGCTCCTTGGTTCCAACTCAATCTTGTGCTCCATAACTTTCTGTGGAGGTAATCCTGCAGGTAGCTCTTCAGGAAGAACGCACTTGAACACCTCCAACAGCGCCTTAAGTTGGGCAAGCATCGCACCAGGCTTCTTCCTCTCTTGAGCAGTTGAGCTCTGCTCCTTCTGAGTAAGGGGATCAGACACCCCTACTTACTGCTCCGACGACGCGCACTCGCCCAAGGTTTTAGGATTCACGCTTGCTCCATCTGATGACCGGGTCAGGGCCACCAAAACAAGGTACATCTCCTTCACCTGATTCATCCTACATAACTTCTTAAGTTGCAGGCTTGACAGAAGACAGTTAACTGTGGTTATCTACCTCCGCCTGTTACGTTGTCTCCATTCGACCATCACGTCCTTGGACCTTCACTTGTCCTGTGCTCCAGCGCACTTGAGGGTTGGCTTTCCTTAGCCATGGTCGGTCCAATATCACCTCATGGTGACCTAGCTCTGCCTGCTCCATAATTTCCTTACTCCGGTGCCCCGGTGTGCGGTGAGCGCGACCGTCGGATCAACGAATAGAGACAAACAGTATGGGCTGTTAGATTGAATTCAACCTTCACGTTATTTTGGTTGACACGCAGTGTCGACCAGGTCACATCACCAAAAAGTTTAGAACTAGCATAGCGCACCTAAGTAGAAATAATCAGAATGTTATGTACAATGTATGTGGACGTCAAATTGACAGGATACGTTAGATGTGGCAGAGTCTTAGATATTCAAGTGGAGATGAAATAACAAACACAAAGCCAAGCGGCCCTCCCTCCTAGAAGGTAGAGATTTTTTACTCATCAGTTTTCACTTATAAATTTCAACGGGTACGTAATGACAAGGCCTTCTAATTTTGTTTCATTTGTAAGCACTTTCTTGCTACTAGAATTAATTAGCAATAATTAAACAATTCTGCAAAACTTTCTTATTGATATACCGTTGCACTCTTCAATGGAATTGCAACTAGTTTGGTTCGTCGTGAGTTAGTATGCTTCCACTAGGGCCCTCTGCCCCTTTCAATTGTCATCCTCTAATCGTACGTTTGTCCAAGCTTACAAATTGCTATCATGCGAAGTGTGCAGTATATAAATTTTAAATAGATATCATGTCCAGATGTGGAACATTGATTATGACTTCTGATTTTCCATATTTTATCAAGATTTTCCCTTGTGTGGTCAAAAGTTGGAAGGTTGAACTTGCAGCTCCTTAAAAAATTGATCCATCATTGAGGCATTAAATGCAAAATGTACCTATCTTTTTATCATTTCATCACACTTAGACCAATTAGAATCACTTTGTTGCATGATCAGTCAAATGGGTGCTATTGCAAGAATACTTGAACTTCAAGTACGCTTCAAGAAGGAAAAGCCAAAACATATGACGGAGAAAGTAAGAAGCATCTACTTGTAGCTTAACAATTTGCCTGAGTACAAATAAAAAGGCACAATCTTCTACTACACGCGGTGAGGGGTACGAAAGTACAACAAAGAGTGTCGCAAATTATGGAAAATTTAGCCTATCCAACAATATAAAGATTTGGCCATAAAAAATGTACGCCACGTATATGCACCAATCTTGCTGAATCTGGATAAGAGTGATTCATCATGCACCATGTAAGCCTTTTATTGGTGAAATTGCAGATAGATAACATGTACCCTCAAATATATTGTGAAATAAACATCACTCACTGAATAGAGTGCGTCCTCACCACTTCATTGAATATTTATGGCTTGTGGTACCGGCGTTTCACTTGCAAGAAAGTCCCTCCCTTCCTTTGATATACATGTGCCCACATACATATATTTGTATAATCATTCAATTGCCTCACCAGATGACCAATTCTTGACATCATATGCCTTCCACCTCTTGGTTGCAACTTTAAGCATTATAGCCCCTCTAATATCTTGCACTGGGGGTGGATGACGACCTGTTCTCCCTCAAAGAAGAACTAGCTGCAGAGGCAAGCAAGCGAGCATGCGCGTTTTAGTCACAATAATCAAAGTCCGCAAATCATTCTTCTAGCGTTCATTGACGCCCTCATGCTCTGCAGCCATGTGCCGGTTGCCCAAATGGCTTATAACAAAACACAGATTAGGACAAAAACACAACATGTGCGCTCACTTGCTCACACACACACACACACAAACACACACACACGTGTGCGTGCGCGCACACAAGCACTTGCACGCTCATATGCACAGCGGCAACACATGCACGCGCACGCGCGCACACGTACACACACACGCACACACACACACACAGAGAGAGAGATATAGGAAAGGGGTGTGCAGCATGCAGACAGCCACAGATCTCAGAAGAGGAGATGCATGTTCCTGCGACCAGCCCAGCGGTCGTGAGCACACCCCACCGCCGCCCGCGTATCACTGGAGACAGATGCTTACCTGCTATGCGATCCGCGCTGGGCTCGGTGTTATCTGACATGCCCAGTTTCTGCTCGATACGGGTCAGCGACGTTTTCAAATCCGACATCATCTGCTCCAGCACAATCAGGGACAAAAAAAAATTGTTCATACATCAATACACGTGAGTGGTACAGAAGTCAAACAATATAATGATCAAAAAGCACGTCCTGTTGGAAAACAATCAGGAGAAACTCGCGAGCACAGGCGGGCATCCCATTCCACACACAGCAAGAGGGGCAACTGGGTTGCGTGGGAGGTACCCGGGGGGGAGAGGGGGAGGGGGAGAGAAAGGGAGGGACGCTGGGCTCACCAGGCGGAGCTCTTCTGCCGACAGCTTCTTGGGCTTGCGGTTGCGCGCAGCAAAGTCCTTCTGCGACTCTGGCACCTTGCGCTCCGCCTCCTCTCCGAAGCGCGCGAGCACCGTCTCCCTGGCCAAGCGCGGCTCCACCGGCCTCCTCGTCGACACCGCCTTCAAGCCCAACGCCTGCGCGCAGAAGCACACCCCCGTAGGGCAACAAGGGAGAAGAGGGGAGGGAGAGGGAGGGAAGGAGGAGGGGGGGAGGGGAATCGTGTTGGACTTCAAGTGACAGGCAAGCACCCTCTACAGACAGCATCCTCTGTAGACAGTGTCCCAACACTGTTCCTCACAATGCCTCGTTCGGTGAGAATATCAAGCCGAGATGCTGCTATTGGGTCCGGATAAAGCGGTCAGCGTGCTCCAAGTGCACGCCTGAAGATGGTGAGTACATCAAGCGTGTGCAGGCTCGCGGCGGGGTCATAGTTGCCGGGATCGAGCATGTGCAGATGGCACAACAGGTCCCCCAGAAGGAGCACAGCAGTTGCAGAGAGAGGGGGCAGGAAGGGAGCGCACGTTGCGGCGGCTGGCGCGCTCCAGGACAGCCTGCAGCGTCTGCGAGTCCACCTGGATGGAGGTGGGCCCGTCGGGGCCGAGTTTGAGCACGACCTCCACGCCCGCCTTCTGGTCCTCCTCCTTTTGGGCCTGCCCCACCTCAGACTTCTGATGAGCACACACGACCGCAGCAGCAGGATTGTCCTTGCAGTGGTTTAGGATGTTGCCTGTAGTGGGCAAGGGTAAAAGGTGGGGGGGAGCACATGGCTGGCGGGTAGGCAAGGCAGGCAGGCAGGCAGGCAGGCAGGCAATTAGGAAGGCAGGCACGACGTGAGGCAGCAAGCGGGGGGTTGTACATGCAAGGGGGGGCGCCAAAGCAGTGCGGCAGGTCCTTGTTTTGGAGGGCCTTGGGAGCGGGGGAGCATGCGAATAGAAGCAAGCAGGAAGTATAGGGGCTATGCCACGTGGCGTATGTGCAGGTAGGCCCTTGAGCTCAAGCTGCTCTCTGATGGTCTACCGCCATGGATGACGTGCGTGCCTGCGTGCGTGCGTGCGTGCATGCTTGAAAACATGAAGAGGAAAGAAGAAGGGGCCCGCGGAGTGCTCACCATGGAGGTGAGCTTGCGGGCGCCCCAGGCGTGCAGCTGGCCAAGGAGAGTGGCGTCGTTGATGTGGCCGTGCCGCACCGACTTGAGCCAGTCGTTGACGTAGTCTGCAATCTCGGCCGGCAGCGTGGGAGCGCCCTCGGCTGACGACTGCAGTGTGCAGCAGCAGCAGCAGCAGCAGGAGGAACAGTAGCAGCAGTAAATATTTATAGAGTAGAGTTTAATGTGTAAATCTTTGTGACTACAATTTGACGAGCACATATACACATTTACGTGTACGTGTGTACATGCATGTGTACGTAGGGACAGGCCCAACTGCGCGCGCGCGCACACACGCACACACACACACCCACCATACACACAAAGAGGCGCAGGATCATGCATGCAAGCGGGAGGGGGAGAGAGAGAGAGAGAGAGAGAGAGAGAGAGAGAGAGAGAGAGAGAGAGAGAGAGAGAGAGAGAGAGAG
>WELA01007946.1:0-71349 GCA_009602735.1 Mesotaenium endlicherianum
ATCCCTTTTCTTTTACCTTTTATTGTGTCCAATTTTTCCACATATTCACACCTTAATTCTTACCGAACCATTGTTTTGAGATAAGTTCTAGTAAAACAGGGTCTATGTATGGTACCCTGTTATGCCACTTTTTTAATCATCCTTCCAGCCCACACCAAAATGATGGCCCCCACAAATGCAGTAACCAGGTACCCGATGCTTCCACCTAAATGGATACCTAATTTTTCGCCCAGCCAACCGCCGAGCCAGCCGCCCGCGATGCCAAGAATAATGTCAACTAAAACGCCGTAACCGCCACCACTCATTACTTTACCGGCCAAAAAGCCGGCTACTCCGCCTAAAATTAAATGCCAGATCATAGGATTGTTTGTTTTAAGGGGTTGATAAATGAAGTTTATTGGATTGGTTTTATTGGCAAATAGATCATTTAACGGCGCAAATCACTATAATCATATGAAAAATACGATAAAAAAGATAACTGTGAAATATTTATTGGCGCGACTTAAACCTTTTTTTGCACAATAATTGCAGTGCTATTGAAAAAGATACAATGTCTGCTATCGATTTTAATAAGGCAGCATACTTTCCATTGGAAGGTAGCTACCGCGAAACAAATAACGCCACCCGTTTAGGCGATCTGGATCCGCGTATGCCCATCAGCGTAACCCTCCTCTTACGTTACGAGAAAGATCCCGGTAGCTACAAGGTCCGCGCCGCCATCAAAACCCGTGAACAATTCGCCGCCCAATTCCATGCAAGTGAAGCCGATATTCAACTGGTAGAAGCTTTTGCCGGGCATTTCGGATTAAATATAATAGAAGAATTGCCCGAACAAAGACTCATTCATTTGCAGGGAACAGTGGATGCATTTGAAAGGGCTTTCCGGGTACAACTTTCTACCTGTTGTAATGCAGAAGGTATTGTGTTCCGTGGAAGAATAGGTAATATCCATTTACCCGAACAACTGTTGCCGGTAGTAGAAGCGGTATTCGGACTCGATGATCGTCCCGCCGCCGCCCCCAAATACCGTATTGCAAAAAAAGACGGACAGTTCATCGTGCACAGCGCTTTACCCGGCAGTTTTTATCCCAACCAGTTATCAGACATCTACGGTTTTCCCAAAAAAGGGACGGGGGCGGGACAAAGCATCGCCATTATAGAATTAGGTGGTGGCTACCGCATCGAAGACATCAATACCTATTTCAAACAATTGAAATTACCCATTCCCAGGATCATAGAAGTATTGGTAGATGGCGGAACGAATGCGCCCACTACAGCCGATAGCGCCGATGCTGAAGTGATGCTCGATATTGAAGTGACGGCTGCTATTGCACCGGATGCTGCGATTGTGGTTTATTTCGCACCTAATACAGACAAGGGTTTTTTCAATGCCATACAAACGGCTATTCACGATACAACACACAACCCTACTATTCTTTCGATCAGTTGGGGCGCTTCGGAAAAGAACTGGACCGAGCAATCGCTTAAAGCCTTTAATGAAGCCTTCCAGGCCGCAGCCATGCTGGGCGTAACGGTATGCGCTGCAGCAGGCGATAATGGCTCGGCCGATGGAGAACAGGATGGGAAAGTGCATGTAGATTTTCCCGCTTCCAGCCCTTTTGTATTGGGCTGCGGAGGCACCACACTCACAACAAAAGATAAAAAAGTGGAATCAGAAATTGTTTGGCACAATATCGATGGCGGCGCCACAGGAGGTGGCGTGAGTGAGTTTTTCCCCAAGCCCAATTACCAGGATCCTATTAATGTACCCGTATCATTGAACAATAATTTTGCCGGAAGAGGCGTGCCCGATATTGCCGCTAATGCCGATCCGGGAACCGGTTATCGCGTGCGTGTAGACGGGCAAGACCTGGTGATCGGCGGTACCAGCGCTGTAGCTCCCCTGATGGCAGGATTGATCGCAAGGATCAATGAACAGAAAGGCAAACCCGTGGGTTTTATACATCCTAAATTATATAGTGCCAAAAGCGCTTATCAATACCGTGATATTGTACTGGGCGACAATAAAACAGTCGCGGGCGCCAAAGGTTATGTGGCTACCCCCGGTTGGGATGCCTGTACAGGATGGGGCGTATTGTTTGCCCTAAGCTGAATAATTATTTGAGATAACTTCTCACAAACCAGGCCCATGTCTCGTGTTGCTTCAACAGACCGGTAAGAAAATCGGCAGTACCCAGGTCTTTGTATTTATCACTGCATGCATTGATGTCATTTCGCAGGTTGCGGGCCAATGTCTCGTGATCGTTCAGCAAATTCTGTAACTGTTTTTTCTGCTCGCTTGAATACGCTTCTTCAGTAAGGTTTGTCAGTTTGAGAAAATCTTTCAGCCTGCCTTCGGAATAATGTCCCAGTTTGCGAACCCTTTCTGCAATTTCATCGATGAGCTCATCAATGCCATTGTACATGTCTTCATAAAACTTATGCATTTCCATAAAGTTGCTGCCCTCTATGTTCCAGTGGTAATTACGCACTTTGGTGTACAATACATATTCATCGGCCAGTATCTTGTTCAGCATCAATGCTACCGCCTGCAAATTCTTATCGGTAATGCCAATGTTTGCTTTCATATTTTAGCGATTTTCATTAAAGATACATAAAAAATAATCGTCATCCCGAGCGAACGAAGTGAGTCGAGGGACCTGCCGAAAACTTCATGAGATCCCTCGACTACCCCTTCGACTCACTTCGTTCGCTCAGGGTGACGTTGTTCGGGATGACGGGACGAAATAAATTTTGAGATACGCTACTCAGTCACTACCTTCGTGCCCGATTATGAAATTATTCGCACATATCCACCATCATCATTACTTACCCAAAGGGTAGGCTGTTGGTGTTTTGTGTGTACAGATAAAACATTGAAGGGCTTACCGGAAGGTAGGCCCTTTGTCATTTAAAGCATTAAAGCAATACTATGAAGCTGAAATTAGCGATCCAGAAAAGCGGCCGTCTGCACGATGATTCCATGCGGCTCCTCAAAGAATGCGGTATCGACGTCAGTAACGGTGTAAACAAACTGAAAGCCGATGCCAGCAACTTCCCGTTGGAAGTGTATTTCCTGCGCGACGATGATATCCCGCAGTATGTGGAAGATGCGGTAGCAGATATCGGATTTGTAGGAGAGAACGTAGTGTATGAAAAAGCAAAAAAAGTAGCGGTAGCCCACGAGCTCGGCTTCGGTAAATGTCGCCTCAGTATTGCCGTACACCGGAACGAAGACTATCCGGGAGCGCAGTACCTGGCAGGTAGAAAGATCGCTACCAGCTACCCGGTGATCGTATCCCGTTTCCTGAAAGAAAAAGGCATCGAAGCAGAGATACACGAGATCAGCGGCAGCGTGGAGATCGCCCCCGGTATAGGATTGGCCGATGCCATCTGCGACCTGGTAAGCAGCGGATCTACCCTGTTTATGAACGGATTGAAAGAAGTGGAAACCATCCTGCAATCACAGGCAGTTTTAATTAAAAATCAAGGCCTCGCTCCCGAGAAACAGCAATTATTGGACCGATTGTTGTTTAGGATACAGGCAGTAAAGAAGGCAAAGAACAACAAATATGTGTTGCTCAATGCACCCAATGAGAAGCTGAAAGAAATTATATCGCTGTTACCGGGAATGAAAAGTCCCACCGTACTGCCCCTCGCCGAAGAAGGCTGGAGCAGCGTTCACAGCGTACTCAATGAAAACCAGTTCTGGGATATCATTGAACAGTTAAAAGCGGCCGGCGCGCAAGGAATACTGGTGGTGCCTATTGAGAAGATGGTGGTTTAACAGAAACTTAATATAGTGTATGATCATGAATATTGTTACCCAACCCTCCCGGAAAGACTGGGACACGCTTTTACAAAGACCCGTTTTCGACACCGCTGAATTACACCAAAAGGTTAGAAGCGTACTGGATGTAGTGAAGCAGGATGGTGATAAAGCGGTGAGGCAATTCACCCGTCAGTTCGATGAAGTGAACCTGGAAGATTTCCAGGTGGCCGCCGCAGAAATTGAAGCGGCTGCCGCGCTCATTCCCGATGCCCTCAAGAACGCTATAGAACAAGCGGCTTCCAATATCAGGTGCTTCCATGAAAAGCAACTGAATGGGGTGGAAATTGTAGAAACCATGCCGGGTATCCAATGCTGGAGAAAAAACGTGGGCATTGAAAAAGTAGGACTCTATATACCCGGTGGTTCGGCTCCGCTGTTCTCTACCATCTTAATGCTGGCCATACCGGCGAAAATGGCTGGATGCAAGGAAATCATTCTCTGTTCTCCTCCGGGCAAAGATGGTAAGCTCAACCCGGCCATACTATATGCAGCGCAGCTTACGGGCGTTTCCAGGATATTCAGGATAGGAGGCGTGCAGGCAATTGCTGCGATGGCTTACGGCACCGAAACAGTGCCGCAGGTATACAAGATATTCGGACCGGGCAACCAATACGTTACCTGCGCCAAGCAAATGGTACAACAGGAAGGAGTGGCCATTGATATGCCCGCAGGCCCCAGCGAAGTATGCGTGCTGGCCGATGGCACTGCCAATGCCGCTTTTGTGGCCGCCGACCTGCTGAGCCAGGCAGAGCATGGCGCCGACAGCCAGGTATTGCTGGTAACAACCGAAGAATCACTGGTAAAAAAAGTGAACAAAGAACTCGAATGCCAGCTGAAGAACTTGCCCAGGAAAACCATGGCCTCCGCGGCACTGCGCAACAGCAAAGCCATTGTGGTGAAAGACATCAACGAAGCCATCGCACTGGTGAATGAATACGCGGCAGAACACCTCATCATTGCCTGTGATCAGGAAGAAGCGATAGCTGAAAGGATCACCAATGCAGGTTCTGTCTTTCTGGGAAATTATTCACCCGAAAGCGCGGGCGACTATGCCAGCGGCACCAATCATACCCTGCCTACCAATGGCTTTGCCAAAGCGTACAGTGGTGTGAGTCTTGATTCTTTCGTGAAGAAGATCACCTACCAGAAATTATCTAAAGAAGGATTACAGGTCATCGGCAATACCGTAGAACTGATGGCGGCGGCAGAGGGACTCGACGCACACAAAAATGCCGTCACGATACGATTAAAACAATAAACATGTTCAATCTCGACTCGATTACCAGGACTAACATAAAAAAACTGACTCCTTACTCTTCTGCCCGCGATGAATTCAGCGGAGAAGCTAAAGTATTTTTAGACGCCAATGAAAACAGTCTCGGGTCGCCGCTGATCAAATGGTATAACCGTTATCCCGATCCGCACCAGCACCTGATCAAACAAAAACTGAGCGCGATCAAAGGCATAGCTTCCGAACATATTTTCCTGGGCAACGGCAGCGACGAATGCATCGACCTCCTGTTCCGCTGTTTCTGCGAACCCGGAAGAGATAATGTGATCATTTGTCCGCCTACTTATGGTATGTATGAAGTAAGCGCCAACATCAACGACGTGGAAGTACGCAAAGCCACTTTGCTCGAAGACTTTCAGCTTGACCTGGTACACCTGGAAAACCTGGTAAACGAACACACCAAGCTGATCTGGCTTTGCTCACCCAATAACCCTACAGGCAATTCCCTGAACCGTGCCGATATAGAAACAGTGCTGAACAATTTCAACGGTATCGTAGTAGTAGATGAAGCTTATATCAATTTTGCGAAACAAAAATCGCTCGTACAGGAACTGGAAGAATACCCCAACCTGGTGGTGCTGCAAACGCTGAGCAAAGCATGGGGGCTAGCCGGACTTCGCCTGGGAATGGCTTTTGCTTCAACAGCTATTATAGAGCTGATGAACAAAGTAAAACCACCGTATAATATCGGGCAGGCAACGCAGGAGCTGGTATTGCAGGCGCTGGAAGAAGTAGGCCAGGTGAACGATATGATCAAAATACTGGTAGACATGCGCAGCGCCCTGGCAGGTGTTTTTGAATCCATGCCTACCGTGGAGAAAGTATATCCCTCCGATGCCAATTTCATCCTGGTGAAAATAAAAGATGCCAGGAAAGTGTATGAATTCCTGCTCGCCAAAGGCATCGTATTGCGCGATCGCAGCAATGTGAAACTCTGTGAAGATTGCCTGCGCATTACCGTTGGAACCGAACAGGAGAATACGGTATTGGTAGATGCCATGCAGGATTGGTTTGCATTGCAGACAAAATGAGTAATTTCATGCTCAAATTCAATGGTATGAAAAAGTTAGCATCTATCCTGGCTTTTGCAGCGCTTGCTGTTGTGCTGTGGTCATGCGGACAAGGCAAGAACAAAGCAACAGAGACTGCCGCAGTGAAACCCGATTCCAGCAATGCAGGCCTCCGGTTACAGCCGGGCTTTAGCGCGCTGAAAGTGGCTGAGAACACGGGCAGTCCGCGCCATATTGTGGTTACGCCACAGGGCGATATCTATGTGAAGCTTTCTGCACCAGTGGGTGGCAAAGGCATATTGCGTTTGCGCGACACTAATGGAGATGGCAGAGCAGAAGAAACCACCGGCTTTGGCAATTACGGAGGAACGGGTATTGCAATCAAAAAAAATTACCTCTATGCTTCTTCAGACGAAGAAGTATTCCGTTACAAGTTGAACGATAAAGGAGAAGTGACGAATCCTGATCAACCTGAGAAAACCATCATGGGGCTCATCAGCAAGGGGCAGCATTCCTCCAAATCCATTACACTGGATGATGCAGGTAATATTTATGTGAATATCGGAGCCTATTCCAACTCCTGCCAGGAGCAGGACAGGACCAAGGGATCCAAAGGCATGATGCCCTGTCCGATTTTGGAGAAAGCCGGCGGCATCTGGCAGTTCAGTGCCGATAAACTCAATCAATCTTATCCTGAAGGCACGAAATACGCTACGGGCCTGCGCAACGTAGTGGGACTCGATTGGAACACCCAATTGAACCAGCTTTTTGTAATGCAGCATGGCCGCGACCAGTTACACGATTTGTTTCCTGAGTTATACGATGATAAAGCCAGTGCAGAATTGCCGGCAGAATGTATGTACGCGTTGAAGAAGGGCGATAATGCGGGATGGCCATATATTTATTACGATCAGTTGCAACACAAAAAAATAATGGCGCCGGAATACGGAGGAGATGGTAAAAAAGAAGGCGGACAAGATGCAATTGATCCTGTTGTGGCTTTTCCCGGACACCTCGCGCCCAATGGATTGCTGTTCTATACAGGAAACCAGTTCCCTGCGCGGTATAAGAATGGCGCATTCATTGCGTTTCACGGATCGTGGAACCGTGCACCTTTGCCACAGGCCGGATATTTTGTAGTGTTTGTGCCTTTTGAGAACGGAAAACCAACGGGCAAATGGGAAATATTCGCCGATGGTTTTTCAGGAGTAGCTACGGTAGATGCCGCGCATGGTGCGCAGCACCGGCCATGCGGATTGGCTCAGGGGCCTGATGGTTCGTTGTATGTAACAGACGATCTGAAAGGCACTATTTATAGAATAATATACAGGTAAAATAAATCAGTAATCAACAATATATGAAAAGGGTTTTGTTCATAGACAGGGATGGCGTAGTGTTACAGGAACCACCTACAGATTTTCAGGTAGACAGCATAGAAAAAACAACTTTCTTACCGGGTGTGATCACAGCTTTATCGCGCATTGCGGCAGAACTGGATTTTTATAAAGTGATGATCACCAACCAGGACGGATTGGGAACGGATTCATATCCTGAATCGGATTTTCATCCCTATCATAACCTCATGGTACGTACGCTGGAAGGAGAGGGATTTGTGTTTGATGAAATGCATATCGATAAAACCTTTGCCAGTGAGAATCAACCCACCCGCAAACCGGGTACAGGATTGCTGCAACATTTCTTCAACAACGAGCAATACGACCTGCCCCATTCATTTGTGATTGGCGATCGCTGGAGTGATATACAACTGGCAAAGAACCTGGGATGCAAAGCCATTTACCTGCGTTCTCCTTTGCATGAGCTCACGCCTGAACAGGAAACCGATCTGCGGGCAACCATTGCACTGGAAACAAGTAACTGGCCTGCCATTTATGAGTTCCTGAAACTGGGTCAGCGAAAAGTAGTGCACGATCGCAACACCAACGAAACGAAAATACATGTAGAGCTGAACCTCGATGGAAGCGGCAAAGCGGCTATCCATACAGGTCTCGGATTTTTCGACCACATGCTCGACCAGATAGCCAGGCACGGTAAAATGGACATGACCATTGTAACAAAAGGCGACCTGCACATAGACGAACACCACACCATTGAAGACACGGGCATTGCCCTGGGCGAAGCATTTGCAAAAGCGCTCACAGATAAGCGGGGTATGGAACGCTATGGTTTTGCTTTACCAATGGATGAAGCGGAAGCCAAAGTGCTGATCGATTTCGGCGGACGCAACTGGATCGTTTGGAATGCTGAATTCAAAAGAGAGAAAATAGGAGAGATGCCTACTGAAATGTTCTTCCATTTCTTCAAATCATTCAGCGATGCAGCCAAATGCAACCTGAACATTGAATGCAAGGGCGATAACGAACACCACAAGATAGAAGCCATCTTCAAAGCATTTGCCAAAGCCATTAAGATGGCGGTGAAGCGCGATCCTTTGTCCAACTACCTGCCTTCTACCAAAGGCGTGTTGTAACCCCAAAAAAGAACAAACGATTGCGTTCCCGGCAGGGATTAAAAGACCTGTTAATAGTATTATTTTTAACTTTCTTCGTCATCCCGAATGACCTTGCTCGTCATCCCGAGCGCAGCCGAGGGATCTGCCCGAACCTTCGAGGAGCTCCTTCGACTCGCTTCGCTCGCTCAGGGTGACGTTGTTGTTCAGTAATTTTCAAAGGCACTTTATTTTAAAATATGAAGAAGATATTATTGTTATGCTTTTTACTCTCTGCAGAGAAAATAATGGCGCAGGAGCTCAGGTATACGAATTGCGATAATTGCTGGAATGCCGATTCGCTGGGCAATCACCGGGTGCTGGTGTCTTTTGAAGGCATTGGTAAAGCGGCCCGCGTAAAGATCAACTGGAGAAGAAGAGATGAGCAACCGCAATTGAAAAGGATCATCGTACAGGATGCACAAACACAACAAAAGATCAACAATGTAAGCGTATTGAGCCTGAACAGGGAATCGGGCGAGATCGTGTTTGAACCCGTATCGGGTAAAGGGAATTATTACCTCTATTACATGCCTTATAAGAATGAAGGCAGGAGCAATTATCCGCGAGGCACTTATTTAAAACCCGAGACAACGGCATCGGCCGGGTGGCTGGCTTCTTTTAATACCGCGACTTTACAGTCCAATGCAACAGCAAAAGAAATACAATCCATCGACGCTTTCAACAATTTTTATCCGATGGAAGTGATTGCTACTGCCGCGGAAACAAAGCAATTGACAGATGCGCATGCGGACAAAGCGTTGCTGGTCTTTCCGGAAGACAGGGAATATTCCATCAGGATGCAGCACGACCTTCCTTACCGATGGATACAAAAAGGCGTAGGCACCACATTCAGCGGCACTGCATTGAAAGGTGAGTACTATGCTTACCAGTTAAGTGTATATGCTTTGCAACCGCTGCACCAGGTAAAAGTGGAGTTTTCAGATCTCACGAGTGCAGAGGGGCACAAGATCAGTGCGAAGACCATGAATTGCATCAACACAGAAGGCACAGGATATGATGCGAAAGCCATCACCAAAGAAGTGGATGTGCCATCGAAAACCATACAGGCACTCTGGTGTGGGATTGATATACCTATGAATGCCACAGCCGGTACTTATAAAGGAAAAGCAGTAGTGAAAGCAGCGGGCATTCCTGCTGAAACAATCAATATCACCATAACGGTTACTAATCAGGCGGCAGTGAACGGCGGAGAAAATGAGCCCTGGAAACAGACAAGACTGAAATGGCTGAACTCTACGCTGGCGCAGGAAAATAAAGTCATTGCACCGTATATACCACTGAAAGCAGAAGGGAAAACGATCAACTTTTTAGGCAGAAAATTGATATTGAAAGAAGATGGACTCCCCGCAGGCGTACAAACTTTTTTTACAGAAGAAATGACGAGCTTTTCTCATCAGCCTAAAAATATATTAAGCGCCCCCATGCAATTGCTGGTGCGTACAACTGGTGATGATACAATTCGATGGAAACAACAGGGCTTGCAATACACACACAAGACAGAAGGCACGGTGCAGTGGCAAAGCAGGTCCTTCTCGGGCAAAGCCCTGCAACTGGACGTAAAGGGCAGCCTTGAGTTCGATGGCTTTGCATCGTATACAGTAGCGCTCACTGCTTTGCAGGATATGAACCTGGCCGATATACAACTGCTGATACCCTATGAGCATGCCGCTGCGGACTACATCATGGGATTGGGATTGAAAGGTGAAAAGAGACCTGCCGCAGTTGATTGGAAATGGGAAGTAGCCACCAAAAACCAGGACGGCGCCTGGATTGGTTCTGTGAATGCAGGTATGCAGTTCTCTTTGCGCGATGAACATTATGTTCGCCCGCTGAATACAAACTTCTATTTACAAAAACCTTTACTGTTACCGGTATCATGGGGCAATGAAGGCAAGGGGGGCATTCGCATCACCGAAGACAAACAAACAGTATGGGTGAACAATTACAGTGGCAGCCGCCTGTTGAAGAAAGGAGAAACACTGTATTATAATTTCAATCTGCTCATCACGCCATTCCATCCCATCAATACAGATTTTCAGTGGAGTACACGCTTTTATCACAAATACGAAAACCTCGATACCATTAAAAATACAGATGCCACGGTTGTCAATATACACCACGCTACGCCCATCAACCCCTGGATCAATTATCCTTTTATTGAGCACCGGAAGATGAAAGCATATATCGATGAAGCCCACCGGAAAGGATTGAAAGTAAAGATCTACAATACGGTAAGGGAATTATCGAACCACGCTTATGAAACTTTCGCATTGCGAAGCCTGGGACACGAAGTGTATTCACCCGGCAAGGGCGGAGGTTTCAGTTGGTTACAGGAACATGTAGACAGCGATTATATCGCCGCTTGGTTCGTACCGGAGATCAAAGATGCCGCCATTGTGAACAGTGGTATGAACCGCTGGCACAACTATTATGTGGAAGGCATGAACTGGCTTACTAAAAATGTAGGTATCGATGGTATTTATCTCGATGACGTGGCATTCGACAGGATCACCATGAAACGCATCAAAAGGGCATTGACGCAGGATGCACATCCCGGTATCATCGATCTGCACTCTGCTAACCAATACAACAAGAACGATGGTTTTAATAACAGCGCCAACTTGTATATGGAGCATTTTCCTTACCTCAACCGTTTGTGGTTTGGTGAGTATTTTGATTATGAAAAGAATTCACCCGATTTCTTCCTCACAGAAGTAAGCGGTATTCCGTTTGGATTGATGGGAGAAATGTTGCAGGACGGTGGTAATCCGTGGCGCGGAATGATCTATGGCATGACCAACCGGATGCCATGGAGCGATAACGCCGATCCTCGTCCCTTCTGGAAATTATGGGATGATTTTGGTATGAAAGGATCGGAGATGATTGGCTATTGGAGCAGGAATTGTCCGGTATCCGCTACTAACCCGCAGGTGATGGCTACCGTGTATAAGCAACCGCATACTGCATTGGTAAGCCTGGCCAGTTGGGCAACTGCCGATACGGAAACAGGGTTGAAGATCAACTGGACCAAACTGGGTATCGATCCCGCCAGGGCCGTCATTGAAGCCCCCGAGATCAAGGGATTGCAGCAACACCAGGTATTTCGTGCCAACAGCCAACTGCCGGTTGCAAAACAAAAAGGCTGGTTGTTGCTGATCAGGGAGGTAAAATAAAATTTGGAGGAAACAGGATTCTGGCCCATATTTGCACACGTAATGAAACAAATAACAAATAAACATTGGTGGTGGCATTCAAACTCCGTTCGGGGATTGTAATGGCATAGCCAATACTTTATGAAATATATTTTCAGAGCCCCGACAGAATTTGTCGGGGCTTTTTTTATCGCCAAAAGCAACAGCGTTACATGAAAAAGATCAGTTTAGAAACCACTTGCAAGAAAATGCTGGCCGATGTATTCACACCGGTAGGCATCTACCTGCGGGTGCGTGACCGTTTCCGCGATACGGTATTGTTGGAGAGCACCGATCACCATGCGGCAGAGAACAGTTACTCGTTTATCTGCATCAATGCCATTGCAGGCATGGAGATCAGCAACAAACAAAGCATCGAGTTCAAATTGCCCGCACAGAAGCCTGAAAGGATAGCGTTCTCCGATGCTTCACAGGTACCGGTTCAACTGTGGGATTTCATGCAACGCTTCGATGTAAAACCTTCAGAACAAAAAGAAGCCAAATTCTCACAAGGATTATTCGGTTATGCCGCTTTTGACTCGGTGCAATTCTTCGATACCATTCAACTGAAAGACCGCGAAACCAACCAGCCGGCCATTCCGCTGATGCGTTACCGCTTGTACCAGTATGTGATTGCCTTCAACCATTTCAAAGATGAATTGTTCATCTGTGAGAACAAGATACCAGGTATAGAAAGCGACCTGAATGCAGTAGAATCCCTGATACGCAGCAAGGATGTGCCGGTGTATCCGTTCCGCGTGAAAGGTGCGGAATCTTCCAACATGACCGATGAAGACTATCGCCAGATGGTGCGGAAAGGCATACAGAGTTGTTTGCGCGGAGATGTATTCCAGATTGTATTGAGCAGGAAGTTTGAACAACAATTCAGTGGCGATGAATTCAATGTGTATCGCGCATTGAGAAGCGTTAACCCTTCACCCTACCTGTTCTTCTTCGACTACGGCGATTATAAACTGATGGGCTCTTCACCCGAATCGCAATTGGTGATCAAAAACGGAAAAGCCATCGTGCACCCGATCGCCGGCACTTTCAAACGCACCGGTGATGATGAGATGGATCAGCAGGCGGCTGCCCGGTTGTTGGCCGATGCAAAGGAAAATGCAGAGCACGTGATGCTGGTAGACCTGGCACGCAATGACCTCAGTCGTGTTTGTGAAAACGTAACGGTTAGCCAATACCGCCAGGTGCAGTATTACAGTCACGTGATACACCTGGTGAGTGAAGTGACCGCTAAAGTGCCATCGGGACAGAATCCTTTTGTGTTATTGGCCAAAACATTTCCTGCCGGCACATTGAGCGGCGCACCCAAGTTCAGGGCCATGGAACTGATAGACGGTTGTGAACCCACAGCACGCAGCTATTACGGCGGCGCCATAGGGTTCATGGGTTTTGACGGCAGTTGTAATCACGCCATCATGATCAGGACTTTCCTCAGTCGCAACAATACCCTGGTTTATCAGGCGGGCGCTGGTGTTGTAGCCGCATCCAACCCGGAAAGCGAATTACAGGAAGTAAATAATAAACTCAACGCATTGAAAACAGCTATTGAAATAGCCGCCACTATCTAAGTACAGAAACATGAAAATATTAGTCTTCGATAATTACGATTCATTCACCTACAACCTGGTGCACCTGGTAGAAAAAATATTACACCAAAAAGTAGATGTATTCAGGAACGATGAGATCGCATTGGAAAAAGTGAAAGATTACGATAAGATCATCCTGTCTCCCGGCCCGGGTATTCCTTCCGAAGCAGGGTTGTTGTTGCCCCTGATCAAAGGCTACGCATCCAGCAAATCTATCCTGGGTGTTTGTCTCGGGCACCAAGCCATCGGCGAAGCGTTCGGAGCGAAGCTGGTAAACCTGTCTACCGTGTACCATGGTGTAGCCACCGATATTCAACTGAACCATACCGATAAAATATTCAGTGGGTTGGATAAAAACCTCAAAGTGGGCCGTTACCACAGCTGGGTGGTGAGTGATGATGGTTTTCCCGCAGAGCTGGAGATCACCGCGCGTGATGAACACAATTATATCATGGGTTTGCAGCATAAGACCTACGATGTGCAAGGAGTGCAGTTCCACCCGGAAAGTGTTTTGACGCCGCAGGGAGAAAAAATATTGTACAACTGGTTGCATCAATAATATGGCGGTGCATCATTTAATCAACTATTCAAGTGTATGAAAAAAATATTGCAATATTTATTCGAACATAAAACGCTTTCACGCAGCAAGGCAAAGGAAGTGCTGTTGCAGATATCTTCAGGTCAGTACAATGAAAGCGAGGTGACCGCCTTTGTTACGGTATTCCTCATGCGCAGCATTACCATTGAAGAGTTGCAGGGCTTTACCGATGCATTGCTGGAGCTTTGCGTGAAAGTAAACCTCGACGGTTATAAAGTGATCGATATCGTAGGAACAGGAGGCGATGGTAAGAACACGTTCAACATCTCCACACTGGCTTGTTTCATCGTGGCCGGTGCCGGTCAGAAAGTGGCCAAGCACGGTAACTACGGCGCTTCCAGCGTCAGCGGTGCGTCGAATGTGATGGAGCAACTGGGTTACCGGTTCAAGAACGATACGGCGCAATTGAAAAAAGAAATCGAGGCGGCGAATATTTGTTTCCTGCACGCGCCCATGTTTCACCCGGCATTGAAGGCGGTAGGCCCTATTCGTAAAAACCTGGGCATCCGCACATTCTTCAACATGCTGGGCCCCATGGTAAATCCTGCCACACCCGATTTTCAACTGGTAGGCGTGTACAACCTGGAAATGGCGCGCATTTACAATTACCTCTTGCAGGAAACAGGCAAGGCATTCACCATCATCCACAGTCTCGATGGGTACGATGAGATATCACTGACCAATGATACCAAAGTGATCACCAATACCGGCGAGCGCATCATGACACCCGAGCAACTGGGTAAACGCATGGTAGCGGCCGAAGATATATTCGGTGGTAATACGGTAGAAGAAGCGGCTAAGCTGTTTACCAAAATCATCAAAGGAGAAGGCAGCTGGGCGCAGAATGCCGTGGTGCTGGCCAATGCAGCCATGGCGTTACACTGTACAGGTGCATACAAGAGCTATGAGCAGGCATATGAAGCTGCTGTTGAAAGCCTGGAAAGCGGCAAAGCCCATCAATCTTTACAAACCCTGATCAAACTGCAATGAACATGAATATACTGGATACCATCATCGCACAGAAACAAAAAGAAGTGGCGGAAAGGAAAGCAGTTACTTCACTCGCGCAGTTAGAGAAGCAACCTTTTTTTGCCCGGCCTACTTTATCGCTCTGCCATTTTTTGTCCGATGACACCCGCACCGGTATCATTGCCGAGTTCAAAAGAAAATCGCCTTCCAAGGGCATTATCAATGATAAGGCAGATGTATTGGCGGTCACCAGCGCTTACGCAACGGCGGCATCGGGATTATCGGTTTTAACCGATACACAATTTTTCGGCGGCGCCACGGCCGACCTGGAAACTGCCCGCATAAACCAGGTGCCCATCCTGCGGAAAGATTTTATGATCGACGAATACCAGGTGTATGAAGCCAAAGCCATGGGTGCCGATGTGATCTTGCTGATAGCAGCCTGCCTTACACCGGCAGAAGTGAGGGACCTGGCGGCTTGCGCAAAGGGTTTGGGGCTGGAAGTATTACTGGAAATACACAATGAAGCGGAACTGGAACATATTACCGGTCTGGTAGATATGGTGGGTGTGAACAACCGCAACCTCAAAACCTTTGAGGTAGATATCCGTACTTCCCTGCAGTTGATAGAGCAGATACCACATACCAAACCGGCTGTTGCCGAAAGCGGCATCAGCGATGTAGATACTATCGTAACTTTACAACAGGCTGGATTCAAAGGATTCCTGATTGGAGAAAATTTTATGAAACAGGCCAACCCTTCGATTGCTTTTACTGATTTCGTTAATCAACTAAAAGCAAAACAACATGCGCATTAAAGTTTGTGGCATGACAAGTGCCGAACAGGTATTGCAGCTCGATGAAATGGGCGTGGAATTTGGCGGATTTATTTTCTATCCAAAATCGCCCCGCTATGTTTTCCGTTCCATGCCCAGGGCCGAGATCAAAAAGATCAGGGGGCAGATCAACAAAGTGGGTGTGTTTGTGAATGCACCCCTAGAAGAAGTGCTGCAAACGGTAGACGACTGCGGCCTCTATCTCGTGCAACTGCATGGCGATGAAACACCCCGTTATTGCGAAAAGGTCGCCGACTATGTAGGCGTGATCAAAGCATTTCGCCTGCGTGAAGACGATAATATCTTGTGGAAGATCAAAGACTACCAGGATGTGGCCGATATGTTCCTTTTCGATACCGAAGGCGCAGGGTATGGAGGAACCGGTAAAAAATTCGACTGGAGTGTGCTCAAAGGACTGAACATTGGCAAACCTTTTTTCCTGAGTGGGGGCATACAGCCGGAAGACACAGACCTGTTGAAATCATTTGCTGCCGAGCCTGTTGCCAAAGACCTGTTTTCCATTGATGTGAACAGCAGGTTCGAAATTTCGCCCGGTGTCAAAGACATGAATAAGCTCAGACCATTTGTAACGGCAGTTAAACAGATTTAAAAGAACATGAGTACAACAATCACATACCAAGAACCCAATGAACAGGGCTATTATGGAAAATTCGGTGGGGCGTATATACCGGAAATGCTGTATCGCAATGTAGAAGAACTGCGGACAAGGTACCTGGAGATCATGGAAGAAAAAACTTTTCAGCAGGAGTTCAGGCAATTGCTGAAAGATTATGTGGGAAGGCCCACGCCTTTGTTCCTGACTACGCGTTTGAGCAAAGAGCTCAATGCTTCACTTTATCTCAAGCGCGAAGATCTTTGTCATACCGGTGCACACAAGATCAATAATACTGTTGGCCAGATATTACTGGCACGCAGGTTGGGTAAAACCAGGATCATTGCTGAAACAGGGGCCGGTCAGCATGGAGTGGCCACCGCTACTGTATGTGCCTTGAAAGGAATGCAATGCATTGTGTACATGGGCGAGAAAGACATCGAACGGCAGGCGCCCAATGTAGCACGAATGAAAATGCTGGGCGCAGAAGTGATCCCAGCTACCAGTGGCAGTAAAACATTGAAAGACGCCACCAACGAAGCCATACGCGACTGGATCAATAATCCAACAGACACGCATTATATTATTGGCAGTGTAGTGGGGCCACATCCTTATCCCGATATGGTAGCGCGTTTTCAGAGTGTGATCAGTGAAGAAACCAGGTGGCAGCTGAAAGAAGCTACCGGATCGGAATTGCCCACACATGTGATTGCCTGTGTAGGCGGCGGCAGCAATGCAGCCGGGGCTTTCTATCATTTCCTCGACGAACCCTCCGTGCAACTGGTAGCGGTGGAAGCGGCGGGGCATGGGGTGAACAGCGGTATGTCGGCCGCCACTACGCAGTTGGGTAAGCCGGGTGTATTGCATGGCAGCAAAAGCCTGGTAATGCAAACGGAAGACGGTCAGGTAGTAGAGCCACACAGCATTTCAGCGGGACTCGACTATCCCGGCATCGGCCCCTTGCACGCCAATTTATTCGATAGCAAACGAGGATTGTTCCTGAGTGCTACCGATGAAGAGGCGTTGGAAGCTGCATTCCATGTAACTAAAACAGAAGGTATCATCCCTGCACTGGAAACAGCGCATGCATTTGCTGCATTGAAGCAACTGAAACTGAAACCTACAGATAAGATAGTGCTTTGCCTGAGTGGAAGAGGAGATAAGGATTTGGCTACTTATATGAACAATATGAAATTATAAATCAAACGCTTAACGCAGAACGCAAAACGCAGAACGCAGAACGCAAATAAGACTATTTTTTAGCGTTCAGCGTTGAGCATTAAGCGTTAAGCAATCTTTTAATTATGAGCAGGATCAAAGAATTATTTGATAAAAAACAAAAGCAGGTATTGAATGTGTATTGCACGGCAGGATACCCGCAACTGGATAGTACCCTGCAAGTGGTAAAAGCCTTGCAGGATAACGGAGCCGACCTGGTAGAGTTGGGTATGCCTTACAGCGATCCGCTGGCCGATGGCTCTGTAATACAGGCCAGCAGTACAGTAGCATTGGCGAATGGGATGACCATGGCCATCCTGTTCGAGCAACTGAAAGACCTTAGGAAAGAAATACAGGTGCCGGTGATACTGATGGGATATATGAACCCGGTATTGCAATACGGATTTGAAAGATTTTGTGCAGATGCAAAAGCGGTGGGCGTTGACGGATTGATCCTGCCCGATTTACCCGAATACGAATTCGAAACAGAATATGGCGCGATCATAAAAAAATATGGCCTCGATTTTATTTTCCTGGTAACACCCGAAACAAGTGAAGCCAGGGTGCGCAAACTGGATACGCTGAGCAGCGGATTTATTTATGCAGTAAGTTCTTCCGCCACCACGGGCAAGGATAAAGACTTTACCGCCGTGGAAGTGTACCTGAAGCGTTTGCAAAATATGAAACTGAATAACCCCGTGTTGGTGGGGTTTGGCGTAAAAGACAAGGAAACTTTCCTGGCAGCGTCTAAGTACACCAACGGCGCAATCATCGGAACGGCATTTATCAAAGCATTGGAGAAAACAAAGGACCTGGCTGTTTCAACAAAAGAATTTTTATCTACGGTATTATCGTAAAGCAGGAACACATGAATTTAGTCGTTATCAAATACAACGCAGGTAATATACAGTCGGTTCGATATGCTTTGGAAAGGATAGGCGCAGAAGCATTGGTTACAGATGATATAGAAGCCATACAATCGGCCGATAAAGTGATCTTTCCCGGCGTGGGAGAAGCCAGTTCGGCCATGGGGTACCTGAAAGAACGGAAACTGGATGCAGTGATCCGTAACCTGAAACAGCCGGTGTTGGGAATTTGCCTGGGTATGCAATTGATGTGTAAGTATTCTGAAGAGAACAACACAGATTGCCTGGGCATTTTTGATGAAGAAGTCAAGTGGTTCAAAGGACTGGGAGATGCCACTGTAAAAGTGCCGCAGATAGGCTGGAACAATATTTACGACCTGCAAACGCCTTTGTTTACACAGGTGCCGCAGAACAGTTACTGTTATTTCGTGCATGGATATTATGCAGCATTAGGCAAGCATACGATTGCTACCACCGATTATGTGCAACCTTACAGTTCTGCTTTACACAAGGATAATTTTTATGGTACACAATTCCACCCGGAGAAAAGTGCCGCAGTAGGGGAGCAGATACTCAAAAATTTCATCACGTTAATTCACTAAGCTTTCATGCAGATCATTCCCGCAATAGATATCATCGATGGAAAGTGCGTTCGGCTTACACAGGGCGATTACGGGCAGAAGACCATTTACAATGAGAACCCGCTGGAGGTAGCGAAACAATTTGAAGATGCCGGCCTGCAACGGTTGCACCTGGTTGACCTGGACGGAGCCAAAGCCGGCGCTGTGAAAAACTGGAAAGTGCTGGAAACGATTGCCGGTAATACCTCTATGGTGATCGACTTTGGCGGCGGCATCAAAAAAGAAGAAGACCTGCAGATCATTTTTGAATCGGGTGCGGCATTGGCTACCATCGGAAGCCTCGCCGTTAAAAATGAAACTTTGTTTGTGCAATGGTTGCAACAATATGGCGCTGACAAATTCTTGTTAGGCGCAGATGTGAAAGATGAAAAGATTGCTGTGGGCGGTTGGCTGGAAACAACAGAGATCGGTATCTACGATTTTATATCGAAATACCAATCGCATGGCATTACACAACTGTTCTGCACCGATGTAAGTAAGGACGGTAAGCTGGAAGGCCCTTCAACCGTGTTGTACAAGCACATCATTGAACAATTCCCTTCGCTGCATTTCATTGCCAGCGGCGGCGTAAGCTCACTCGATGATCTGTATGCTTTGCAGGAGATCGGTTGCTCGGGCGCCATTGTAGGGAAAGCGATCTATGAAAACAGGATATCACTGAACGATCTGAAAAAAATATGCTGACCAAAAGAATCATACCCTGCCTCGATATCAAAGACGGAAGAACCGTTAAAGGCATCAATTTTGAAAACATCCGCGATGCCGGCGATCCCGTTGAGTTGGGCGCTTTGTATGCGCAACAAGGTGCCGATGAACTGGTGTTCCTCGACATCACAGCCACCAACGAAAAAAGAAAGACCCTGAGTGAACTGGTCAACCGTATCTCGCATCATATCAATATACCCTTTACAGTAGGAGGCGGCATCGGTAGTGTGGAAGATGTGCAGGTGTTGTTGCAGAACGGCGCCGATAAAATATCGGTCAACACCGCGGCTTTTAAGAAACCTGCATTGGTGCACGACCTGGCCCGCGAATTCGGCAGCCAGTGCGTAGTGCTGGCCATCGATACCAAACAGGAGGCTGATGGAGAATGGTATGTGTACCTTAACGGAGGAAGGGTGAAAACAGGTACCCGTTGTCTCGACTGGGCCCGCCAGGCAGTGGATTTGGGTGCTGGAGAAATATTACTCACATCCATGAACCACGATGGCACCAAACAGGGTTTTGCATTGGATATTACCGGAACTTTGGCCACAGAATTGCCGGTGCCGGTGATTGCCTCAGGAGGAGGCGGCACCATGCCGCATTTCGTGGAGGTGTTCAACAAAGGAAAAGCCGATGCGGCCCTGGCAGCCAGTATTTTTCATTTTAAAGAAATTGCGATACCCGATTTGAAAACATATTTGCACCAACAAAACATTGTGGTGCGCATCTGAAACAAAGGAACATGAAAATAGATTTTTCGAAATACGCCGACGGACTCGTTCCCGCCATTGTACAGGATTATTCCACCAACAAAGTGTTGATGCTGGGCTTCATGAATGAAGAGGCGTTGAAAGAAACAGAGCGGCAGGGCAAAGTAACTTTTTACAGTCGCAGTAAACAACGTTTGTGGACCAAGGGCGAAGAGAGCGGCAATTTTCTCGAACTCAAAAGCATTGCGGTGGACTGCGACAACGATACATTGCTGATCAAAGCGCATCCCCTGGGGCCTGTATGCCATACCGGCGCAGACACCTGCTGGAGTGAACGCAACCACAGCAATGATTTTTTATTGTATCTTGAAGACATTATCCGCCTTCGCAAGCAGGCTTCGCCGGACGAATCTTATGTGGCAAGGCTTTTTGCAAAGGGTATTAATAAAGTGGCCCAGAAAGTGGGAGAAGAGGCGGTGGAATTGGTGATTGAAGCGAAAGACGAAAATGATGAATTGTTTTTGGAAGAAGCGGCCGACCTGCTGTTTCACTATTTGCTTTTGCTTAACGCCAAAGGGCATAATTTGCAGCGGGTAATTGAAGTGTTACAAAAAAGACATTCGAAATAATTATGAAGAAGATCTGGATAGCAATTTTGTGCCCCCTGGTGGGACTCGCACAAGCCAATAAACCGGAAGGCTTTCAAATCAGTGGAAAACTCGAAGGATTGAAAGAAGGCAGTGAAGTGGCGCTGATGAATGGCACCGATGGTAAAAAAATTGCATCGGTTGCAGCCAAACAAGGTCTGTTTACCCTGAAGGGGAAATTAACGGCCCCGGGTATTTGCCAGATCACTTTCCCCGGGAAAAGCGATAACATCGACCTGTTCATGAACCCGAATGATAAAGTAACTGTTTCGGGTAAAGCGAGTGATATCAATAATGCCACCGTGAAAGGATCATGGGTGCAGGATGACTACGCAGAATTCAAACAGCGATTCAATCCGTTGAAAGACCATTTGAATGGTGCGGCCATGAAGATCGATGCAGAAAAAGACCCGTCGAGGCGCGACTCATTGATGGGACTCTTCAACCGGTATAAAAATGAAGTAGTGGCGGCAACGGCACGTTTTATACAGGACAAACCGGCTTCCCCAGTAAGTGGTTTTGTGTTGTTGGTCACTGCCCCGTTGATGAGCGGCATCAGCGAGATCGAAGCGAATTATGGTCAGTTGAAAGCGGGTGCCAGAACCACTGCTTATGCACAACAGATTGAAAAAAATATTGAATTATCCAGGGTAGGGGCGGTAGGTTCCAAAGCGCTCGTCTTCACCCAAAAAGATACGGCCAATAAACCTGTTTCACTCACTTCTTTCAAAGGCAAGTATGTGTTGGTAGATTTTTGGGCAAGCTGGTGCAGGCCCTGCCGCAATGAGAACCCCAATGTGGTGAAAGCCTTCCATGAGTTCAAAGACAAAAACTTTACCGTACTGGGTGTATCGCTCGACCAGAACAAGGAATCCTGGATACAGGCCATCAGGGCCGATGGCCTCACCTGGACGCATGTGAGTGACCTCCAATACTGGAACAACGAAGTGGCCAGGATGTACAATATACAAGGCATTCCGGCCAATATGCTGATCGATCCGGATGGTAAGATCATCGCCCGCGACCTTCGCGAAGAGGCCTTGCAGGAAACATTGAGAAAGGTATTAAAATAATTCCCCGTACTGTTTTTCGTTGAACCCTACTACAAGCAATTTTCCGTTTTTTTCTATCACCGGACGCTTGATGATGCTGGTATTTGCCAGCATTACCTGAATCGCTTTTGCCTCAGTTTGGATGGTGGCCTGCACATCGGCACCCAACTCGCGCCAGGTAGCACTTTTTTTATTCAGGATCGTTTCCCATCCCGCCTGCTTGCACCAGGCCTGTAATTTTTCTTTGCCGATACCCAGTTTTTTATAGTCGTGAAAATCATATTTAACCTGGTGTGACTCCAGCCAGTTCAAGGTTTTCTTTACCGTATCGCAATTCGGGATTCCGTAAATAGTATACATTTTTACATTTTTCATAAACAAAATTAACCGATCAGCCATTTTATTTGAATAAATACCTGCTTATAGTTTATTTTGTTTGCTGGAATTGAATACATGTATAGATTTTTAATATTTTTTCTTTTTATTGGGACAACGATAAGGAATGTTTCAGCGCAGGGTACTGTCAGCGGTATCGTATTGGAAGCTAAAACGGGTAAGTCTATTTCACAGGCCAGTGTTCAGCTCAGGAGAATGGGCGATTCGGCAAAACAATACACTATGGCCGCCGACAAAGACGGCAACTTTTCTTTTTCAAAACTAGGATTGGGATATTATCGGCTCACTGTTCAATCTATCGGCTTTTCTAAACTGCAAATAGATAGCATTGTATTACGTGCAGACCGCACCGATATCAACCTCGGTGAAATGATGATGCACGAACTTTCTTCATTACTCAATGAAGTGATCGTGTATGCAGAGAAGCCGCTCATTGAAAACAGAGATGGCAAGATATCGTACAATGTGTCGGAAAGTCCGCTTGGCAATGGATCTAATGCTTCTGAATTGCTGAAGAACATGCCATTGGTCAATGTGAATTCCGATGGTACCATCCTGTTGCGGGGCAAGGAGCCCTTGATATTGATGGATGAGAAACCTACGAACCTCAACGCGCAACAACTTACCGAATTGCTGGAAAGTCTTCCTGCCAATGTGATCGAGAAAGTGGAGATCATGGTCAACCCGCCGCCGGAATATGCTACTTATCCGGGTGGCGTGATCAACATCGTTACCAAAAAGGGCAGGGTAGGTATTTATGGCAGGCTCAGTGCCAGTGCGGGGAGCAGGGGAGAGAGCAGTGTTTCTTCGAATTTCAGTTACCGGAGCGCGCAGCTCAATGTCAATGCCAATGCCGGTGTTGGCTGGTTGGAAGCAAGGGGCAATTCGTACAGCCATCGCCAGAATATTTATAAAGACTCGGTCAATTATTTTTATTCTCAATCATCTTACGTGAACAGGAGCACCATGCCCAACATGCGGCTCCAGACAGATTACGACCCCGATAAACAGAACAGCCTGAGTTTTGTGTACCAGGGCTACATGAACTATTCAGATAACAGTAACACTACTTTTTATACCAACCTCGACAGCCTGCTGCACGTGTACAAAGCCAGCTCAAGGTCTAATCATTACGACGGAAGCGGTTATAGCCACGGTATATATGGTTCTTACCAGTGGAAGGGCAAGAACCCGGTAGAAAAGCTGCAATTGTATACAGGATATAACCTGGGTAAGAATGAGAACAACCGCGATTTCTACCAGCAGTTCCTGCAGCCCGATTTCCTGCCAACCGGTATCGATTCTACCCAATCGCAGTTTTTTGATACCTATACTACTTCCTGGTATGCCAGGCTCAATTACAACAAGCCGCTCAATGATACCGGCACTACTTTTTTAACCAGTGGGGCGGCCTATTCATCGAACAGTTTTCACAATGTGCTCAATACGGATTTTCTGCGCAAGAGCGATAACCAGTACATCCGCAACGATTTGTTGAGTAATAATTTTTATTTCGACCAGGACATCTTTACCCTTCGCGCGGGATTGGTTGTATCGTTGCCCATGCGCTGGCGCCTGATCACAGGCGTGCAGGCTGAACATTCCGGTACCACTTTCCATTTCATCAAAGGCAATGCACCCGATGCCAATAATGGTTATTGGAGATTGTTACCCAACGCTACGCTACGGAAAGATATCACCAGGGAACTCAACATGGCATTGGTGTTCAGGGAAACCATCCGCCGTCCGGGCATGGTGGAACTGAACCCCAGCATCGACTACAGCGATCCCTACAATATACGCTTTGGTAATCCGTATCTGCAACCTTCGCTCATTGATAATTTCGATCTGAACATCGGTTACAACCAGCGCAAATTCAATATCAATGCCTCATTAGGATATAACAGGATCAAGAATGTATTCAACAGCATCCGTACCCTTGTTGATAGTGGTAAAACACAGATCAGCTACCAGAATATCTCCGATCAGAATGAATACATTGCCAGTATCTGGACGGGTATCACGCTGAGCCAGTCGCTGCGTGTGAACATCAGTTCGGGATACAATTACAACCAGTACGATGCGAGGATGAAACAACTGTATCGTTACAATGATGGCGGATCTTTTTATTCGGGGTTGAATTTCAGTTATACGCCCGACAAGCTAACAATGATCGAAGGCAGTACCCGTTACAGTAGTTTTGCTTCACCACAGGGTAGATCGCGAACCAATATGAGTATGAGCTTTGGTGTGCAACGCAAGTTCTTCAACAGGAAGCTGATCGTTGGCGTGGCGGCGATTGATCCGCTTGGTTTGTTGCAATACAACGGGTATACCTATGCACCCAACTTCATCATACAAAGCCAGAGCAGGAGCAATACACGCAACTTCCGTATTACGGTGAGTTATCAATTGAATAAAACAATTATCAAAAGGAAACTGAGCGAAGAACAACAAAAAGAAGCGCTGGAAAAAGTACAGCACAAATCCTAGATCAAGCCGTTTGCAACGCGGGTATTTTTGTTGAAAGCCAGCTTTCTTTCACCGGCTTGAGCCATTGATGCAGCCATTCTTCTTTGGTAGACACCAGGTTGTTGAAATAAGGCGTGTGGGCTTCTATGAAACGGTTTTCAATGGCGTAATTCAATTGCGCCATGGGTAATACCTGTACTTTTTCTTTTACAACGAAAGCCAGGTTCTGCCGGTTGAACATATCCACACCGAATAGCTTCTCCACTTCTTTCACTACCCTCACAGAGCTGTCTGTACTGCAACCGCTCACGCCGCCACCGGTGGTGATATCGGCCATGAAAACGATGAACTGTCCGAATAGCAGGTTGGCATAACCTTTCACCGGCTCGCCATGTGTTTTCCATTCGGCAAGGAACTGCTTCAACAGGTCTTCTATCTGTAATGCTTCACTGATGGTAAACAGACGGTTGCTCTGGTAAATCCAGACCTTCGAGGAAGCATGAAAATCTTCCGGCACATATTGACTGTATTCGAAATCCATACTGCAAAAATACCAATTCCCTGGCAAATGGGCTTAGGCGAGGTCGGCAGCGATCAGTTCGGCAATATCGAGCACTGCTACTTCCTGTTCTTTTTCTTTGTTCTTGACACCGTCGGTCATCATGGTATTGCAAAAGGGGCAGGCCGACGCGATCACGGATGCGCCGGTAGCCAGGGCGTCTTCGGTTCTTTCAATATTGATGCGTTTGTTACCGGGCTCGTCTTCCTTGAACATCTGCGCGCCACCGGCGCCGCAGCAAAGACCCTTGGAACGGCAGCGTTTCATTTCAACCAATTCGGCATCCAGCGCTTCCAGCACTTTGCGGGGCGCTTCGTAGATATCATTGGCGCGGCCGAGATAGCAGCTGTCGTGATAAGCTATTTTTTTCCCTTTGAAAGACCCGCCTTCTTTCAGGCGGATACGCCCTTCATCGATCAGTTGCTGCAGCAGGGTGGTGTGATGTATGACTTCGTAATGTCCACCCAGCTCGGGATATTCATTTTTCAGTGTATTGAAGCAATGTGGACAGGTAGTTACAATTTTTTTGATGCCATACCCGTTGAGTACCTGTATGTTTTGGTAGGCCATCATCTGGAAAAGGAATTCATTGCCGGCCCTGCGTGCAGGATCGCCTGTACAGGCTTCTTCTTTACCCAGGATGGCATATTTGATACCTGTTTTATTAAGGATGGTGGCAAAGGCTTTGGTGATCTTTTGCGCGCGCTGGTCAAAGCTGCCTGCGCAACCAACCCAGAAAAGGATCTCAGGGGTTTCTCCATTCATCATCATGTCGGCCATGGTATTCACCTTCATATACTTCAGTTATGCGTGTTATCGTTTATGATGCCATCTCCTGCGTCCAGTGGTCGCGCTCATCGGGCGCGAATTTCCAGGGAGCGAAATTATTTTCGGTATTGCTGAACATGCTGTTCCATTCCTGCGGCGCATTGCTTTCTTCCATCACCAGTGAACGGCGCAACTCGGCAATGATCTCCAGCGGAGAAATGCTCACAGGACATTCTTCCACACAAGCGTTACAGGTAGTGCAGGCACGCAGTTCTTCCACACTGATATAATCGTGCAGGAGCGATTTGTTATCGGCTACAAAACTTTTATGCTGGTTGATATTCCTGCCCACTTCTTCGAGGCGGTCGCGCGTAGCCATCATGATCTTGCGCGGACTTAATAATTTACCCGTTGTGTTGGCAGGGCATGCGGTTGTGCATCGTCCGCATTCGGTGCAACTGTAAGCATCCATCAGGTTACGCCAACTGAGATCGAAAACATCTTTGGCGCCGAAATGCGCAGGAGGCGCTGCATCGGCAGGAGCCAACTCAGGCTGCATGGCATAGAGTACTTCCTTTTGTACAGCGGGCATGTTCTTCATCTTACCCTCTGGGTCCAATCTTGCATAATAAGCATTGGGGAAAGCCAGTATAATATGCAGGTGCTTGGAATAAGGAAGGTAATTGAGGAAGGCAAAAATGCCGGCGATATGTAACCACCAGCAGCTGCGTTCAATACCTATCAATGTGCTTTCACTGGTGTTTTGAAAAAGCGGAACGAGAAAGTTAGAAAAATAAAAAGGTCCGGCAGGATGGTAATGCGGGTTACCGCGCAATTGCAATGCCTGGTCCGATGCGTTGAGAAAGAGGAACAGCAGCATCAGACAGATCTCGGTGATGAGGATATAGTTGGCATCGCTTCGGGGCCAGCCGTTTAAGTCCTTGCTGATGAAACGGCGCAGTTTGATGATATTCCTTCTGCAAAGAAAGATCACACAAACGGTGATCACACCAACCGCCAGAAATTCAAAAGCGTTGATCAACCAGTCATACAGCGAACCCAGGGGCGCCAGGAACAAACGGTGCGTTCCCAGTAAACCATCGAGCACGATCTCGAGTACTTCGAGGTTAATGATGATGAAGCCGGCATAAATTACAAAGTGCATGACAGCTACCAGCGGGTTACGGAACATTTTTTTCTGACCGAAAGCCAGCAACAACAGGTTACGCCAGCGCTGGGGGCGGTTGCCGCTGAAATCTTCCTCCTTACCCAGAAAAATATTCCGCCTGATCTCACCGGCCTTCCGGGCAAATAGCCAGATGGCTGTAAGGGAGAGCGCGGCAAAAAGTACCTGTTGGATCATACGCAAGGTTGAGGCGCTAAGATAGCGTGAATATTTCTAACCGTCATCCCGAGCGAGCGAAGCGAGTCAATGCACGTCATCCCGAGTGCTCTTCAACGTCATCCCGAGCGCAGCCGAGGGATCTGCCCGCATCTTCAGCAGGTCCTTCGACTCGCTTCGCTCGCTCAGGATGACGTATATTTGAAGAGAAATAATTTTATGCCTGGAAAGAAAAATATCCTGAATAAAGAAGCCGCCATACAGAAATTACATCGCATGGCATTGGAACTGGCCGAGAATCTCAACGGCGACGGTGTGCCGGTGGTATTGATCGGTATCCGAAACAGCGGCATGGTGGTAGCGGAGAAAATAGGCAGCTTTCTGAAACAATACATCGCGAGCGAGATCAGGATCATTGCCGCCAGCCTGGATAAGACCCTGCCAAAAGAAGTAACGCTGAGTGAATCAATAGATTTCAACGGACTGCACGTTGTGTTGATAGATGATGTTACCGATAGCGGCAGAACCCTGCTATACGCTTTGAAGCCTTTGTTATCTTATCATCCCAAGAGTATTCAAACCATGGTACTCGTAGAAAGGATGCACAAACTCTTCCCCGTAAAACCCGATTACGTAGGATTATCTATTGCCACTACTTTACAGGATCACATACAGGTAGAAGTGTCCAACGGCGAAGTAGAAGGCGCTTATATTGTTTGACGAATGGGCCTTTAAAAAAGAATGATTTTTTTACGAAGCTTCTTGAAATAAAAGAACCCAAACACGAGAGGAGAAGACAACAGGTAATGGCGCCAGAACTTTTTTTGATCAATAGTAAGACTGGGTGAGCCATTCAATTCAGCGATTGCTGCAAAAGCAAACAGAAACTGGATAACTACAGAGGCTGCCAGTACCCCCACTCCATAATTACCACGGCCTATCATAACAAGGTAGGCAGCAAATAGAGCACAAAGAACAGATACCGCATAACTGATAGGAACTATTTTCCATTTCATACATCTCTAAATTACTAATTTGTTTGATACTGCCTAATGAATCGGCCCCTTTTTTATTAAAACCAATCAGATGGCTTCAACTTCCGGCAAAGCAGCCCTTTTGCGGATCATGCCCAGGTAAAAGATACCAAACACCAACGGCAGGAAGAACAGATAAAGCCGCCAGTTTCTTTTTTCGACAGCAGTTAAGCGGATGGACTTGCTGATTTCATAAATACAGATAGAGCTGAAGACTGCCTGTGATACAAAACAGGAGATGGAGGGGATCAGCGGGTGCATCAATGACCCGGACAGTTTTGCATAGGCCGCAACACAAAAAGCGATCAGCGCAATAACATAAGTAACAGGCGCCAGGTGGCGGTTATTCATGCGACTAAAATATAGAAGTGCAGGAACAACCGCGAACAAGTGAGATTATGTAAATATTAAAAATGAATCCAGTAACTTGCGTATAAGCACGAAAACAAACATCAAAGTCAACATTTAAAAGTCTAAACCCATGGATACTGCTATACAGCAAAGAGTGGCCAGCTGGCTCGAAGGTAATTATGACCAGGCTACAAAAGAGGCTATCCAATCATTGCAAACCACCAACCCCGATGACCTGGCCGATTCTTTTTACAGGAGCCTTGAATTTGGTACCGGCGGTCTCCGTGGTATCATGGGAGTAGGCACCAACCGGATGAACAAATACACGGTGGGTATGGCTACACAAGGCTTTGCCAATTACCTCAAAAAGACTTACGGATCGGCTGAAATACGCGTGGCCATTGGCCACGACAGCCGCAACAACAGCCGCTTTTTTGCAGAAACCACCGCCAATGTATTTGCTGCGAACGGCATCAAAGTGTTTCTCTTCGAAGCACTGCGGCCCACACCCGAACTCAGCTTCGCCATACGCAAACTGCATTGCCAGGGCGGTGTGGTATGTACCGCTTCACACAATCCCAAAGAATACAACGGATACAAAGCCTATTGGAACGACGGCGGACAACTGGTACCTCCGCACGATAAAAATGTGATCAAAGAAGTGGAAGCCATCACCAGTGTGAATGAAGTGAAATGGAATGGCGGCGAAGCCAATATTTCATTGATGGGTAAAGAAATGGACAACGCTTATATGGACATGGTAAAAAGCCTGAGCGTTTACCCCGATGTGATTGCCGAACAACACGATCTTAAAATTGTATATACGCCTATTCACGGAACCGGTATCACGCTGGTGCCGGAAGTATTAAGTCGCTTTGGATTTACCAATGTAACCGTGGTGGAAGAACAAGCCACACCCAATGGTGATTTTCCCACGGTGGCTTATCCCAACCCGGAAGAGAGCGAAACCATGAGCATTGGATTGAAAAAAGCCAAAGCCATGGATGCAGATATCTTATTGGGTACCGATCCGGATGCCGACAGGGTAGGCGTTGGCGTAAAGAACCACAAAGGAGAATGGGTGCTCATGAACGGTAATCAAACGGCTATACTGGCTTTTGCCTATCTTATCGAAGCCCGCAAATCGAAAGGCATTGCACAACCCAACGATATGGTCATCACCACCATCGTTACTACTGCCATGATCAACGAGCTGGCAAAACAAAACGGAGTAGCCTGTTACAATGTGCTCACCGGTTTCAAATGGATCGCCGAACTCATCAAGGAAAAAGAAGGCAAAGAAAATTATGTGATTGGCGGAGAAGAAAGCTTTGGCCTGATGATCGGAGACCAGTTACGTGATAAAGATGCCGTAAGCGCTGTGGCATTGCTCTGTGAAATGGCCGCTTATGAAAAGAACCAGGGCAGAACCTTGTTCGATAAGTTGATAGAACTGTACATCCAATACGGATTCTACTATGAGAGCCTCATCAGCATTACCAAGAAAGGCATGAACGGACAGAAGGAAATTGCTGATATGATGGAGGGATATCGTAACAACCCACCGAAAGAGATCAACGGTGTAAAAGTGCAGCAATTACTTGATTACGAATTGCAAACGGGTAAGGACTTATTAACCGGTGAAAGCTGGGCCATTAAGCTTCCTAAAAGCAACGTGTTACAGTTCATACTGGAAGACGGCAGCAAAATATCGGCCAGGCCATCGGGTACAGAACCCAAGATCAAGTTCTATTTCAGCGTGTGCACCCAACTGGAGAAAAAAGAAGATTTCGACCGCCAGTTTGCAGCATTG
This sequence comes from Mesotaenium endlicherianum, assembly GCA_009602735.1. Classification (NCBI taxonomy): domain Eukaryota; kingdom Viridiplantae; phylum Streptophyta; class Zygnematophyceae; order Zygnematales; family Mesotaeniaceae; genus Mesotaenium; species Mesotaenium endlicherianum. The sequence goes on from WELA01007946.1 coordinate 31,052, forward strand.
GAAGCAAAGATCAAAAGCATCATTGCCGGGCTGAAATTGAAATAACTGTGCGTAATTTTACAGTGAGATTTTTCTTTTCACAACGACCTATATGCACCAGGCGCTTGGCTGGTTAACAGTATATTCGTGCCGTTTATGAGAAGTTACGAAGATACATATCAGCACAAGGGACTGCGGCGCCAGTTGGTTAACCTGTTGAAAGAAAAAGGCATCAGTGATGAGAGAGTACTGGATGCCATCAACGCCATCCCGCGGCATTTTTTTCTCGATTCCGCCTTCGATAAGATAGCTTATGAAGACCGTGCATTTCCGATAGGAGAAGGACAAACCATTTCACAGCCTTATACGGTTGCTTACCAAACGCAACTCCTGCAGGTAAAGAAATCCGATAAAGTACTGGAAATAGGAACCGGCAGTGTGTACCAGGCCACCATCCTGGCAGAACTGGGTGCCTGGGTGTTTACGATTGAACGGCAGAAAAAATTATACGAACTGCACAAGAAATATTATTTCCGCAACAAATACCTCAACCTGAAATTTTTCTATGGCGATGGTTTCGAGGGACTGCCCACTTTTGGTCCTTTCGATAAGATCATCATCACAGCTGCTGCACCCTTCGTACCCCCAAAACTGGTAGAACAACTGAAACCCGGCGGCATCATGGTATTGCCGGTAGACGAAGGCAATTCGCAACGCATGCTGCGCATCACTAAAACGGCAGAAGGCTCCCTCATAGAAGAAGCCTTCGACCAATTTTCTTTTGTTCCTATGTTAACAGGAAGGAACGGCTGATGATTATTGCTGCATCATATCCATTCCACCGCCCTGGTCTGCCTTGGTGTTTTTACGTTTGAACAAGGTAGCATCGAATTTACCGAAACGGTAACTGAAGTTCAGGCGCAGTACCTGCGGGTCTCTTCTCCTTTCAGCAGTCTGGTCAAACAGTGTACTCACAGAATAAGACTTGAATACCTGTGTGCGGAATATATCGTTCATACTAAGTGTAAGTGAACCGCTTTGTCCGTTCTTCCAGTTCCAGTCCTTCCGGATGGCCAGGTCAAAACCATAACGGGGCAGGTAATAACCTTGTGCGGTACCCTGCGGTCCACCGAACATCGGTCCACCGCCGCCTCGTCCGCCGCCGCCACCCGAGCTGGGAGGCAATACGGTCTTGGCCTGGTATTCACCGCTCCACTGGATCGAAATGGTTTTAGACAATTTGAAATTGCTGTTCATTTTGGCAAACCAGCTCACGAGCGAATTGTCTAATGTCTGACCCGGAACAGATGCATTGATCTTGGAATCGTACAGGTTGAACGCCAATGTAAGATCCCACCATTTGGTCACCGGCATCTTGTTGGTCAGTTCCAATCCATAAGAATAACTATTGTTGGCATTGATGAATGTGCTGAAATAGGCGCTGTCACCAGCCGGACTCAACTCGTTCTTATCCCTGTACACATACCGGGTGATGAGGTCGGTAGAGTATTTGAAGAATACGGTAGCGAGGAAATTCGCGCCACGTTTATAAGCATCATTATAAGACAACTCAAAAGAATGGGTGAACTCCGGTTTCAGTCCCGCGTTGCCAATGCTGATGTTCTGCGGATCGGAATAATCCGGGAAAGGCATCAACTGGAAGAAGTTAGGACGGTTTACCCTGCGTGAATAGTTGAGCTGGAAATCCTGCTTGTCGTCGTATTTGTAGGTGATGAAGGCGCTGGGGAACAGGCTCAGCGGGTACTTCACTTTAAACTGCGATGAATCGGCGCCGCTTGCATTCAGCAGGGTTCCGGTATAGTTGGAACTTTCTGCGCGCAACCCCAATTGATAGCTCCATTTTTTTATTTTGAAACTATACGTAGTATACGCTGCATACACCTGGTCATTGAACTTGTAGTGGTTACTGATCGCAGGGATGAGCATGTACTGGTTGGTATTGGGATTGAAGACGTACTGGTTGCTGGAGTTGCCGAAATCGCGGATGGCCGCGCGGGCGCCCGCTTCCAGTTTGCTATCTTCTGAAATGGGATTTTCGTAATCAGATTGTATCGTATAGAAACGATTATAACCATCACCCAAGGTTTGCTGCAATAGTGCACGACCTTTTACAGAATTATCGGGATTAAAAGTCTGTGTGCTGGTGAGTGAATGGTTGTCGTTGGTACTGGAGTTGTAGTTGAAATCGGTAGTGAAGTTTTCTCCGTTCTTGGCAAAATTGTGTTTATAACCCAACTGCGTACCCACATTGGTAAACGAGAACTGGCTGTTGCTGGCAATATTGCTGTAAGAAGAGAAAGCGCCTTTGATGGTAGAGTCAACTTTCTGAAAATTGTCGTTGTCGAATGAACCATGTACATAATTGGCGCCAACAGAAATGGTATTGCGGTTGTCGGCAAAATAATCGATCCCGACCCGTAAAAACCGGAACGATCCCAGGTTGGTACCGTCATTCTCGTTGTGTACGGAACTTGGTATGGTAAGGAAGTTATCGCGGTCGGTAGTTCCGGTGCCGATTGATTTACGTTGGTTATAATTGGCATTCAGCGAAACATTGAATTTGTTCTGGCGCAGGTTGATATCGCCGCCTCCGTTGATCTTTCCCCTTGAGTCGATGCCGGCCCGCACACCGCCATTATAACCTGTTTTTTTATTTTTCTTCAACACAATATTGAGGATACCTGCATTACCGCCCGATGCATCGAATTTAGCGGAAGGGTTGGTAATGAGCTCCACTTTATCAATGATGTCTGCCGGAATCTGGTCCAGGGTAAGGGTAGTGGGTCTTCCATCGATGAACAGTGTGGGAGTGGCATTACGCATGGTTACGTTACCGTCAATGTCCACATTCAGTGAAGGAATGCTTTTCATTACCTCTGTAGCGGTTTGCCCGGAACTCACCAGGTTCTTATCTACGTTGAATATTTTACGGTCGATACCCAGCTCGAACTGCTGTTTTACAGTGGCCGTTACCGTAACATTTCCCAGATCGGTAGCATCCTGTACAAGCTTGATATTGCCCAGGTCTTTGTCTATCATACCCAGCATCTGTTGCATGCCTCCACCGGACTGCATACCGCCGCCCGGGGAGGGCATTTTGATGTCAAAGCTTACTGGTTTTTCTAATGATTTATACCCGATGGCCCCAATTTTCAGTTTGAATTTCCCCATCACCGGCAGGTTTTCGAAGCTGAAATTGCCGTTGGGTTTGGTAATCATGGTGCCAAGGGCCGCTTCTTTCATTTTGTGGGTGGAAGTATCGAACTTATTGCCCAGGAGCTGGATGGTTACAGATTCGATCCCTTTATTGGTGGTATTATCCACTACTTTTCCGTACAGGTGGCCGATATTGGCGCCGCCTCCCATGCCGCCCTGGCGTGCTCCGCCTCCCGGGAACTGGGCCTCGGCCGAAAGCCCTGAAATCAATACAAATAATAGAACAAAAACCTTACTCATGATGATCTTTTATAGTGAAATACACTGCAAAATTGTGCAGCTGCTACCCCTGCCGGCAGCTTCATTATATAAACGGTCATTAGGCAATCCTGAATGGGTGAGTCCCGGGTGAAGGCTGGAATAAAACGGCTGAATGCCGGTGATCAGCGCCACAAGAGCAGTAAACCTGCCTGTAACAACCCTACTGCGAAGCCAAATAGCCCTGCTATTATCCTGGCTTTGCGCAGCGGCTTCCGCAGCTGTACCGCCAGTATTTTCTTGAAGTCCAGTTCACGCTCGAGCTTATCCAGGTACTGCGATAGCATATCGGGGAAAAGGGTCTGGATCTCGGCAATAAAGATTCCCTTCAACTGCTGGATGGTCTTTTCACCGATGAACATACTGATCATGGGCATTTCGGCGGACAGTTTCTCGCGCAGAAAATGGTCGATATGGGCCTCTACCATGGGCATGATCTGTTGCACAGTATCGGGGTGGGTGATTTTTTGCCTGATCTCATCGAACGAAAACAAGGGCTTGCCTGCCGGTTTGCCGGAGTGGAAAAGCAGCCGAACGCCCATCCATACGGTAAACCATCCGATAAAAGCCGAAATAAAAGGGATCAGGATCAAAGTGTAACTCATCTTACTAAAATTTAAAAACCTATAAGGATCATCCTTATAGGTTTTAGCGGGAGAACGATGGGTCTCGAACCCACGGCCTTCAGTGCCACAAACTGACGCTCTAACCAACTGAGCTACGCTCTCCGTTTATTGGGTTTGCAAAAGTAAGGTAAAACCGCTTTAGTCAATACCAGGTGGCGGGCTTTTTTTTGTCCAGACACCTTGCAAACCTTTGTTAATTGGGCTGTACGGATATACGGTACGGTCTTTTTCAGTTATTTTTGATACCTATCTTGCAGCAAATGCCAAAAATTATACGATTTATGAAGAGTAGAAAAGGGTTGTTGATACTGGCTGTGGCCTTATTCGGAGGTTTGTTTTTTGCATTCAGAAATAAATGGCTGGGCGGAACCGATGTATCGGCCGCGCAACGCCAGCAATTATTATCAACGGTTGGATATTTATTGGAAAAGCAACACTATAGTCCGAAGGATATTAATGATGCATTCTCTAAACAGGTGTTCCAGAAATACCTGGAAGATTTGGATCCCGATAAAACCATGTTCCTGAAAGCCGATATCGATTCATTGAAAAAATATGAATTGCGCATCGATGATGAAATACATGGAGCGCCCATAGAATTTGAACCCGCGGTAAGCGCTATTTATGATAAGCGCATCGAACAGGTGGTATCCCTTTATAAAGACATACTTTCCAAACCGTTTGATTTCAACACCAATGAAACAGTGGTGCTGGATGCAGACAAGTTGCAGTATGCCGCTTCAGAAGCCGAGCGGAAAGACAGACTGCGCAAACAGCTAAAATTTCATACGCTGGAGCGCTACGTTGATTTGCTGGACCTGCGTGAAAAGAACAAAGGACAAAAAGATTTCGTAGTAAAATCAGATGCCGAGCTTGAAAAAGAAGCGCGGACTAAGATTCTCAAGTACATGGATAAACGTTACGACAGGCTCCGGGCAACGTTTACGGAGAACCAGCGTTTTTCAGCGTTTATCAATGCTATTACCGGACTGATGGATCCGCATACGGATTATATGCCGCCTACTGAAAAGCGCTCTTTTGATGAGCAGATGAGTGGACGTTTTTATGGCATCGGCGCGCAACTGGGACAGGACGATTACGGTATCAAGATCGTGAGTATCCAAACCGGTGGCGCTGCGTGGAAGTCGGGAGAAATAGCGGTGAATGATGTGATTATCAAAGTGGCGCAGGGTAGTGCAGAGCCGGTAGATGTAACCGGTTATGAAACTACAGATGCTGTGAAGTTAATCCGCGGAAACAAGGGGACGGAAGTAAGACTGACACTGAAAAAAACAGACGGTACCGTTAAAGTGGTAACTATGATAAGGGATGAGATCGTGTTAGATGAAACCTATGTACGCAGTGCCGTGATTGGAGAAGGAAAAGATAAAATAGGTTATATCTATCTGCCCGATTTCTATGCCGATTTTGAAAAAGAAAATGGCCCGCGTTGCTCTGAAGATGTAGCACGCGAAGTAAAGAAACTGAAAGCAGAGAATGTAAAGGGCATCATCATAGATGTGCGCAGCAACGGCGGCGGTTATCTCTATGAAGTGGTGCAGATGGTGGGGCTGTTTGTAAACCAGGGCCCGGTAGTACAGGTGCGTGAAAGAGACGGACGTTCATCTGTATTGAGCGACAGAGAACAAGGCGCTATCTATGATGGCCCGCTGGCAGTGATGGTGAATGAGCTGAGCGCTTCGGCCAGCGAAATATTTGCAGCAGCTATACAGGATTATAAGCGGGGCATCATCATTGGAAGTTCCTCTACTTATGGTAAAGGAACCGTGCAAAAACCTATTCCTTTCGGTAATCGCATCGACCCTTACAGCGGCCGTACGGAATTAGGTGCTATGAAACTCACTTTCCAGAAATTTTACCGTGTCAATGGAGGATCCACGCAACTGAAAGGAGTAACACCCGATGTGATCCTGCCCGATACTTACGAATACCTGAAGATCAGAGAAAAAGACAATCCTGCTGCGTTGCCCTGGGATGAGATTCCCAAAGCCGCTTACCAGTTATGGAAAGGAGATCTGCCTTATGCATCGGTGATTAATCGTGAGAACGACCGTATCAAACAAAACGCGTCGCTGACACTGTTGAACAGCAACCTGATCTGGCTTTCCAAAGTAACCGATGAACCGGCCAGCCTCAACCTGGAAAAATACCGCCAGTTGCAAAAACAGATACGTACAACGGTTACGCAGAACAATACCCTGTTGAAGCCAAGCGCTGACATGGTGGTAAGTGCTTTGCAGGATGATAAAGCAAAGTTTTACAACAATGCCGATACGGCTAAAGGGCTGCGCTACCAGGACTGGTTGAAGTCGCTCAAATCTGATCTATACATCAGTGAATCTGTGCGGACGATGGTGGAAGTAGCCAGCGCTCCGCAAGTGCATACGGCAGCCAAATAAATAAGGCAAACAACACTACGTATTGTTTGCACAATGCCTTAGCCAGGATGATCAGAGGTCGTTGATGGACAATTTATCAACCAAAAACCCCAATAACTTGTCATGGATACCCATGTAAACAGGGTCGTGAACAATTTCCTTCTTATTCCTGGGTCTTGGTAAAGGCACGTCTACAATGGCTTTGATAGAAGCTGCCGGACCATCATTCATCACTACTACGCGATCACTTAAGAATATGGCTTCTTCTATGTCATGTGTAACCATCACAATGGTTTTCTCTCTGTTATCGAGGTTCCACAGTTTCAACAATTCAACATGCAGGTTGCTTTTGGTAAGTGCGTCCAATGCCCCGAAAGGTTCATCCAGTAAAAGGATACTGGGGTTGATGGCAAAAGCCCTCGCAATGGCCACCCTTTGTTTCATACCACCGGATAGCTGACCGGGCAATTTATCTTTATGTTCCCAGAGTTTTACCATTTTCAGATTGTTTTCAACCAGGGCCTTTTTTTCTGTTGCAGTCTTACCGTGTATGGCAGCATCGATGGCCTGGTAAATATTTTGATATACGCTCAGCCAGGGCAACAATGAATAGTTCTGAAAAACAATCCCCCTGTCGGGGCCAGGCTTGGTAACAAGGTTCCCGTTGGCAATGACGGAGCCGCTGCTGGGTTTCACCATACCACTGATGGTGTTCATCAGCGTTGATTTACCGCAACCGGAATGACCGATCAGCGAAACGATCTCACCTCTACCAACAGCGAGTGAAATATCTTTTACAGCAGTGAAAACCCCTTTGGGTGTTTTAAAGCGTACGCTCACATCGTTGATTTCAATGCTGTTTGTTGCATACCCGTTTGCAGGAGCTGCATGATGATGGTGAAACGTTTCAGTATGGTTTTCTGGTGACAGAGAAATGGCTGACATAAAATAAAGCTTTAGACAATGAATGATTATGAAGCATAAGTGAATCTTTTTTGCAGGAAAAGGAAGAGCTTATCCAGCAGGAGCCCTACTAAACCAATGATGATGATGGCAACCAGTATTTTAGCAATACTGCCCCCGTTAAACCCTTCATCCCATACAAAATAACCCAGCCCGATACCACCACTGAGCATCTCACCGGCTACGATCACCATCCATGCGATACCCACCGATAAACGCAACCCGGTGATGATATGGGGGAGGCTGAATGGCAGTAATATTTTAGTGAGGTATTTCCATTTGGAAAAACCGAAAGCCTTACTCACATTCTTATGGTCCTGCGGAATATGAGATGCTCCGAACGCAGCATTGATCAATGTTGGCCATAAGGAGCAGATGAATATCATAAACACGCTTGCCTTATGTGAATCCTGGAAAATGGCCAGGCCTAACGGGAACCAGGCCAGCGGTGAAACAGGTCTTAATAACTGTACAATGGGATTGATAATGCCCATCATGGCTTTACTGGACCCCACTAATAAACCCAATGGCACTGCTACGATACTGCCCAGGCCAAACCCGATAGCCACCCGTTCAAGTGAACTCAGCAATTTGGTGCCAATTCCTTTATAGTCGGGATCATTCTGCATGGGATGCTGCATAACTTCCCTGAAAACAAGCCAGGTTGCCCTTGGGCTGGGAATTTCATGCTTGGTAAGCGTTGAAATAAGTTCCCATAGACCACCGAGTAAAGCAATGCCAATAAGGAAATAGAGCGTTTGCAAAGAGAATATCTTTTTCATAGCAGTTGGTTTTATCTCTTACATGTTTTTAAATAAGCAGCTACATTCTTCGGATCAAATGGTACATCATAAGTTGTTTTGAAAGGCTGCATGTCGGGCTGCATGGGCACTCCCATCTCATGGGCTACTTCTGCATACAGGTCGTCAAGGATTAATTTCTCGACTATGCCTTTGTAGTCGGGCTCTGATTTCAAATAGCCAAACCGAACGTACTGCGCCATGAACCAGGTGGCGTAAGACTTACGGGGCATATTAACGATCCCGTTGTTATAAAACATCATGCCATCATCCTTGTATTTCTGTACACCCAATTCACAACCCAGGTCATAAGAGCCGGCCAGCCTGGCTTCTAATACCTGCAATGGCGCATTTACATAATTGGGTTTGGTTAACCATCCTGCTGCTTTTTTACGGTTGCCCATATTATCCAGCCACTTGCAGGCTTCGATCACCGCCTTCATCACTTTTTTCAGGTTCTCCTTTTCGGTTGCGGCAAAATGTGCATTCACAACCAGGGCTTTCTCGGGGTGGTTTTTCCAAATATCCTGCGTTGCAATGTGTGTAAAGCCTATATTTTGCGCTGCAGCCACTCCATTCCAGGGTTCACCAACACAATATCCTTCCATGTTATCAACCCGCATATTCGCTACCATCTGGGGTGGGGGAATGGTGATGATGCCGACTGCCTTCTGGTTAACACCTGCTGCGGCCATCCAGTTACGGAGCCAGATATCGTGTGTGCCGCCGGGAAAGGTTATGGCAAACGTAACTTCCTTACGGCTTTGCACATTTTTAACTGCGGCCGCTACTTTGTTTACTTCTTTAAAGCCAACCAGTCCACAAAAATCTTTAGAGAGTGTAATGGCCTGCCCGTTATTGTTCAGTATCATGGCAATCTTCATATCAGAGCCGGCTTTTCCACCTATACCGGTATAAACAGAGAATGGCATGGAGAAGAGACAGTGTGCGCCGTCGAGTTCGCCGTTCAATATTTTATCGCGCACATTGGCCCATGATGCTTCTTTGGATAATTCCACATCAACACCGTATTTCGCAAAAAGCCCTAGCTCTTTTGCTGCTACGAGCGGAGCGCAGTCTGTTAGTGGTATAAACCCCAGCTTTATTTTCCGGGGTGGGTTAGCCATCATCCTGAATGAAGTAACCGCCATAAATACGGCTACCAGTCCTGCTATAAATAATATTTTATTGATTAAGCCTCTCATATTTTGATCAATTTAAAAGGAAGAATGTTGTATCGTGTGTGTTACTGTTTTATGGCAACGGGTTTACTATAAAAGAAATCAGGGCGAATATTGATCATTGCATAAAACCATGTGCCTGTTTTCTTGTAAGTATCTGCAACGGCATCGGTGCCGGCTTGTCCCTTTGCCAATGCCATGCTGTTATTGGCATTCATTACAGCATATCCCAGCTCTATTCCCGTGAATTTATTGAGTGTATAATTCAGCAGGATATCCACTTCATTGCCAAGGTATTTATCGATCAGGGAACCATCAGCCTTTTTCATGTCTTTGTTCAGGCTGAACGTGTGAAAGTCGGCGCCGATGGAGAACAGGTTGCTGGCATATTTCACTTTGAAGTAGCCGTTATTCAAACCACCCGCAGGGGCACCGGTGCCCACGTAGAAATAATCCATATAGCCCCAGTGTTTATGCGGCGTTCCGTATAATGGATCAAAACGGTTGTCTTCACCGGAAGGTGAAACGGCATCATTTCCCGAAAGGACGTCATAGCCGGGTGTAAAGCTGAATTTGCCTTTTTGGTAGGTTGCTAAAGCCGTATAGTGATACGCATTCAATGACATGCCTTCCCGGTTTTTGCCGGATTGCTTATAGTAAGCCACCTGCAAGGCGATTTTACCAAACCCCGATGCATTGCCCATCGTATGATTGATCATCAGGCCATATGTATAGCGACTGGTTGTGCCAGAATAGTCAAATGAATCGTTGCTTCCTGTACTGATAAATCTCCTTCCATAAACGTATCCGGTGTTGTCAACGGCTACAGAATCGAGTTTATATTTCCCGAAACGGTCATTGAAAAAGAGCGCAGAGAATTTTGTCTGGTTGAATTTGCGGCTGATATACAGGCTGGTGAACGACTTATAATCCTGGCTGGCGGCATTGGTATTGGTTGGGTTACTGTACACCGGCGTACCTGTTTTAGAACTATTGTTGGCTGCGTTGCCACCGGCAGCAAGCGGAACGATCCCGGCAGGGGTAGGCACTAAAACACCGCCTGAATTTTTCACGTATGCCGGAATATTGCCCGGCACATAAGAGGTATTGGTAATACCAAAAGCATCGCTGTTCTGGTTATAGGCATACCCGAGGTCAACCTGCCATCCATTGTGCATCATCTTAAGCAGCGCCATATCATGTCGCCGGCCTTGTTGTAACCAATCCAGGTTACCGATCAAACGAACATCGTCATAGCTCAATTCCTGCCTTCCAATCTTAAGGGAAAGCTGGTCGAACAATTTAAATTTGATGGTGGTATCGGCTTTATTAGCCAGCGTAATATCGGCCCAGCCCTCATGGAGCATCAGGCGATTGCCATCGGCATTGGAAATGGAGGAAGCGTCTTGTCCCCATACCCGCACATCCTGTAACGTAACACCAAAAGTAACCCTGTCCCATTTGTATCCAAAGATCAACCTGGTACGCTGAGAGGTAAATGCGGCCGTTTTTGCGCCTTTCAATACCAGGTTGCCAAACCCATCCCGGACTTCTGTTCGCGTTCGCAGTTGTCCGGTTAAGGTAAATTGTGCGTGCGCACTTAGGGTGAAAAGAAAACACAGTGCGGACAGCCATGCATAAGCAGTAGGTTTCGTTTTTTTAGCCATAACTTTGCTTTAGGTTTAGATTGTTTTCAATTTAAATTCCATCGCCCCGGTTCAGACTTCCACATCGGCCGGGGTTTTTTATTTGTCTTTAATGTAATATGCTAGAAACCAGTACCATCATTCACGTATTAAATTCATTTATTACGTTTCATGTGGCAGGCAATCGGGTAGCGACAATAAAGTAAGGTCAATAGGTATTTGACAAGCAATCGAGGAGAAAGTGTTCCGGTTAACCCTGTTAACGATGCGGAATAATGGCTAAATGGATAATTAGATTTAAATTTTGATTTTTTATATGTAATATAAAGAATCAAAAAAGATAGCTTTTTAAATAAAAATACACTCTATCTGCAATAAAATTAATAACACAATGGATAATTTCAAAGATTTATTGTCATATTGTTTAGATTTTTATTTAAATAATATATTTGAGATTGTATTTTGACTTTATTTTTGTACAGTATGAAACTGAAAAAAGTAAACTGCGATCTTACCGTTTGCTCCATGTGCCGGCTATGCCAGAAGGAATGGCTTCCTGCTATCGATGCCAACAGGAAAATGTACCATTATAAGAAAGGGGAAGTGCTTTTTGAGGAAGGGGCCGAGGTACAGGGGATGTATTTCATTCATACCGGACTGGTGAAAGTGCATAAAAAATGGGGAGACGAAAAGGAACTGATCCTGCGCTTTGCTAAAAGCGGGGCCATTGCCGGTCACCGCGGATTGGGCAGCGACACTGTTTATCCAGTCTCAGCAACAGCACTTCTGCCAACGGATGTCTGTTTTATAGACATTCATTTCTTCACTGCCACCCTAAAGGTTAACCAGGACTATTTATATGACCTGATGATGTTCTTTGCCGCAGAGCTGAAAGAGTCTGAAAGAAAAATGCGTAACCTGGCGCATATGAATACAAAGGGAAGGATTGCCAATGCTTTGCTTCTTTTGGACGAGCGATTTGGCACAACCCCCGAAGGCTTTATCGATATAGAACTTTCCAGGCAGGACCTCTCTTCCTATACCGGCACCACTTATGAGACCTTATTCAGGATCATGAATGAATTGGTGGAAGATGACGCGCTCTCATTGAATAAGCGCTGGATCAGGATCAACGATCGCAAGAAGCTGGAGAAATATTGTTTTTCTTTACCTTAGCTCCTGATTAGTATCTATGTAAGGACAAATTCAGGTTTACTACCATGACAGAGCAGCGAAAAAAGTGGTTTGCCCTTTATACGAAGCCACGCTGGGAAAAAAAGATAGATGGTGCCCTGTTGAAAAAGGGAATTGCCAGTTGGTGCCCCCTGCAAAAAGTAGAAAGACAATGGAGCGACCGTAAAAAGGTCATTGAAGAACCACTTTTCAAATCCTATGTTTTTGTGCAGATCGACGATGCCGAACGTACCAAGGTCCTGATGACGGATGGCGTATTGAATTTTGTTCATTACCTCGGCAAACCTGCCGTGATCCGCGATGAAGAAGTAGCTACCATCAAAAAATACCTCGCAGAAAAAGACGCCAGCATCTCCGTATTATCCGAACAGGGTTTCATGGATGAAATGAAGATCAAAGTGAACTATGGTGTGTTCATGGGCAATGAAGGAACCGTGATCAGGGGCGGAAAGAAAAAAGTGTTTGTGAAACTGCAAAGCCTGGGACAGGTAATGGTGGTGGAGTTTCCGGCGGAATACCTGTCTGTGGTATAAATTTTTACCGGAGTTTCCAGTCAATGATCTGATTCGCCCATTCTCCGCGATAAGGCGTGCTCACGCGGATATAGTTATCGGTATAGCCTTCCATCATACCATGCTTATCAAATCCTTCGAATAATACTTTGCGGGTTTGTCCGCTTTGCTGCTGTGTGAAATATTGCAGCTTCATATAAGATAAGTTGCGTAAAGTTTTATTTCGTTCATTGCGAACGGGTATGGGAATCACCGGCTGAATTTCCAGCGCTTTGGTATGATCGCGTTCAGAGTAGGTGAACACGTGCAGGTACGATACATCCAGTTCGTGCAGGAAATCAAAAGTTTCCTGGAAATGTTTATCCGTTTCTCCCGGGAATCCCACAATTACATCCACTCCAATAGCGCAATGCGGCATCAACGTTTTGATGAGGCCAACGCGTTCGGCATAGAGTTCCCTGCGATAGCGCCTGCGCATCAATCCCAATATCTCATTGCTGCCGCTTTGTAACGGAATATGAAAATGCGGCATAAACTTGTTGCTGTTGGCCACAAATGCAATGATGTCGTTGGTGAGCAGGTTGGGTTCGATGGAGGATATACGGTAACGTTCAATGCCTTCCACTTTATCGAGTTCCTGCACAAGACTAAAGAAATCTTCTTCATGCCTGCCGCCATCGGGCCCTTTGCCAAAATCGCCGAGGTTCACGCCGGTAAGTACGATCTCTTTAACGCCATCGGCTGCCAGTTGGGTAGCATGTTTTACCACGTTGGCAATACTGTCGCTCCGGCTCTTGCCCCTTGCCATTGGAATGGTACAAAAGGAACAGGTGTAATCACACCCATCCTGTACTTTCAGGAATGTGCGGGTTCTGTCGTTCTGGGAAAAAGAAGCATTGAAACCACTCACTTCTTCAATGTCGCAACTGCATACTTTGGCGCCATTGCCTTTGGCCAGTTCATTGATGTGTTGGGCGATGTTGAATTTCTCTGCGGCGCCCAACACCAGGTCTACCCCGGGAATAGAAGCGATCTCTTTGGGCTTGAGCTGGGCATAGCAGCCGGTGATCACCACAAAACTCTCGGGCGACTTGCGCTGGATGCGACGCACCAGTTGACGGCACTCTTTATCGGCATTATCGGTAACGGAACAGGTATTGATCACATATACATCGGCCAGGTCGTCAAATTCCTTTTTCTCGAAACCTTCACTTTCCATCAAACGGGAAAGGGTAGAGGTCTCGGAAAAGTTCAATTTACAACCCAAAGTATGAAAGGCTACCGAACGCTTCTTTTCCATAGAGGGCGCAAAGATAAGCCATATGGGAATTATGGGGGTCGAAGGCCGGTTTTATGACCAAAATGTGTTTAATTCGCCCCACTAATCCTGTATATATGAACTCCCGGAGAACAGTCCCTTTTTTATTGGTCATTATTCTGGTCGGATTCCTGCTTTCGAACCGTCATTGCAACAAGCCTGCTCATGTATCGCCGGCCAGTCCGTCTGCGGCAACAGCTCCTTCACCCAGCGAGTCGCCGGCTGGCACAACCAGTCAGGATGATGGGTTGAACCGGAACCCTTCGCGCATGCATTATACCAAGCATGCTCGCTGCAGAATGGGTTGCCGGCATATAGATGAAGCAGAGATTTTACAGATCCTCAAAAACGGAACCATCAATTACCGGAAAAGCGAACTGGAAGGCGAACCCTGCCGCCATAAATATGCGGTGGAAGGTAACACCAGCGACAACCAGCGTTTGCGCGTGATATTCGCTCCCTGCGGAGATGAAATGACCGTGGTTACCTGCATCGACCTGGACAGGGAATGGCCCTGCGATTGCCCCGGTGATCATCATTGACATTTTCAATTTTATTTACAATTATTGGGCTATGTTTGTCCGTCTTTTAAAATAGAAAACCAGTATGCAGTTTAAGAGAATTAACAACATGGTGGGATGGGTAGTCTGTGTGATCGCCTGCGCCGTGTATATTTTGACCGCAGAAGCAGGAGGCAGCTTCTGGGATTGCGGTGAATTTGTGAGCAGTTGTTTCAAAGTGCAGATCCCGCACCCGCCCGGAGCGCCTTTGTTTGTGATATTGGGCCGGATATTCATTGTTCTTTTCGGCAACAACCCCATGGGCGCTGCCAAAGCGGTGAACATCATGAACGCATTGGCCAGCGGCTTTACTATTCTGTTCCTTTTCTGGACTATTACGCATTTTGCGCGCCGCATCATGAATGTGAAGACAAGCGACGCAGTTACCGGTTCACAGGCCTGGGCCATCATGGGCGCCGGTGTAGTAGGCGCTTTTGCATACACTTTTACCGATTCATTCTGGTACAGTGCGGTGGAAGGCGAGGTATATGCTTTGTCGTCTTTTTTTACTGCTATTGTGTTCTGGGCCATCCTCAAATGGGAAAACCATGCCGACGAGCCCGGCGCCGATCGCTGGATCGTTTTTATCTGTTACATGATGGGATTGTCTATCGGCGTTCACCTGTTGAACCTGCTTACGATCCCCGCTATTGTAATGGTGTATTATTTCCGCAGAAGACCTTCTTTCAACTATAAATTAATTCGCACCTGGTTCATCAGGTTATCCCTGATTGGTGGTGTGCTGGCTTTCATCCTGGCTTTGATCGCTGCCAATGGCGAAGCGAGTGAAGAGCGAGGTATTGGTATGGATGGAACGATGGCAGGACTGGTTGTGCTGGGCGTAGGAGCGGCCATCGGACTCCTGCTGCTGGCAGAGCGGTATAAAAAAGACAAGAAAGAATACTATGGAGGCATCTATATCTTTTTTGTGTTGGGATGTGTGATCACCGGCCTGGTACAGGTAGGGGTGATCCAGTATTCCGTGAAAATGGCCGGCACATTCGATCGCTGGTTCGTGAACGGTATGGGACTGCCTTTCTTCTACGGTTTCGCTTTCTTTTTCATTCTCCTCGCAGTGGTGCTCTGGTATGGATTCCGGTTCGCTGCTAAAAAAGGCTGGACTTACCTGCGCCTGGGACTTTGGTGTCTCTCTTTCATGCTCATGGGATACAGCACCTATGTAACCACCATGATCCGCAGTAATGCCGATCCGGCCATTGATATGTACAATGTAGACAATCCCATTAGCCTGGTAGGTTACCTGGGTCGTGATCAGTACGGCGATTTTCCATTGGTATACGGACAGAAATTCACTGCCGATCTGAAAGACGTGAAGAATACCGGCATGCGTTACGAGAAAGCGAGGAACAAGTATATTGAAGTAGGTCCGGATAAAAAATACGTTTACGCACCGGAAGATAAAATGGTGTTCCCCCGCGTATGGGATGCGAGTAATGAACAGAACCATGCCGATTATTATGCAGCTTTCCTGGGCATCGGCAGAATGAAAGACGGTTCTTATGAGCGGCCGCCGAACCAGGTAGATAACGTGAAGTTCTTTGTTGGCTACCAATCGTACTGGATGTATTTCCGCTATTTCATGTGGAATTTTGCGGGCAAACAAAATGATAACCAGGGATTATTCACCGGCAATGTAAGAGATGGCAACTGGATCACCGGTATTCCATTTGTTGACAGGATATTCTATGGCGATCAGAGCGCGATGCCCGATAGCCTCAAGAATAATAAATCGAACAACAAACTGTTCGCATTACCATTGATACTCGGATTGATAGGCTTGTTCTATCATTTCAAAAAGCGTGGCGATGATGCGGTGACCAATTTCCTCATGTTCTTCTTCACCGGCTTTGCCATTGTAATTTATTTGAACCAGGCAGGCTTCCAGCCACGTGAGCGAGACTATGCTTATGTGGGCAGCTTCTATGCTTTTGCAGTATGGGTAGGATTGGGCGTATTGAAAGTGCGCGATTGGCTGAGCAAAGCGGCATCACAAGCTACCGCTTCGATCCTGGCCACCCTGATCTGTTTGCTGGCAGTACCGGTAGTGATGGCGCAGCAGGAGTGGGACGACCACGACCGCAGCCAGAAACAATTGGCGCGCGACCTGGCCAAAGATTATCTCGAGAGTTGTGCACCCAATGCCATTCTCTTCACGTTTGGTGATAATGATACTTACCCGCTGTGGTATGCACAGGAAGTAGAAGGTATCCGACCCGATATACGCGTGATTAACTACAGCCTCTTGGGTATCGACTGGTACATTAACCAGTTGCGTTATAAAGTGAACCAGAGCGATCCTATTGATGTGGTATGGACACCCGAGCAGATAGAAGGAGATAAGCGGAATTATATTCTCTATCGCCCCAAACCCGGCATTCCCGAAGATCGTTTTTACGATCTGTATGATATGATGAAGAATTATGTAGGCAACGATGATCCTGCGAAGATGGAAGACAGGGGAGGTGGAGAAAGCGTTAATACCTATCCTGTAAAGAAAATGTCGGTAGCGGTAAACAGGGACTATGTGTTCAAGAATGCAACCGTTAACGCAACGGACAGTGTAGTATCTGAAATGCGCTTTGAAATACCCAAAAACGCGTTGATGAAGAACGACCTGGCCGTGTTGAATGTGATCGCTGCCAATAAATGGAACAGGCCTATTTATTTCACACAGCCATCGGTAGAGCTTGGCTTCGACCAGTATCTGCGCCGCGACGGACTCAGCTTCAGGCTGGTGCCTGTGATAGGTAGCCGCGTGAATACAGATTGGATGTTGGATAAGGCCCTGCATAAATTCGCTTTCGGCAATGCGCAGATCAAAGGCGTGTATTATGATGAAGAGAATCGCCGACACCTGAATACCATCCGTACGGCTTATGCTGAGCTGGGCAATGATCTGGCCAACAAAGGACGCAAGGAAGATGCGCGCAAAGTGCTGAACCTGGCCGACAAGATGATGGACCCTGCCAATTTCGATTATGGCATGACCAGCAGGGGCAATATGCACAACCGCAATTCGCTGTTGTTCCTGGAGTCCTGCTATCTCGCTGGTGATTTGGCTTTGGCGCAGAAAGTATCTGCATCGGTGAAAAAAGACCTGCAACAACAGCTCCGTTATTACAATTCACTCAGCGGCACCATGGCAGATAACCTGGCCGATGAAAGAAGGTTTGCAGATAATTACCTGCAGGCTTTGCAGCAGATGCAGGCGATGTACAATCCTGCTTCAACACTGAAGGGGTTAACGCCTGCGGACAGCAGTAAAAAATAAGACCAGTTTATATTAAGATACGAGCAGCCGGACTTTAGTCCGGCTGCTTTTTTATGCATCAGTTATGTATTTGCTATAGTATAATCTAGCGTTAAAAACAGGTATTTATATCTGATCAATATCATTTCAGACTTGAGTATTTTAGTTGATCGCTTCGGATGAATCATGAGATAAGTTAATGTGAAACAAAAAAAGAAGATGAGAAATGAGTAAGGAGATAATAGTAAACGATAATGCTTTGTTATCTAAGGTTCTGGATGTTCGGGGACAAAAAATAATGATAGATCGTGACCTTGCTGAGTTGTATGGGGTGCCTACCAAACGATTGAATGAGCAAGTAAAGCGTAATATCAAACGATTTCCTGTTGATTTTATGTTCCAGTTAACACTGGAAGAAAAGGAGAAGGTGGTCGCAAAATGCGACCACCTGAAGGCTTTGAAGTATTCTTCAGGGTCACCCTATGCGTTCACGGAACATGGGGCGGTAATGCTTGCAAGTGTCCTCAATAGCGAAAGGGCAATTGAAGTAAATGTGCGTATTGTAAAACTCTTCATTGCTATGCGGGAAGTATTACGTGCCAATCAGGATATGCTTTTAAGACTCGAAAAGATAGACAAATATTTACATGAGCAAGGCCATACGTTGAAACAGCATAACAAAGAAATTGGTGTTTTGTTTGAACTGATCGATCAATTACGCAAAGAAAATAAATACGCGGTGCCTCGTAATTCGATTGGCTTCAAACCGCAATGACGCTACTTAATGATTTCTACTCACACAACATTGCTGCATTCTTTATCTAAGGATGGTTACCGATCCGCTGATCACCTGCCTGCCGCTTTTGGGGTTGATGATATAGTAATACGTGCCTATCGGCAGGGGTTTTCCGTTCATCGTGCCATCCCAGGGAATCGCATAGCCTGTAGAGCTGAAGACTATCTGCCCGTAACGGTTGAATACCTGTACCATTACCCCCGGATAGGTATCAAGGTACCTGATCTGCCAGGTATCATTGATGCCATCTCCATTGGGAGAAAAAGCATTGGGCACTTCAAGGCGCTTCAGCAACCTGATAAAAACCGTATCACTTACAGAACAGCCTCCGGATCCCGTCAATTTCAGCGTATAGGTAATGTTGCCCGTGGGCATCAATTGCGGACTTACAACGGTATCACTGCTTAGATAAGTAGCCGGCATCCATTGAAAGTGCAGCGATTGCCCATAATAGAACCTGGGTTTGAGCATGACCGTCTCGCCTTCCAGAACACTTATCGATGGATCGAGTACCAGGTGGGGGTTGGGGAATACCATCACGTCCTTCGAAACAGTATCACTGGAACAACCCTGTGCATTGAAAAAATAATACCTGATCGCAAACCTGCCGGAATCCTTGAACTGTTTCCACGGGTTACGCTCGGCAGCAACTGTTCCATTTGCAAGATCCCACACCCATTTTACTGCAGCGCCTCCCGAACCGTTCCCCAGACCTTTGAATGCGATGGCGCCATCCTGGCAAACCGTATCGGGCGTAGCGGTAAAACCGGCTTTGGGTTGCGGCCTCACGGCCACTGTAACAACCGTATCGGCCGGGTTGCCTCCTTTGTTCATCATACAGGCATTGGTATCAGTAACGTTTTTGATAACATACCTGGTAGTAACACCAGGAGTAACCGGGAAAGTATAAGGAGACGCCGTAATATGGGTAAGCGTATCTGTGCCGGTACCATCTGAATACAAAAGGCTCCAGGGCGGGCTGCCCGTTAGTTGCAGGGTTAGCATTTTACTGGCGCCATAACAAATCGTATCGCTTCCTTTTAATGTAACCGTAGGAACAGGGTGTACAGTTACCGTTATGCTGTCTGTAAAATTGCCGCAGGCTTGCTGACTGGCTGTTACATAATAAGTTCCGGAATTCACAGCAGTGGGATTACTGATCACCGGGTTGTATTGATTACTGGTAAAATTATTTGGCCCTTTCCACTGGTAAGTGGTATTGGATATAAGGGTGGATGACAGTTGGATATCGCTGCCCACGCATTGTGTACTGTTCACAACCGGCGATATATTAATATTACCATAATTGGAAAAATAACCGAACACACTGCCCGAAGCACCATTCAGGAAACCCAGATGGAATAAGCCGGATGTGTTGGAAACCACGGTGGGTACACCGGGGGTAATCAGGTTATCGATATTGCCCAGGTTGGCCCCGGATATTCTTGCAGCCATCCATTGACCATTGGTGCTGGGCACTGCATTAAAAAGGCTTGCAGTAATGATGCCTGCCTGGCCATTCAACAAAAAACTACCTGTCTCTGTATTCCTGCAAAGAATGTTCAGGTAAAAGGGGGTACTGGCTGACCGTACAAAAGTGACCAATTGTGAGCCCGTGCATTTGATGCTTGGCAGGTTGGCAGTAGCCATTTCACAGCCGGTTCCTGTTAACTGGTATAAATAAACCGGGTTGCTGGTAACAATATACGCCGAGGGGTCCGTTAACAACCCCTCGTAAATTTGTCCGCGATTGATGGTTGCAGCAATAGTACCATTGATCGTAATCGTTGTGCCATCTGTAGTAGCCAGGATATAATAATAATCGCCCACAGTACCATCAACTGTCAACATACCCCGTACAATGATGAACTCCTTTCCATTACTGTTTTCCGGTATGAGCTGGTCTCCCACCAGGTCGCGACATCCTGTTAGCGGGCCAATGGAGTCATCATAAATAGTAACACATACAGGTTTGGTTGCTTTTACACTACTTCCCGCAAGATGAAGATTACCTGCAATGCCCGCCGCCACTACCGCATAGGTTTGACCCTTGTTTAAAACAATGGTAAACAACTGGCCCGGCGAGTGCCCTGCCATGTCTGGATTCGTTAATGAAATATCAACTGAAGTATTGTCTTCTGTTGCCACAATCACAAACCCGTTCCTGGGTTGCGGCGTATAGGAGCCATTGGGAAAACGCGTTTGCCCGGGTATCATGAATTGCAGCCCCTTACTGATCGCTCCTTTCAAAGAAAAGATCTCGGGGTTATAGTACGTCGTTCCTCTTTTCCCCTCTACTTCATAATAGGCAGATATCTTAGCCGTAGCGCTGATTCGGATGCCGTAGTTAAGTACGGTATTAGCGGGTTTGTTTTCAATGATCTCTAATTGACCGGTAAGGTCAACCGTTGTAGCGGCATAAGGGTTAAGGTGAATATGGTAGGGTTGAAAAGAAGGGTTGGCGGGTTGGCTGATGATGATATCTGCAGCTTGTGCATAGCTGGATAACCTTACAACGATGGGCGTATCGGAATGCCCGGGTGTAACGGCAGGCGCCGCAAACCAAAAAGAAGTATCTGATTGTGCATGGCCACCAACAGAAATAACCAGTAATAGGCATCCCCACAAAAAAGACTGTACTGCTTTCATTACTGGTTCGGTTGCTTTGTTTCGTTTTTCACCAGTGCATCATACAACACTTCAACCGGATGCAATGCCTTTCGCCCGGTGCCATCCTTGATCTGGTGGCGGCAACTGGTGCCGGGCGCGGCAATGATGGTGTGTGCCGGCTGTTTGCGTACTGTTGGCAACAACACCAGTTCCCCTATCTGCATCGACAGGTTATAATGTTCTTTCTCATAGCCGAAAGAACCGGCCATGCCACAACAACCGGAGGGTATGACATCCACCTGGTAGTTTTCGGGCAGGGATAATATTTTTACTGAGGGGGCTGTAGAAGAGATGGCTTTTTGCTGGCAATGTCCATGCAATTTGATCTGCTTCTTTTCGCTGGTGAATTGTTCTTTTTTGATGCGCCCGCTGGCTATTTCACCGGCGATGAATTCATCTATCGTGAAAACGTTTTTAGCTAAATTCTTTGCTGCATTCAATTGTTCATCAGATGCCAGGTCGGGGTATTCATCCCTGAAAGTAAGGATGGCCGACGGTTCAATTCCTATTAAAGGAGTGGATTCGGTAATGAGGGGACTCAAAGCCGCAATATTCCTGTTGATGATCTTTTGTGCATTCCTGATCAGCCCTTTGGAAAGCCAGGTACGGCCGCTTTCTTCGTGTTGCGGGATGATCACTTCATAGCCTAATTTTTCCAGCAACAATATCGTGGTGATGCCAATATGCGCATCATTGTAATTGGTGAATTCGTCACAAAACAAGTACACCCTTCTCTTGCCTTTCACTGTCAATGTCGCCTGGTGTTGTTTATACCAGCTTAATAAGGTCTTTGCCGATAATGCAGGCATGCTGCGTTTAACGGCAAACCCCGAGATCTTTTTGATCAGGGTACCTGTGACCGGGTTGCCGATGATGAAATTATACACCGACGGCATCAGCGATCCTAATTTTGCAGAAGCGGAAAAATTAGCGATCAACTTCGACCGGAAGGGTACCCCATTGGCATCATAATACTGCTGCAGGAATTCAGCTTTTAATTTGGCCATGTCTACATTGGAAGGGCATTCAGATTTGCAGGCTTTACAACTCAAACACAAGTCCATTACATCGTAGATCTCCTGGTGGTTAAAACGGTTTGTTCTTTCCGACCTGGTAAGGAATTCACGCAGGATATTGGCCCTTGCCCTGGTTGTGTCTTTTTCATCCCTGGTTGCCATGAAAGAAGGACACATCGTTCCACCCGATAGATGTGATTTGCGGCAATCGCCCGACCCATTGCATTGTTCCGCGTGTTGCAAAATATCCTGCTGATGGAAACGGAAGATGGTATTGAATGCAGGAGTGGATTGCCCCGGTGTGTACCGCAACATCGTATTCATAGGCGGTGTGTCAACAATTTTATTCGGGTTGAAGATATTAGCCGGATCCCAAGTATATTTTATTTCCCTTAAAAGCTGGTAATTCTTTTCGCCCACCATCTGTTTGATGAACTCTCCACGCAGCCTTCCATCACCATGTTCACCACTCAGCGAGCCCTGGTATTTTTTTACCAGCGTGGCTACTTCTTCTGCAATGGTCCTGAACAGTTGGTTGCCTTCTGTTGTTTTCAGGTTAATAATAGGCCGGAGATGAATTTCACCCGAGCCGGCATGTGCATAATGTACCGAATATAAACCGTGCTTTTTCAATATCTCATTGAAATCGCGGATATAAGCAGGCAGGTCATCCACATCAACAGCCGTGTCTTCAATAACGGGAACGGCTTTATCATCGCCGGGCAAATTACCCAGGAGGCCCAGCCCTGCTTTCCGGAGTGTCCATATTTTCTTTGTGTCCTCTCCAAACAATACAGGGAAATGATAGCCCAGTCCTGCTGCCCGCATTTCTGCTTCTACAGCTTTTGTTATTTCCAGTATTTCTTCGCGCGTAGATCTTGTAAATTCAATAACGAGGATAGCGCCGGGGTCGCCCTGTACAAAAAAACGGTTTTTGCTTTGTTCAATATTGTCTTTGGTGCATTCCAATATATAATGATCGATCAATTCACTGGCGCTTGGCCGGTATTTGAGTCCAATGAGGTTGGCATGCAATGATTCATCTATCGAATTAAAATGAACACAGAGCAATCCTGTTTCCTTCGGGGGCAGTGGTACCAGATTTAATTTTACTTCCGTAATAAATGCCAGTGTTCCTTCCGAACCGGCTATCAGTTTGCAGAAGTTGAAATCTTCCCCGCCTGCCGTGAAGGGGGCGGTCTCCACTAAAAGGTCAACGGCATAACCGGTATTCCTTCTTTCCACTGTTTTTCGGGGAAATTCTTTCCTGATCTCTGCCTGGTTATCGTAGTTGCCTAAGAGGCTGCGTATTTTTTTATAGATCGCGCCTTCGAGGTTATCCAATTCACATTTTTCGTGGAAAGCATCGATAGATAAGGCATTGAATACGGCTTCTGAACCATCGCTCAATAAAGCCTTTACTTCTAATAGATGTTCCCTTGTACTCCTGTACACAACAGAATTGGAACCGCAGGAATTATTACCCACCATGCCGCCGATCATAGCGCGGTTGGCAGTTGAGGTCTCCGGACCAAATAATAAACCATGTGGTTTCAGGAACAGGTTCAGCTCATCCCGAACTACGCCGGGTTGTACGCGTACCCAGTGTTGGGCGGTGTCCAATGCTATTATTTCGGTAAAATATTTCGACACGTCAACAATGATACCGTTGCCCACTACCTGTCCGGCTAAAGAAGTGCCAGCCGTTCTTGGAATAAGTGAAGTTTTTTCCCTGTTGGCAAAAGCGATCAGTTTCTTCAGGTCTTCTTTTGATTTGGGAACAGCAACCGCCAGTGGCATTTCCCGGTAGGCCGATGCGTCTGTTGCATACAGGGTACGCATGGTGGTATCGGTATATAGCATCCCTTCTAATTGCTCAGATAGTTCCTGCAGCTTCACATTCATTGTAAGATCATTTATTTTTTCTGTTCCGTTACTCAAACAGCCTTTTCATTTTCGGGTTAAATTTAGACGTTTATCTCTGATTTTAAGCTACTTGCGATTTAGGGATACTTACACTCATTGATGATGAATTTTGTTTAAATATTCGACATGAATAAATTCTGATGTCGAATCAGTGGCTACGCTTTCTTGTTTAATGTCGAAATTGTGTAACTATTTCGACATTAAATAAATTTCACGTCGAATCTTCCTTATTTGGTTCTAATTATCACTAAAATTCATAAATAATACATTTTCAATGCTTTAATTGTTCTGGTATATTCAAATGGTGGTTTCCGGAGCACTCTGGAAACCGTCGAGTAGTGTAGCGGATGGCGTCGGGAGTGCTCCGGATTCGGTCAAACAGTCGATCGGGCCACTTTTCGAGCAGTATTGATACTTGTTTCCATACCAATGCCCAGAACCGGCGAGAGTAACGGGGAAGTGCAACACCCACCATAATCCCCACATATACTAACAGCAGGAATAATTGGATGATCATGTGAGACACACAGTAGTGAACAGTACTCCATAAAACTGCTGTCAGGCGAAATAGACTTACTAACTATACAAGACTGGCATAGATGCTGATAAAAAGTATATACTACTCAGTGGTTTGCACAACACTTCTGCAGATACTCAGCTTAACTCCATTTTTCGTAAATTGCAGTAGATATGAAAGGCCATCGTTTTATAAAGTTTGATCCGGCCGAGAGGAGTTTGGATAAGTTTGAACAATTGTTGAACATTTTCATGCAATTGCTCACCTATACCAATGGTGATGCTACAGAAGCACTGCAATGGTTGAACGAGCTCGACAGGCAATACCAACTCACCAACCCCGATTATGGTTTGGGCGATTTCATCGATGAACTGAAAGAGAACGGCTACCTGCAGGAGAACCCGCAGGATGGCACCATCAGCATCACCAAAAAATCAGAACAAACCATCCGCAAACGGAGCCTGGAAGAGATATTCGGTAAGCTGAAGAAAACCAAACAGGGCAATCACCAGACTTTCAAACCCGGACAGGGCGATGAAACAAACTCAGATACCCGCCCCTTCCAGTTTGGCGATATGCCGGAACAGATCGATTTTACCGAGAGCATCCGCAACGCACAGATCAATCATGGCGTCAGCAGCTTCAACATGCAGGAAGATGATCTGGTAATCAGGGAAAGTGATTTCAAAACACAGACTTCTACCGTGCTGATGATCGATATCTCTCACTCGATGATCCTCTATGGAGAAGATCGTATCACGCCTGCCAAGAAAGTAGCCATGGCGCTGAGCGAGTTGATCACCACCAAGTACCCGAAAGACACGTTGGATATTGTAGTATTCGGTAATGATGCCTGGAGCATAGAGATCAAAGACCTGCCTTACCTGCAGGTGGGGCCTTATCATACTAATACCGTAGCTGGCTTGGAACTGGCCATGGATATCCTGCGCAGGCGCAAGAACCCGAACAAGCAGATATTCATGATCACCGATGGTAAGCCTACCTGTTTGAAAATAGGAAAGCGTTATTATAAAAATAGTTTTGGTCTCGACAGGAAAGTGGTGAACCGCTGCATCAACCTGGCGGCCCAGTGCAAGAAATTAAAAATACCCATCACTACTTTCATGATCGCGTCGGATCCTTACTTGCAGAATTTTGTGCAGGAGTTTACAGAGATGAACAACGGCAAAGCATTCTTTGCATCCCTCGATAACCTGGGGGCCTTTATATTCAGGGATTTTGAAAGTGGAAAAAGAAAAACAGTATATTAACATCAACCGTCATCAATATCAAACGTCATCCCGAGCGCAGCCGAGGGATCTCACTGAACACTCAGCAGATCCTTCGACTCGCTTCGCTCGCTCAGGATGACGATAGGAAAAACAGACCATGAACATCCAGCATATTAAAACACTCGGTGAATTAAAAAATTCCGGGTATCAGCCAAGATCGATCAAAGAAGAAGTCCGCAGCAACCTGATAGAAAAGATCAGGAACAAAGAAAACCCTTTCACAGGTATTATGGGATATGAAGACACTGTGATACCCGACACAGAAAGGGCGCTGTTGAGCAAGCACAATATCCTTTTCCTGGGTCTCCGGGGACAGGCCAAAACCCGTATGGCCCGGCAAATGGTGGATCTTTTAGACGAATACATCCCGGTGATCGCAGGAAGTGAAGTGAACGATGACCCGCTGAATCCTTTGAGCAAATTCGGAAGGGATATGGTGGCCGAGCATGGCGATGAAACACCTGTGCAGTGGCTGCACAGGAGCGATCGCTATGGAGAAAAACTGGCCACACCCGATGTAAGTGTGGCCGACCTGATCGGCGATATCGATCCCATCAAAGCCGCCAACCTCAAGCTGAGTTTTGCAGATGAAAAAGTGATCCATTACGGCATCATCCCCCGCAGCAACCGCGGCATTTTTGTGATCAACGAATTGCCCGACCTGCAGGCGCGCATACAAGTTTCGCTGTTCAATATTTTGCAGGAAGGAGATATACAAATACGCGGTTTCAAACTGCGCATGCCCCTGGATATTTTATTTGTGTTCACTGCCAACCCCGAAGATTATACCAACAGGGGAAGCATTGTAACACCGCTGAAAGACCGGATAGAAAGCCAGATACTCACGCATTATCCGAAAGACATAGAAACGGCGTTGATGATCACCGAACAGGAAGCAGACGTGCCGCAGGCTCAACAAGAGATTGTGCAAGTGAGTGAGCTGATAAAAAGACTCATCGAACAGGTAGCATTTGAAGCGAGGGTGAATGAATACGTTGACAAGAAAAGCGGCGTGAGCGCCCGCCTCAGCATCGCTGCCTATGAAAATGCGATCAGCAGCGCAGAAAGAAGGACCATCCTGTTCCGCGAAAAACACACGCAGGTATGGATCAGCGATTTAACAGGGATCATCCCCGCCATCACCGGTAAAATAGAACTGGTGTACGAAGGCGAACAGGAAGGCCCTTACCAGGTGGCCCTGAACCTGCTCGACAAATCGATCCGTACTGTTTTCTCACAATATTTTCCCAATCCCGATCAGCTCAAGAAAAAAAGAAATACCGGCAAACGTTCTACAGAAGAAAAAGAACCGGAGAACCCGTACAGAGCCATCATCCGCTGGTTCGATGCAGGCAATCACCTCGACCTGCTGCTCGATATGAAAGACGAAGAGCGTGTGGCTAAACTTTACCAGGTAAGCGGACTACACGCGGTGGTTAAAAAATATTACCCGCAAGCCAATGAGCAGGAAACGACTTTGCTCATGGAATTGCTGCTGCACGGTCTCGCCGCTTATTCCATGCTCAGCAAAAAAATGATCGGCGCAAGAATTGAGTTCAAAGACCTGATGGGCAGCATGATGAACCTGAACCAGCTGGAACTCGGCGAAGAAACCGATGAACCGGATGGAGATGATTACCAGTCATAGTAAGTTGCCCACGATCAGATCCTGATACCGAATGATACACCGCCGTAAAGGAATACAGAAGAGTTGGGTGTTTTCACGGGACTTAAAAATACACGCGAAGTGAAACCTCTTTTGAGCGGCTGGTACCTGTATCCCAACGTAGCATGCCAGATCATGTCATCCGGACGATCAGGCGCAGTTGCAGGCGTTGATTCATCTTTCTCTGTAACAGCCGGATTGGAAGACATGTTACCCAGGAAAGTCATGCCGGCGCCCAGTTCAAAATAATTGCCTTCTTTACCCATGAGGTAATTCAGCTCTAACGGAAAAGTAAGGTGGGGCTTGGTTTCTGTGAGTATATCTGATACAGGTTTAGATAGCAGGATAGTGCCCAGCCCTGCTCTGAAACCGAAACCTTTTTCACCGGTGAAACGCCGGTCGTAATTGACGGAAATAATTCCTCCGGGACCGCCAATATCGCCATAGATATTCAACGCAGGCCCTGCAACGGGAAGAGCCGACTGTTTGATTTGAGCACTGGCAGTAGTATAAAAGATGAGCAAGCAGCATGCCCATAAAAGGTTTAGCCTTGTTCTCATAGTACTTGTTTCTGTATCTATGATACGGGCCTAAAAGTGTGTGTTGCCTGTAAAGAAAAATCTTGTCAGATCATGTCCTTCAGTTTCTCTACCACCGCATCGATCTCGGCCTTTGTATTGTTTTTGCTGAAGGAGAAGCGAACAGTAACCTGGTTGGGATTGTGGTTGATGGCGCGGATCACATGTGAGCCTTGATCGGCCCCGCTGGTGCAGGCGCTGCCACCGCTGGCGCATATATTGTTGATGTCGAGGTTGAACAGGATCATCTCGCTTTTTTCTGTCTTGGGAAAACTTACACTCAATACCGTATAAAGACTGCGACCCAAAGGATCACCATTGAAAGAAATACCCTTGATGTGTTTTTTCAACTGTTCCATCAGGTACACTTTCAATCCTTTAATATAACTGCTGTCTTGCTCATAATGAGTAGTAGCCAGCTCCAGCGCTTTGGCGAAACCAACGATGCCGTATAAATTTTCAGTACCGGCACGCATATTCCTTTCCTGGCTGCCGCCATGTACAAAGGGTTTGATCTTTACATTCTCATTAATATACAGCAGCCCTACGCCTTTGGGGCCGTGGAACTTATGACCGGCGCCGGTAATGAAATGCACCGGTGTATTGCGCAGGTCGAAGGGGAAATGCCCAACGGTCTGCACGGTATCGCTGTGAAAAATGGCTCCGTATAATTTACACAATTCTCCTACGGCGTGTATGTCGAGCATATTGCCAATCTCGTTGTTCGCATGCATCAGCGTAACCAGGCATTTTTCTTCGCTTTCGGCCAGGATATGCTCCAGGTCTTCCATGTCTATATGTCCGTTCGGCAACAGTTTTACATAGCTCAGCGCTGCTTCGCCATTATGGTACAAATATTCCACTGTATGCGTGGTGGCATGGTGTTCAATAACGGAAGAGATGATATGCTTGCAGCCCAGGTCGCGCACGGCGGCTGTAATGGCCGTATTGCTGCTCTCGGTACCGCCGCTGGTAAAGAATATTTCTGCAGGATGTGCATTCAGCGTCTTGGCCACCGATTTCCGTGCATTCTCCACTGCCAGCCGGCTTTCGCGCCCATAGCTGTAAATAGAAGAGGGATTGCCGAAATGGGTGGTCAGGTAAGGCATCATAGCCTCCAGCACCTGCGGGTCTAATGCAGTAGTGGCTGCATTGTCGAAATAAATTCTTTCCATAGCACTGCAAAAGTAAACAATTTGATCGTCACCCTGAGCGAGCAAAGCGAGTCGAAGGGGCTGCTGAACATTCGGGCAGATCCCTCGGCTGCGCCCTTCGACTCGCTTTGCTCGCTCAGGGTGACGACCTCGGGATGACGTTCTAAGAGGGTTACATGACTTCTTTGATATCTTTCATCAGCTTGGTCGCCACATTGGCTGCCGTAGTCTCGAAGTTGCTCTCTGCATAGATGCGGATAATGGGCTCTGTATTGCTGGAACGCAGGTGCACCCAGTCGCTCTCAAACTCGATCTTGAGGCCGTCTTCCGTATTGATGGGATGCGATTTGTATTTCTTCTTGATGTGATCGAATATCTTTTTCAGGTCAAACCCATCGTGCAGTTCGATCTTGTTCTTGCTCATGAAATAATTGGGATAGGTATTGCGCAACTGCTTGGCCGATTTTTTCTCCTTGGCCAGGTGGGTGAGAAACAACGCAATGCCAATCAGTGCATCCCTTCCATAATGCAGGTCGGGAACAATAATGCCGCCATTGCCTTCACCGCCAATCACGGCATGAACGGCTTTCATCTTGTTCACCACATTCACTTCACCTACTGCGCTGGGCGTATACGTGCCGCCATGTTTGATCGTCACATCTTTCAGGGCGCGGGTAGAAGACATATTGCTCACGGTATTACCTTTCCGCTGCGACAACACATAATCGGCCACGGCTACCAGGGTATATTCTTCGCCAAAAAGACTGCCGTCTTCGCAAACAAAGCAAAGCCTGTCCACATCCGGGTCTACCGCAATACCCAAATCTGCTTCTTGTTTGTTCACTTCATTACAAAGCTCTGTAAGGTGTTCGGGCAGCGGCTCCGGGTTATGGGCGAACTTACCGTTCACTTCCGCATTTAAAACAGTGATATCCTTCACACCCAATGCTTTGAGCAGTTCCGGAACGGCAAAAGCGCCGCTGCTGTTGATGGCATCCAGCACTATTTTGAACTTTGCTTTTTTGATGGTTGCTGCATCTACTAACGGGTAGTTCACAACAGCATCGATATGCTGTTGCAAAGCAGTATTGTTTACCGTGTAACTGCCCAGTTTATCAACTGGTGCAAACGTATAGTTATCTTTCGATGCAATGTCCAGCACTTTGGCCCCGTCTTCACCACTGATGAATTCACCTTTCTCGTTCAGCAATTTCAACGCATTCCATTCTTTGGGATTATGACTGGCTGTTAGAATAATGCCGCCAGCAGCTTTTTCAAATACCACCGCCATCTCAACGGTAGGCGTGGTGCTCAGTCCAAGATCCACCACATCAATGCCCAATGCGTTCAAAGTGCTGATGACGAGACGTTGCACCATTTCACCACTGATCCTTCCATCGCGCCCCAACACCACTTTCCTGTTTTTGGAATGCTGCATCAGCCAGGTGCCATAGGCGGCAGTGAAACGAACAACATCCAGGGGACTCAGGGTATCGCCGGGTTTGCCTCCAATCGTTCCGCGGATACCGGAAATACTTTTGATCAATGCCATGTAGGTGGGTTTAGATGGACTGCAAACATAATTGAAAATTTTTGTTTGCCCTGCGGATGTAATTTTGTGGCATAAAGGACAGACATGCCGGATAAGTCGTGGTATAAAGATTGGTTCAATTCACATTATTATCATTTGTTGTATCAGCACAGGGATGAGGAAGAAGCCATGGCATTCATCCAGACCCTGATCAGTTACCTGCAGCCTCCCTGCGGTTGCAGGATGCTGGACGTGGCTTGTGGAAAAGGCAGGCACAGCAAAGCATTGGCCGATATGGGGTTTGATGTTACGGGCATTGATCTTTCGGAAGCTTCCATCGCAGAAGCCAAAGCAGATGAAGACGATAACCTGCATTTTTACCAGCACGATATGCGCCTGCCGTTCTGGATCAACTATTTCGATTATGCATTCAATTTCTTTACCAGCTTTGGTTATTTCAGAACCCGGCGCGAACACGATAATGCCATCCGCAC
Organism: Mesotaenium endlicherianum; assembly: GCA_009602735.1. NCBI lineage: Eukaryota > Viridiplantae > Streptophyta > Zygnematophyceae > Zygnematales > Mesotaeniaceae > Mesotaenium > Mesotaenium endlicherianum. The sequence goes on from WELA01007946.1 coordinate 62,636, forward strand.
CATTGCACAGAGCCTGCAACACCAGGGATTGTTCGTAATCGACTACCTGAACGTGCATTATGTGGAAGACAGGCTGCAGCAATCTTTCATTACCACTATTGAAGATGTGGCATTCCATATTACCAAATGGCAGGACGAAGAACATTTTTTCAAGCAGATACAGATCACCGACGATTCCAATAAAACACCCAAACACCTGTACACCGAAAGGGTAGCTAAGTTTTCACTGGGCGATTTTACCGATATGCTTTCTTACCAGAATATGCAGGTGCAGGAAGTATTCGGCGATTACCAGTTGGGGCATTATGATGTACGCACTTCGCCAAGGATGATCATCGTGGCGAAGAAGAAATAGTCCTAACTTTACATCACTATGTCGCACGACCTATTGTTGCTCAGTACTTTTCAAAAGATATGGCAGCAACTTAATCAATGGGATACGGAGTTGTTCCTCCAAATCAATACCCGCTGGACCAATGGTTTTCTGGACAGCGTTTTCCCCTGGTGGCGTGATGCCAATACCTGGATACCCCTGTATCTTTTCCTTATCGTGTTTGCATTGATGAACTTCAAACAAAAAGCATTGCCCTGGATACTTTTTGCGGTGATCACAGTGGTGCTGACCGACCAGGTAAGCAGTACACTGCTTAAAAACTGGGTAGCGAGACCCAGGCCCTGCCAGGAAGGCGCTCTACTGGGGCAAATGCGTTTATTACTGAGCGGCTGCTCCGGCGGATACAGCTTTACTTCCTCGCATGCAACCAACCATTTCGGATTTGCGATGTTTGTGTATCTGACCATGCGTCCAATTTTGAAAAAATGGGGCAAAGTTTTTTTTATTTGGGCGGCTACCATTAGTTATGGACAAGTGTATGTAGGTGTACATTATCCCATTGATGTGTTGTGCGGAGGTCTGCTGGGGTGTGGCCTGGGCTATGTCACAGCCAGTTTTTTCAATAAGCGCATCGGTCTTCCTTCTTTCGATGAAAACCAACCCACTGCTGTAATATGATCACCAATCGAACCGTATTTTTTGTGCTGGTTTCCTGCTTGCTGGTATACCTGCTGGGTATGTTCCGTATACCATTGATGGATATTGATGCCGCACAATATGCTTCTATCAGCAGGGAAATGCTCGCAAACAAAAGCTACCTGCAGGTGTACGACCTGGGCAAAGATTACCTCGATAAGCCGCCCATGTTGTTCTGGCTCTCGGCATTGAGCATGAAAATATTCGGCGTGCATGACTGGGCTTACCGCATACCTTCTTTTTTATTTGCGCTGCTGGCAGTATATGCTACTTACCGGCTGGTATTGCTGTTCTATAACCAAACCATCGCCCGCCTCGCTGCAATGGTACTGGCTACTTCACAGGCCATGTTCCTCATCATGCACGATGTACGTTGCGATACCATGTTGATGGGCTGGGTAGCGCTCAGCCTGTGGCAACTGGCCGAATGGTACCAGAAACCCGCATGGAAAAACTTATTGCTGGCATTTGCAGCCATCGCAGGTGGTATGATGACGAAAGGGCCTATTGCATTGATGGTGCCGGTTTTTGCGTTTGCTCCGCATATCGTATTACGCCGCGATTGGAAGCAGTGTTTCCGGTGGGAATACCTGGTAGGGCTTTTACTGACAGCCTTGCTGCTCATACCTATGAGTATTGGCCTGTACCAGCAGTACGACCTGCATCCTGGCAAGCTGATCAATGGCGTACCCATTCAGTCGGGTTTGCGCTTTTACTACTGGACACAAAGTTTTGGCCGGTATACGGGCGAAAATTATTACCACGAGATGGGACATTTTACCTTCCTGCTCGAAAACATGCTCTGGAGTTTCCTGCCATGGATACTTTGCTTCCTGGCAGGACTGTTCTTTGCAGTGAAGGATATCATTATTAAGAAGTTCAGGCTGCCATCAAATGAAGAGTGGATCAGTACAGGCGGCTTTATTGTTACATATTGTGTACTGGCCAGGAGCCAGGCACAATTGCCACATTACATATTCATTGTATTCCCGCTGGCAGCCATAATAACAGCAAAGTTTCTCTATCGTGTTTTTTATACAGATGAATTGTTGCGATGGAAGAAACCAATATTAATAGTTCATGCAGTGATCTTTTTATTGTTGTGGATAGCAGTATTTGCATTAATGAAATTTCCTTTCCCTGGCCTGTCCTGGTATGTAGCGCCACTGGCAATACTTGGCTTGCTCCGGTGCATCCAACTATTGTTTTCAAAAACTACCAGCACAGTGCCATTTATCAGGGCGGCATTGTTCACCGTAATAGGTGTAAATTTTTTCCTGAACAGTTTTTTCTACCCCAACCTGCTCAAATACCAGTTGGGAAATACAGCGGCAGCGGTTATAGATCAACAGCAACTGGATAAATCAAAATTGGTACAGTATCATATAGATCTGAGTCGTGCATTGAGTTTTTATGCACAGTACATCATACCATTTAAAGAACAAGGGGCGCTGACAAAAGATGATATCGTGATCACGAAACAGGAAAACCTTCCATTGTTGCAACAGCATTTCCCCGGAATGAAAACAGTGTATGAAGGCGAATATTACGGAGTATCCATGTTAAGCCTTCCATTTCTCAACCCGGCAACAAGAAGCAAAGAAGTAACGAAGTATGCCATTGTAAAGCTGGGAGGGTAATATATAAACAGGAATCATGACAGAAATATTCATTATACTGGGATTGATCATTGTGAACGGGCTTTTCTCCATGGCCGAAATAGCACTGGTGTCGGCACGAAAGGCCAGGCTCGAATCGCAGGCGGCCAAAGGCGATACAGATGCTAAACGCGCGCTGGAGATGTCGGGCCACCCCGACAGGTTTCTTTCAACAGTTCAGATAGGCATTACAGTGATCAGTGTCCTTACAGGTATCTATTCAGGCGATAATTTCAAGAAACCACTGGAAAGCTGGTTGCAACAGTTTGATTTCATTAATCCTTATAGTAATACAGTAGCTACCATTTTGATTGTGGTAATTATCACTTATTTCACACTGGTGTTAGGTGAACTGGTTCCCAAAAGGATCGGGCTAAGCAGCCCGGAAACGATTGCCAAAATGATGGCCGGCCCCATGCGCCTGGTGTATTGGCTTACATTTCCCTTCATTTGGTTGTTGAATAAGTCGTCATTGCTCATTATACGCCTGTTGAAAATTAAAGAAGATGATTCGCAGGTAACGGAAGAAGAGATCAAAGCTATCATCAATGAAGGAACCGAACAGGGAACCATTGAAGAAGCAGAGCAGGAGATCATAGAACGGGTGTTCCATCTCAGCGACCGCAACCTCACTTCACTCATGACGCATCGCAGCGATATCGTATGGATAGATGTAAAAAAAACAGTAGGAGAGGTAAGGAAAGAATTTGCAGATAAGTTGCATTCGGTATACCCGGTTTGTGAAGGTAATATTGATCGCATAGAAGGGGTGATCACGATCAAGGAATTGTTCTCGGCAGCAGCAGACATAGAAGTGAAGGCCCTGATGAAGGAAGCCATGTATGTGCCCGAAAGCAATACGGCATACCAGGTGCTGGAAAGATTCAAACAAACCAAAACCCATCACTGTTTTATTGTGAATGAATACGGATCGGTAGAAGGCCTGGTTACATTGAATGATATACTGGAAGCCATTGTAGGGGATATACCGCAGGAGGAGGATGAAAACTATGAGATCACACAACGCGCCGATGGCTCTTTCCTGGTAGACGCACAAATACCTTTCTATGATTTCTTAGCCAGGTTCGACAAAGAAGAATGGATGATGGAAGGCGACCAGGGATTTGATACCCTGGCAGGGTTCATCATTCATAAACTCGAAAAAATACCCGTCACCGGCGATACATTGGAATGGAAGATATTTCGTTTCGAGATCGTAGACATGGATCATCACCGTATTGATAAAGTATTGGTGACGATGGTGGAAGGAGAGATGGATCTGGATAATTTCTGATTTGATACCACGTCATCCCGAGCGCAGCCGAGGGACCTCATAAAGCTTCTGCAGATCCTTCGACTCACTTCGTTCGCTCAGGATGACGAACGAATCAGAAATCAAAACTGGTGGTAGTTGCAGGATTATCGAGCTTGTAGCTTTTTTCTGTTTTGTTGCTTCTTACGTGAAAAATATTCATCTGGCCCGACTCGAAATCATAGAGCAGGCTGCAATTGACTTCTACTTTTTTAAAAGGCGCTACTTTTTGCACTTCAAAATAACTCCACACACTTTCCCGCTGTATTTCATACCCCAGGTAGTGCAATACCACAGACTGGTTATTAATTTTTAATTTCAATTTTTGATTGACATACGCCGCCAGCTGCTTTTCCACGAAAGCTTTATCTGCCGGGTGGGTAAGATCGATCTTGCTTTTGGAAAAATGTTCCAGCGTTTTCTCGAGGTCATCGGTGAAGATGCGCACGCTGATCTCTGCCGTAGCCGCTTTGGCATTGTGGTTGATATCGATCATCGATACGAAAAGGGGATGAAGCGCCGCCAGCAGACCCGTTGCCATCCATTGAACCAGTATATTTGCCATTCAACATTATTTTTTCATCCAAACCCAGTCCATCACTAATTTAATTGCTGCACATGAACGAGTTCGGATTATATTTTAAGATCGGTTATCAGCACATCGCAGACCTCAAAGGGCTCGATCACATCCTGTTTATCATGGCGCTTTGTCTGCGGTATCAATTTGCCGACTGGACAAAGATACTGATACTGGTAACAGCCTTTACCATCGGTCATTCTATTACCCTGGCCCTGAGCGTGCTGGATGTGGTGCGTTATTCGGCTCACTGGATAGAATTCCTCATCCCCTGCACCATTGTTATTACAGCTATCAGTAATTTGTTTGTGAAGAAATTTAGTTTCAGATCAAGATTTCCCATCATATACTTTTTCGCGCTGTTCTTTGGCCTGATCCACGGACTGGGCTTCAGCAATTACCTGAAAAGCTTGCTGGGAAAGGGCCACAGCGTGGTGCTGCAACTGCTGGCCTTTAATGTAGGACTGGAAGTGGGGCAGTTGGTCATTGTGATCGCAGTGTTATTGATTTCATTTATTTTCGTAGCCATTTTTCGTTTCAGCAGGCGCGAATACCTCTTATATGTATCGGGAGGCATTTTTGCACTGGCCCTGCAAATGGCATTACAAAGAGTACCTTTTTGAACAACTAATAAACTATAGTAATGAGAAAGATTACATCGATGATGATTTTGGCTTGTGCCGGTCTCACGCTGCATGCGCAAAACATCATGAACAATCCCGGCTCCAATCACGGTAATAAGTTCGAGCAGTTGGGAACCATTCTCCCTACGGCCAATGAATACCGTACGGCAAGCGGAGCGCCCGGTCCCAAGTACTGGCAGCAACGAGCCGACTACAACATCAAATGCGAACTGGATGAAGCTAATCTCACACTGAAAGGAATAGAGACCATTACCTACTACAATAATTCACCTGATGTGCTCACTTATCTCTGGTTTCAACTCGATGAAAATGAGCATAGCAGTATTGATAATGCCAACTACCAGGAGTCCAGCACGCTGGGCAAGCAGGTGTCGCTGTCAATGGTAGACAAACTGCTGGAGAACAAAACAGACAACGGAAACGGAGATAAGATTACCAAACTCACCGATGCAAACGGTAAGGCATTGAAATATACCATCAATAAAACCATGATGCGTGTTGACCTGCCTGCGCCGCTCAAACCGGGACAGCAGTTTGTACTCAACATCAACTGGCATTATAAAATAACCAACCGCATGACCGTTGGTGGAAGGGGCGGTTATGAATATTTCCCCGAAGACGGCAACTATCTCTTCACCATGAGCCAATGGTATCCCCGCCTTTGTGTGTACAGTGATTTCCAGGGCTGGCAGAACCACCAGTTTACCGGCCGCGGAGAATTTGCGCTCACATTTGGTAATTTCAGCGTACAAATGACCGTACCTGCAGATCACGTGGTGATGGCAACCGGACAATGCCAGAATTATGCACAGGTATTGTCGCCCGCGCAACTCAACAGGTGGAGCCAGGCACAGAATGCCAAAGAACCGGTGGAAGTGGTAACACTGGATGAAGCGAAAAAAGCAGAGCAACAAAAAAGTACCCAAAAGAAAACCTGGATATTCAAAGCAGAGAACGTGCGTGATTTTGCCTGGGGCTCCAGCCGCAAATTTATTTGGGATGCGGTGCCTGCTTATGTAGAAGGAAAGAAAGTGATGTGTATGAGTGCGTACGGTAAGGAAGCATACGGACTGTACCGCAAATTCTCTTCCAAAACGGTAGCACATACCATCAAGTCTTATTCTAAATTCTCCATTCCCTATCCTTACCCTGTGGCACAGAGTATAGAAGCGGCCAACGGTATGGAATATCCCATGATCTGCTTCAACTACGGGCGTACCGATAAAGACGGTACGTACACAGAATCTGCCAAGAATGGTATGCTGGGTGTGATCATCCACGAAGTGGGGCATAATTTCTTCCCCATGATCGTGAACAGCGATGAACGCCAGTGGACCTGGATGGACGAAGGATTGAACAGCTTTGTAGAATACCTGACAGAAGAATTGTACGACAATAAATTCCCTTCACGCAAAGGCGCGGCCTGGACCATTGTGGATTATATGAAGCTGCCCAAAGACCAGTTGGAACCCATCATGACCAACAGCGAGAACATTGTGCGGTTCGGTCCCAATGCCTATACCAAGCCCGCTACCGGCCTGAATATCCTCCGCGAAACCATCATGGGACGCGAATTGTTCGACTATTCCTTCAAAGAATATGCAAGGCGCTGGGCTTTCAAACATCCCACCCCGGCCGATCTGTTCCGCACCATGGAAGATGCGAGCGGTGAAGACCTCGATTGGTTCTGGAGAGGATGGTTCTATGGCATCGAACCTTGCGATATTGCCATAGACAGCGTAAAGCACGCAGTGTACGACCCCAATGGAGCGTATGTAGCAGGCAATGACAACAGGATGATGGGAATGCAGCGCGGCAACGGTATTGATAAGCCTGCTGTGAATGCATTCGAGGACATATCCAAGATACGCAACAGGGAGAATAAGAATATTATTTTCCTGACAGATGCAGATACAACGCTGCGCGATTTTTACTGGCGTTATGATCGTGGTATTGAACCCTACGACTCTACTTTTAAAGTAGCGGCACAACAGCCCGCAGCGGCCGAACCGTTGGCCGGTGCAGAAAAAGCGAAATACCAGGGTATTCATTTGTATGAAGTATCTTTCTCCAACAAAGGCGGACTGGTGATGCCCATTATTGTGGAGTTCACTTTTGAAGACGGAACGAAAGAGACAGAGAAGATACCTGCACAGATCTGGCGCAAGAATGAAAACAATGTGAGCAAAGTATTCCTCACCAAAAAGAAAGCCGTTCATATCCAGCTGGATCCCATGAAGGAAACAGCAGATATTGATGAGAGCAACAACAGCTGGCCAGCTAATGAAGCGCCCAGCAAGTTCTCGCTCTTTAAGATGAAGGCGGCCATGCGCGGACAATCACAGGGACAGAACCCGATGCAGCATGCTGCACAGAAGAAATAATGCTTAACCCAATGGATAGAAAACCGCCCGCGTGTAAAGCAAGGGTGGTTTTTTGTTTCGTCAACTCAATGGAAATACAATGAAAAGAGCAGGGATGTTTTTGATGGGCATATTGTTTGCCCTGGCTGCCGGGGCGGCCGTGACCGATACGATAAAAGTGTATAGCAATAGTATGCACAAGGATATTAAGGTCGTGATCATCAGGCCCGCAGCGTATGACCAGGATATGCAAAGGCATTTCCCAGTAGTGTATTTATTGCATGGATACAGCGGTAATCATGCTTCCTGGCTCAAAGACGCCCCGCAGTTGCCCGCAAAGGCCGATGAGCTGAATATGATATTGGTTTGTCCGGATGGCGGCTATAACAGCTGGTATTTCGATAGTCCGGTTGATAGCACCGTACGTTATGAAACCTTTGTTACCAGTGAATTGATGACCTATATCGACGGCAACTACCGCACAGTGGCTGACCGCCATTGCCGCGCCATTGCGGGACTGAGCATGGGCGGACACGGCGCTTTTTACCTGGGTATGCGGCACAAAGATTTGTTTGGCGCTGCGGGCAGTATGGCCGGTGGGGTAGACATCAGGCCCTTTCCCCGCAATTGGGATATGGTGCGGGTGTTGGGCGATACTTTGCTGCACAAGGATAACTGGGAGCGCAATACAGTAATCAATATAGCAAGTGGATTGAAGAACGGAGAGTTGAAGCTAGTGATGGCTTGCGGGGTAGGAGATTTCTTCTTACAGGTGAACCGGGATCTGCACAGGAAGCTGCTGGAGATGAAGATAGACCATGATTACACGGAAAGACCGGGCGCGCACAACAGGGATTTTTGGGGCAATAGTGTTGATTACCAATTGCTGTTTTTCAAAAAATATTTTGAAAACTTTCAAGAAAAGATTGGTGGGTAATGATCCACTCCCTATCTTCGCCGCCCGTTCGATAAAAAACGGTATAGTTCATTGAGGATCAGTTAGAATTGCAGAAAAAAAGAAAACAAATTTGAATAAAATTTGGAAGTGCAATTAAACTGTATATCTTTGCAACCCGTTTGTAAAAAAAGCGGGCTGGTTCTTGGAGGTTTGGGGGAGGAAAAAAGTAAAA
>WELA01007952.1:5050-29240 GCA_009602735.1 Mesotaenium endlicherianum
AGCCTGTCCTTCTTGAGTAGATCTGTCAGGGGGGCTGCTATGTGCAAAAAGCTTTGAATGAATCTCCTGTACCAATTGGCAAATCCCAACAATGACTGGAGTTCTTTCTTGGTCGTGGGGGTTGGCCATTCCTCCACCACCGTGGTCTTCTTGGGGTCCATCTTGATGCCATCAGCAGTCACGTGGAGACCTAGGAACTCCACTTCTTGTTTGGCAAACTCGCACTTTGACTCCTTCGCAAATAGCTTGTTTTGCTTCAATACTTCAAGGACTTCTTTCAAGTGTCTCGCATGCTCTTCAAGGGTCTTGCTGTAGATAAGGATGTCATCGATGAATACCACCACAAATCTGTCCAACATGGGCTGAAATATGGTGTTCATCATAGTCATGAAAGTTGCTGGCGCGTTGGTGAGTCCAAATGGCAGGACCATGAACTCAAAATGTCCATATCTTGTCCTGAATGCCGTCTTCTCTATGTCCGGTTCTGCGATGCGAATCTGGTGGTAGCCGCTCCGTAAGTCAATCTTCGTGAAGTACTTGGCTCCAACCAGCCGGTCCATGAGCTCATCCATGCGCGGCAGCGGGTATCGATTCTTGATGGTGATCTTGTTGAGGGCGCGATAGTCCACACACATCCTCAAGGTACCATCTTTCTTCTTGACAAATAGCACCGGGGCTCCAAATGGCGACTTGCTAGGTCGAATGAAGCCATGCTCCAGTAGCTCCTTGATTTGCTTCTTGACTTCGTCTAGCTCCGTGTATGACATTTTGAACGTAGGCCGAGAGATGGGCTTGCTTCCGGGCTCCAACTCTATCTTGTGGTCTACGAATCTTTTGGGGGGTAGGCCCTTGGGCAATTCCGGGGAGAACACTTCTTTGTAGTCCTCAAAGACTTCTTGTATCTCCTTGGGAACGGGGCTGCCTTCTTGACTCTCGATGTCTTTCTTGATGTCTTTTGGCGTGATCAAGGCCAAAAGAAGCTCGTGTCCCTTCCTCACAAGTCTCTTGAGTTGGAGGGCGGACAATAGTATCTCGTGTGCCGGCTTCTGGATGTCTTGGGTCTGGATATTCTGGATTGCGCGCAAAATACAGATTCTTGAAGTGATGTCATTCTTGATCTTGATAGTACCGGTCCTCCAATCAACTTGGGGGTTGTGCTTGGTCAACCAAGGCGTCCCTAGGATGACGTCGTACTTGCCCAATTGCATGGGGGAGAACACTACTCTATCCTTGAAGGACTTGATAGAGAGTGCCAAGGGGTACGTCTTCTTGGAAGGGGTAGTATAGGAGAATCCATCGGGCATCATAATCTCCTCGTCGTGGTCAAGAGTTCGCATAGTAATACCGTGCTTGGTGGCAAAATCTGCAGCAATGAAGTTGCCTTGAGCTCCGCTATCCACCAAGATGTGGACCTTCTCTCCTCCAAGGTAACCTCTCAAACTCATTGGGGCTGGAACGTCGTCTTCAACGGGGGTCTCCACCTCACTTGGCGTGTTGCCTTCTCGTGAAGTGGGTCTTGGGGTGGTAGGCTCCTGGCCTACCGGCGCTGTCCGTTTTTTGACAACTTTTTGGGGCATGAAAGTGCACGATGGCCCTTTTCCTTGCAATAGAAGCATAGTCCAGCCGTCATGAGAGCTTCTTTTTCAGCCGGGGAGAGTCTTGCTTTCACTCCTTGCTGGTTTCTTGCATCATAAGTGTCATTGGAGGGTCTTCCACTCTTCCGGGCAGCCGCGGGGTCCCTTTTAATAACTCCGATTTCCATGGGTGTGGGTCCAGATTCGGATGTGGAAGGGGCTGCGTACACCCGCGTCGTCGGTACCCGTGAAGATGAAGGCACGGAGTGCTTGAAATCCAAGGTATCCACCTTTTGGGCCACTTCAATGATCTTTGAGAAGTCCGTCAAGTCGCGTAACTCCACTTCCTTTGCCACCTTGGGTTTGAGGCCAAAGATGTAACGGTCAATCTTCTCCTCGAGAGACATGTTGGGGATCTCAAGAGTGAGGGCGTGAAATCTGGATGTATACTCTTGAACGGACGTCGTTTGCTTGAGATGGTGGAGCTTTCCTCGGGCAATCTTCTCCGCATTGATGGGCATGAATTGCTTCTTGAGGGCCTCACGAAAATCTGCCCATCTTGCATATGATGGTGGGGGCTCTTGGCCGAGCATGGGGTGCGCCATAGCTTGATATATAGCCGCTTGATAGTTACGCCACCATGATGTTGCTGCTCCTCTAAGTAAGGTAACGGCAAAGGGAACGTAGTCCTCCTCGGGTACTTCAAGGAACGCGAGGTACGTCTCCACTTGGTAGAGCCATAAATTCAGGTTGGCACCTTTCCCGGGGTTGAAAGTGTCGGGTTTGCCGGGCTTGATGAGTTTCCTTGCTCTCGTTGGCTCTTGTGGAGGCGCTTGAGCCGGGGCTGGATTTTGAGCATTGCTCGCAATAGGGGCAACCATGGCAGCCATAGCTTCTCTTGACGCTTGCACGGTTGCTTCATAGGTGGCCAAGCCCACTTGGTTGTGGACGGTCATTAGGAAGGCTGCCCACTCATTTGCGGGAACTCCTTGTGGTGGGGTCAACTTTGCTATAGCGGCTGCCACGGGATTTGACGGTGCTCCTCCTTGTGGTGCTTCTTGTTGTTGCAGATTTCCTTGAGTAGGCTCTCCCATCGACGCTGGAGGAGGGTGTGCTCCTCCTTGTGGTGCTTCTTGTTGTTGCAGATTTTCTTGAGTGGGCTCTCCCATCGGCGCTGGAGGAGGGTGTCTTGGAGAGGAAGGGCTTCCTTCGAAAGCTTGCTGTTGGTCTTGAGGATCGGCCATCTTCTTGTGCTACCAAAGTGCCTAGCTCCGATACCACTGTAGTGAAACAGATAGATAAAGTACTTAGTAAAACAGAATACTTTATCTATTCAAGACAAGGATCTTTGAACACAAGTGGTAGCTTCTTGAAAGAGAGATGGCTTCTTGAAAGTTAATATATTTCTGGATTTTGGCAAGTACAAGAGTGATTCTGGAATGTCTTTCTATGTTCTAGCTCTTGTTTATATACTTGCTACATAAGTAATTTCTAGGAAGGTGTATGTTGATGTGTTGGCACCCAACACATCCCAAAACTTGCCACCTCTTTCTAGAATAATGTACACATATCCTTTTGACTGGAAAATGGCACATTTGACTTTTGCCACATGGAGTTCTTCTAGGTCTTTCCTCTAACTTCGAAAATGCCTTAGAAGGTTCAAAGGACATGAACTTAGAGTACCTATTCACACTTGAATTCACACAATACTACTCCAAATATATTTGAAAACATTAAAATATATGCAAACTAATATATAATAATTCAAATCACTACAACAAGAGTAACATGGAATCTTGTATGATGTTCATGTGTTACAAATTGAGTTAAAAACTATATGAAATCATTATTTAACAATACAAATGTACATTTCTTTAATATTAAAAATTCATCACTAAAAACAATAAATGTATATTTTTTCTTTTTGAAATTGTTTTCTTTGCTTCATTATCCATTTTACTTAATTTCATGTTTTTGTATGTTTTCGTAAATACAATATATTAATAGGGAAAATATATTTATTTTATTTTGATTACATATTAAAACATTGGATTATGCAATATGTTTGTATCATAAAAAACAATATGTCTTTTGATAGTTATTTCTACTAAAAGATGAATATACATATATATGTTATTTTACAATTTTTCATGTGTATATCAAATAATGACGGGTAAGAAACATGAAGTATTTGTCATGCAAAAACAAGAAAAAATATGAAAATAACATGTGATCTTGACGCCTCAAATACAAAGATTTTAATGGTATTAAAAGATAAAGTAGTAGATTTTTGAAAAGAAAACATCTTATTTGATGACCCAAAAAAAAAGGTACAAAGTTGAAGTTTATATCCAATACCATTTGATTCACGTTGTGTGGCTTTATTAAGTAGCCACAAGATTTTGGACGAGTTTCACGGCCAAAACTTGTAAGTCCATCGGGGTTCTCTAACTCATGAAGTCCGAAGATATGCATTGCTGCTCGTATCAAGAAATGGTGGATAATGTTGTAGGTATAATAATTTATTGTTTTCCTTTTACAATCGAAAGGTGGATCAATGAGGAGTTTAGTCTTTAGATCAGATTAATTGTGATTGGGATGGTGCTCACAATTCCTCTTTTCAAGATGAAAGCGTTTGTAAAGTATGACAAGGTGACCGAAAGACTTCTTTTGTCATTCATGATAGGTTGCACGATGAGAAAGTATAATATCCAAAGCTACTTTTTATTACAATTTTTCAGATTTTTGAGTGACATCCTTGAGTCACGAATTGGACATTTTTGTCGTTTACAGAGACTTTTGCCTTGGCTCACGTTCAACGAACAAAGTTGCACTATCCAACACCCGCCGCCAATCGTAAGAACAAACTCCACAATATGACACAGTCCATTTTAACAGTATGAAGTGTTACTCGATTTAGATCTATCCTTCCAAAATTTTATCACTTGAATTAGAACCCTGTTATTCTGCTATAGTAGAAATCCGTGTTAATGCGATTATGCCACTCTTTATTGTCCATTTACAATATTATTTTACCATCATTTCCCTTTTGTCTTGGGATGACAACAATGATTCCGTTATCAGTGTCATGTACAAATATATATGCATATTGGTATCTTGCCAAAAATGTGATTAATTTGAGTTTGACCTTTGTCGTGAATTTTTTTGAAAGTCACATGTGATTTTGACGTTTCAAATACAAGATTTTAAGAATGTTAAGAGATAAAGTAGTAGATTTCATGAAAAGAAGTTTAATCTTTGATGGCAAAAAAGAAGAAGGTATAAAGTTGGACATTATCATACGATATAATATCATTCACGTTGTATGACTTCATTGAATAGCCACAAGATTTTGGATGAACTTCACGTCCACGAGTTGTAAATTCATTTGGATTCTCTAACTCATGGACTCCAAATATGCACCGCTGTTTGTACCAAAAATTGATGAATATTTGTACCAAGAAGAAGTGAGTAATATTACAGATGCAATAATTGTATACTTTTTTTAGAAACTTCTATGATTGAAACGTGAAAATGAGAATTTTAGTCTTTAGAGAAAATTTATTGTGGTTGGATTGGTACTCACAATTCCCCTTTACTAATTGAAAGCGCTTGTAAAGTAGGACAAAATGACCAAAACGGTACGTGAGAATTGTTGAAATCTAGATGTTTGTCACACTTTTTAAGCATCTATGCTAGTCTTTTTTTCCCATTGCACTTAGCCATGAGCTACGACAAGTCACACCCAACCTGCAACTCAAAATGAGAAAAGGTGCTATTTGTTTCACGTCAAAGAGAAAGCGTATTCACCCAATTTAATTGGTTGTCTCTTTGCAATTCAATCAAGAGTTTGAATATTGTCCAGCAAGACTATTCAAAAATAATTCATTTTTAACTGATGATTAAGTTTGAAGATGTTATACTTAAATTTGGAGTGCTTTTTCACAAGTGACTCTCGTGTCAAAATTAAACAACACGTAACAAATTTTTAGTAAGATTATGTCAATCTTCCCTAGTTCACAAACTAATAATTATATAGTAGTCAAACTAAGCTCCAAAACCTCAATACGATCCAAATACGACCAACTCGTGCACTTCGTAGTCATTTTACATGTCATGAATGTCCTTAATGGTTTGTTATGATTCTTTGACTTATTTTCATTACCATCTTCAAAATTAAACGTTACAACTCATACTAGTCCAACACAATAAGAAATGAAACAAAAGTAGATAATATAACTTTTTAACATGTATGCACAATAATCAAATGAATGTTTTTTTTTGTGAAAGTCATTTACCTTCAACTAATGACGTTGAAAGAACGTAGTGATCTTGCTCGGTAAGGTTGTGCCAATACAAATATGTTGCCAATATATGTGGTCAAATCTCATAATTTTGAAGATACTTTCAAAGTTTGTATGATTATCGAGATCAATAAATATATTGATCTATTTACAAAAACATCTAGGTTCAAATAACATTTGGCCTTAAAAACAACAAAAATGATGATAAATATACTCATGTAGTGTTTGTAAAAGAAACATGAAAAAATTAAAAATAAATCCAATCCTTTATTTCCATATTTTTTATGCTTTGTTTTATATATCTAACTTTTTGTATATTTGAGAAATTTAAGCAAGTGGCAATTAGAGTCTTCAAGTTATTCACTTTTTCCGATGTTTATGAACTGTTTATTTTTTTACGCATATCTACTAATTTATTTTCAATATTTGAGAAATTTAAGCAAGGGACAATCACATCCTCAAAGGAACCCAAATATAATAGCGTACGTATTATACACAACAAAGTGTGAGATGATGTTTCATAAGTCCAAACGTGAAAAATAACAATCAATAAAACAAATAAAATGTAACATTGGATTCAATATGATCTATTTTATATAAACTACTATCAATATTTTCAACAAATAAGTATAAAATGTAATGTGTCATAAATTATGTATTTTAATGTTGCATAGAATATCAATGAATGTTTATTAATATTTTAGAACAAGATTTAGTTTTTAATATGAGAGTTGATTATAGTGTACATCTAGTATTGAAAAATGATTCATTTATTTTGTTACTTCATGAAAATCAAAATACAGCTGCTGAACTATTACAATTTTGGATTTCACTTGGTCTTGTATAGCTTTAATTTCTTTGTGCTCAATTGAAATTTGAATTAAGTAAAGTCGTAGAGTAATAAATAAAGTGAATTATCAATATGAACACTCAAAGGTAAAGTCAGCGTTGTGTTGCTTGTGTCAATATGTAAGACACGCGTGATTTGGCTTAAACGTGTTGATTGTAGGTGAACAATTACAAATATTAAGATTGACCTAGTGGAGGAACTACTTTCCGTTGAGTTTAGTTCAAGGGGGAGAAATGATCTTGTGTTGCCTTTTTTGAGTCGAGAGTTGGGGGCGGAGAAAGAAAATCTTTGACCTCACTCTGCCAGCTCTCTAACGGAAAAACACAAATTTATGCATTTTCTCTGCTTGAAAGCGGAGGTACATGCAATCTACAAAATAACTAGCCAATCATAGCACACTCATTAAGTGCATTTAATGCCAAAGTCAAGGCTCGCTGACGGCTCTTTTACCTTCAAAAGGTGTCGGCGACAACATATCCAATTTTTTTCTTATTAAAAAGTCACGTCAGAATTTTGGCACACTTGAAAAAACCGCGTCGGATTCTCTTGACTGACAACTTAATAATTAACTGATTGCCAATAAGCGCGGGGAGCCTCAAGACCCTGTTCCGCGAGCCACATGGGTTGACAGTCAGTGGCCCGTCAGCCCCAAGGGTGACTAACAGTCGAGCAGGCTATCAACCCCTAGAACTATTAGGCCCGTGTGCTGTCAGTCCCTTGGGCTTTCAAGCCTGTGGAGTACAAGTACCCCGGGGACGTCAAATAACTCTGAAAACCTTCCATTTGGACGCCTAAAGACCCGCCTCTACCCTTGACATCCTGAAGGACGGAGAAGAGGCGTTGTCAAAATTGAAAATTATTGTGCAACCGTTGCAACTCCATTTGCCAAGGGAAGCCTTGTTTGAGATTCTAATGTGGGTTCAAAGCTCAAATTCAATTGGTTCATTAAATTCCAAGCAGTTGCTTGAGTTTTGCGCTGGCAGGCCAGTCACTTGCAACTGGCCGTAACGAGCTCAACCACGAATGTTCAAATTTGGCCAAATGGCCAGATCGACGGTCTGATAGAGTCGCGATTTTTTGACATGGAATTCTTTGACTTTTTTATGATTCAAGATGTATGCATGTGACATGATGTACCGATATGAACTCTTTAGGCGTATTTGGAACGTTTTTCTAATTTCCTGAAATGCGTTATATTTTTTATTTATAAGAGATTACATATTTTTTGACAATCATTGTGAGTGCAACTCTCACAAGCACACATTCTACCACTTTAGTTTTTATTTCTGCATTCTTAAGGGTTGTCAAATTATTCAAAATTATCGTTATTTCTTTCCACTAAGTATTAAATATTTCTTGAATACCGAGCAAAGATCTTCGAGAAAGCAGAGACGCTACACATGAACCTCGACCAATAAAAATGCAATGAGTACCATAACGTTATTAGGCTACTTAACATTAAAGTGTGCAGCAAACGGCAAATTGGTGGTAAATTGTAATCAAGGGAAAAGTGAAGTATGACCGCATTTGGATACTTAGAATAGATCAACAACTATGACCTCTTGCAAGTCAAATTTCTAGTCACTTGAAGAACTTCGTAATTGGTGAGCAAAGTCACAGCTTATTGCCCTTGCAGAGACTACTCTAAGAAGGTCATACCATTGTGCTATTAATGATTTTTTGAGCCGGATCTCATTAGCTATTCCCTCACCAATTTTCAGACTTGGAATGCCCATTTCAGTTAGTACAAACTCCTTACCTCAAAAAAATCTCTTTTGTTTACAAGCACCCAATATCTGCAGCGCATGCCTACTTGCTGTGGCAAGACCTATTAGACATAGTACAAGAGCGTACGGTCTAAGAAGACTTTGACTCAAATTCAGCATTGTCATTGAGCCTTCAAAAGGAAAGCAGCAATTGTTTCTGCAATGAGTAGTTTTTGAGCCACAACTCAGTAGACTTGTTTTGACTTGTACACTTTCGTGGCAGGTGACGACCACACAAAGACAGATAAGGCCTCCCTCGTCCACTTCAACGGCAGGCATGGCACCTGGACAACACTGCCTCTGAGTTTGATCTTGACTTTGTAAAAACACAGTTGAACACGTTTACACTCACTAAGCGCCAGTAGTTCGGCACGCTAATGCGCTACTAATGCGCTACCTTTTGCAGATGCCAGGGGGACATTCTGAGGAGGTTGCTGAGATACTCACCGATACAAATTTTGTGGGAGAGCCTCTTGTTACTTGCGGTGAAAGAGTTCTGGGACATACTTAGGACTGAGTTTCAGTATGCTACTGAGGAGAAGGTGAGAAGGTGTTTGAGCTGCACCACTTCTATCGAAAGGAAGACATTGCATGATGTACCGCCACTTGACCCATCTACGCATAGACGTGGGCATTATCATTGACCATGAGGTCGCAGAGATCTTCCTAAGAGCTATTAAGCCGCGCCTAAGAGAGAGGGTTATTGTACCTCTCATCCATCGCGCTGGCGTTGAATACACGTTAGCTAACGTCTACCCGTGGAGAGACAAAGTCTTGTGGCTGCAAGTAGCAACATTGGTAACAACGTCAGACTGGCTCTTTCGTGTGCTTCACGTCGGCTCGTCAGTAGCTGCAGCAACCACATATGCAACGCTCGAAACTTGCTGCGCAAATGCCGCATTGCATTGCCCCGCGTGGCCGCATCTCCGTGACCACCACCACGCAAGATGATCTTGCTGGGCCTGCCAACAAGACAGGTCACTCTCGCCAAGATTGCACCATCGCGCAGAACAGCAAGTCGGGCAACTGCACATACAACGGCAAGGCTGGGCACTTGCAGGTTGTTTGCTTGGAGAAGAAGAGTGACTCCTAGAAGAGGCGGGCCTGCGGTGGCTCAGCACCAACATTTGGGCAGCAAAAAACGCGCAATCTGCGCGCGGACGGCATCGCCGCAATGACGGCAGCCTGACGCTAGCCGACGCTGCGTTGACACGTGGAAAAGACGCATTCAGCCACGGTGCGATCAGCATTATGCTGGTTGCGTTCGAGGCCAAGAACTCTCAACTATGCGTGCTGTTCGCTGCGGACAGCTACGGCGCATGCGGAGCACTCTTCACACCTGCGCTTGTAGTAGATGCTGCCACGCTGACACCTAGCGCATGCGCAATGGTTGCGCACGCGCAAAGCGCTAAAGCCTGAAACCTGGCTAAAGGGCGTGCTGCCGACAGCTGTAGTCGCTACAAGCGAGCTGCCATAGCTTGCAAATTTGGGTGCAGACGCAATGCTAGTCAGCGACTGCATTATTGATTCTAGGACAACTATGGGTGCTGACGTCCTCACCAGGCTATTCAAGCACATTCAGGTGCTCATACTCTCTACGCGAGTGCCCACCACCCAGAGATGCCTCGCTGTCCCGACAAGCACGACAACATGCCTATACCCAAGAACTCGTCTGATGGCAACCTTGGCCCATCACGCTTTCGATAGTTCCCGCACCCGCAATGCGCACCCCGGCCCGCACCTTGCAAGCACACCTGGTCTTGCAACTCTGGCCTCGATATAACGACGCGCATTGGAGAGCCTCATGCAATGTGAATTGCTAGCTTCCTACGCCATTAATTTTGAAATTGCAGCAGTACCACTCATGGTCATAGTCATACTCATAGTCCTTCCTTCAGTATCTAGTGCGCGTAGACATGTACTCCAGGAATGCTTGAGACTTGACATAGTAACAATAAAAACTTAACATGTTTTCCGACAGTGGTGTTTTGAATAATTTGCCCCAAAGAGTGACCTCCGCATTGCATGTCTGTCTTTAAATTGCTGAGAAAAGCAGCAGCTTGACTTCTCGACAGATTTACTAGGAGGGAAGGAGTCAGCGTCGCAAGTAAAGAGCACAAAGAAGCACATCACAAGCTCGTAAGGTGTCCTCTTTAGAAGAACAATAAGTGCGTTGCCAACGTCACAACAAAGGGGTCCATGACAAGCCGCGTCAAGAAGTAGAATAGCACTCCTAGGGTGATCGAGATCGGAAGAGCCGGCAGCGCCTTCCTATACACAGCCAGCAGCACAAGAGTCGCTCCTAGGCCTGCGATGATGGCCAGATAGCAAGCGTACACAGTCATCAGGTCAAACATGGCGGCCCGCCCCACCAAGACGCTATAGAATATGAAGTCTCCCAGCCCTAGCTTGATCGCATCAGGGAGTCCGAATTCCCGCTCCGGCCCCTGTTCCCGCTCTCTTCGTTCCCCTCCCGGCCCTTCCCGCCTGCTGCCTCGGCCCCTCCCTCTGACAGGTGGACGGGCCTCATGAGTCTCGACGGCGTCTGACATGTCAAAAACGAGCGATTCCGTGAGCGCGCCACCTGGCTGGTCAACGCCCGACCTGCCGTCAGTCAAACTTTGACCCAAGTTGACTCGAGGCACTAGGGGCTGGCTTTCTTCGTCGTTCTCCACCAACAGCGTTTCGCCACTTGGCATGCGTAAGGCGCTTGCACCTGCCAAGCCCACCAGCTCAGCACTCGTACGCGAGTGCCCCCCCCCACCAGACAACTCTGCGCTGCTCCCACCTGCATCGGCACCTGCAGGGACCCTGGCTCTGTTGCTGCCAGGACCCTCGGCATGGCCCCCCAGCACCTGGCCTCCTCTGACCTCCTCCAAGTCCCCCTGGCCCACAGAAATGCCAACGGTCAAATCATCCCCTGGTGCTGGGGCTGGTGCTGTGGGGGGGCTCGTTTGCTCGAGGCTACCCTCCCCCAGCAGCGCCTCCCCCTCTTGGCTACTCTCCCCCACCCCTTCTCCCCGGGGACCCCTGCTGTACCTCCCCCTTGACCTCGACGCTCGTGGCCTCTCAGGCCCAGGGTTCTGCGGGGCTCCGGGGGCAGCTTCGTCAGAATTAGGGTAAGGGTTTGGCTGGCGCGGGTAGAAGGTGCCCTGGGAGGGGGCGGTGGGGGGGCGCTGCAGAGAGGTCGGGCGCGCCTCGTAGATGAGGGCCGGGATGTCCTCGTCTCGCTCGATCGCCAGCTCCACCAGCATTTTCAGAGGGCCGCCTGTCGGCACAGGAGGCGCGGCGGCAGCGACACGTGTCAGGGCGCGGGGGCCTGCCTGGCTCGGGAAGAGCGACAGGCCGGACGAGGCCCTGCAGCAGCTGGGGCGAGTGCACAGAGGCTCTGACGGCATCGCAAGCGGGCGGCAGAAGTACCCCTACCGGTAACATCGTTGAAGTGCTTAGTGCAAGTCCTATAGCGGGCATGCTTCTTCTCTCGAGAGTCACTCGATCACGTGAGCAGAAGAAACACATGAAAGACACAAGGTGCATGTGCAAACGTACGCGTGTGCGCCACGTACGGACACATCTAACGTGCTCAAATAATGCGCATGCTAAACACAAATGGACTTCACGGATAGAAACACATAATCACACATACACACACACACACACACATTTATATCGATAGGCGTACAGATAAACAATCTGGATAAGAAGTTGGTCTACGAGAATACATCCACACAGACACACACAGGTATACACACGCGCGCGTGCGCGCGTGTGTTACTCGTGCTCACGCTTATTCAAGGTGCTTTCGTGTAAATGAGTGAGGAAGGATCTGGCTAAGACGGGGGGAAGCTGATGAAGAGCTAGAGGTGGAGGCGGGTGAGTAGGGAGTGCCCTGAAGGAGGGAGCGGGGCCGGCAAGAGGGGGACAACCCTGAGCAGCGCCGTTCAGCACGGAAGGGCCTAAGAACAGACAACTGCCAAGAGCAGCGGGCAGCAGGCAGCAGGCAGCAGTCTGACAGGTCGAGGCGACCAGCAACCGGCGACGGGCGAGAGAGGAGAGAAGAGGAGGGAGAGGGACCGGCGCCAAACAGAGGGGCTCGCCCACAGGGGCCCGCGAGGGAGGGTGCGACACCTGGCATGAGGACGGCCACGAGATCGTAGAGCGCCATGGCCACGAGGAGCAGCCAGGTGGTCCACTCAGGGAGGTGCGTGAACCAGAAGGCGACGACGGCGCCGATGGCAACCAGGTACGCCTGCGTGAGGAAGATGGGCATGCGGCAGAAGAAGACGGCCAGCACGCCCACCACTGCAAAGTTGTAGAGCAGCACGCCAAACGTGACGACGTCGACGGGGATCGACAGGGCCTGCATAGAGCCATAGCCTCCGAGAAGGGAGTTTTGCAACATCGAGGTGTCATTCTACGACACGTGCTGTGAAGATGATGTCCGCTCACAGAATGCACACCGGGTGAGTATGAAGAGGAGCAGCAGAGAGAGAGGATGAGGGGGAGAGAGAGAGAGAGGTAAACAGAGGGGGACAGGGAGTGCTGAGGAAGGAAACATCGGAGCGAGAGGTGGGAGGGAGGGGAAAAGGCGGCAGATGGAACGTCAGTGCCGGCTCCTTGACAGGCCCGATTCACGTAGGTGAAAAGAAGAGTGGAGGAAAGAGGAGGAGGAGGAGGAGGGAGAGGAGGGGAGGAGAGGGGGGGGGAGGAGGGGGAGGGGGAGCAAAGAAAAAGACATGTGAGTTGCAGGCATGGGTTTGAGCTGGGCAAGAGAAATGAGTTACATCAAGACAGCACACTTGACAAGTGGCGGCGTGACAGCAGTCGAATCACCAGGAGCGGCATGAAAGTTGCATTGGGGAAGGCCACACCGCAGGGAAGCCGGGGCCCTCCAAGAGAGCCGGAACATTCGCCCTCTCACGAGCGAGCAGGCAGGGGGCTCATCAAGCAAGTAGGCGGGCGGGTGGGCGGGTGCTGACCTGGATGATCTGGACGGCGACGGAGCCCCCGAGCCAGGCGAGGATGGAGAGGCCGGAGAAGCCCATGTAGATCCAGATGGCGCGCGTGCAGCGCCAGTAGAAGCACGCCACCAGGCAGAAGGTCACCACGGTGATGGCGGCGATGAATACGCCCGCGTTCAGCAGGGCCCCCTCAAACTTCTCCACGTTGCTGTCCGTGCTGCGCCTCGCTCGCACGCCCGCCCGGCCGGCATGTGGCGCGTGGCGCGAGCGAGGGCGCGGCGAGAACGCGCGTATGCCCGAGTGGATGGCCCGGAAGGAAGGCGAGGGGCCAGGCGGGCCCCGGGGGGAAGGGGGGGGGGGAGCAGAGAGAAGCACAAGAGGAGGGGAAGGGACGGGGTCAGATTGAGGAGGATAGGGACAGGAGAGCGGGCAAGTGCCAGAGTGGAGGGCGAAGTGCAGAGAGTGGAGGGCAGTGTGCGCGTATGTGTGCTGTGTGCAATGCGTATTTGTGTGCGTGTGCGTGAGCATGCGTGCGTGCATGCGTGATTGTGCGTGCTTGTGTGGATGTGCGTGTGTCATTGTGCAGGCCTATCATTACATGCAGGTCACTCACAAGCCTATTGCCATCAGGCACGTGCAGGCCGCTCACAAGCCTATCAATACCTGGCACGTGCTGGCCACTCATAACCCTATCACCACCCGGGAGCCAATTAGGGTTTCACACATTCTCTCCCTCTATTCTTCCCACTTCCACTTACTCTCCACGCTATACAAGGGGGACAGAAAGCCTGCAGTGTTGACGAACTAAGCACCTGCTCTCAGAAACCTCCCACAGACTTCCCCTCAGCATTTTTGTGCCAGACTTCTGCCTCCTCTTCCGTCCTCCCCCTTCCCTTCCCCTGTCCCACCAGCCTTAGTCCCCCACTCGTGCTATATGAACTACACTCAAAAACTGGACAAGCAGAGGCCTACCATGAAGGATGGAGCAGCAGCTCCATGTCATCAACAGCAAACCCAGTAGTCCCCCACCCCCTCTTACTTAAACCCTTGGGGTCCCTCTGGGCATGTAGAGGAGGAGCCCCCTCTATCTATCTCAGAAACATAAAATACATATCAGAATACTGTTGTGCCATTGTCAAGCATGCCTTCCCCACAAATGTAAACTAGAAAAGCTCAGGGAAAAGTATGCACCGGGACGGGATCAGATCGAAACTCCCT
The DNA here is from genome assembly GCA_009602735.1 of Mesotaenium endlicherianum. Lineage (NCBI taxonomy): Eukaryota > Viridiplantae > Streptophyta > Zygnematophyceae > Zygnematales > Mesotaeniaceae > Mesotaenium > Mesotaenium endlicherianum. Next base: position 19,724 of record WELA01007952.1, read on the forward strand.
ACAGTGACCTGGCATTTCAGATAGTGACAGGCTCTCCCGAGATGCAACAGAAATTGCCCGAGGGGCCAGGTGTCACCGCATTAGGCAGCTGCGTCTCCTTCTATGGACCAGAGGCTCGCGGAGGACGACAGACAAGTGCCAGGTGGATCATAGGCACAGATGTGTGCGAAAAGCCCTAAGCACACTGCTTGCGCGGGTTTCCGTCTCGCAGAGCTCATACAGAACACCGATTCCGTAGAGGGCACATTCTCTTGTGAAAGCAACAGAGTAGAGGCGACACACTGACCGCCAGAACCGTACCTTCTTTCTCTGTAAACAAGCGTGCCAAGGCTGGGCCCGTCATCCGTCGTGCCATCAGGCGTCAAGCCCCGGACGAGCAGAACAACGAGGAACATGCAAACTGACACGGGGCTCACGATTGCAATGATCTCAGCCCCCAGGTCATCTATCACACTGCGGGGGTCCATCTTCCTCGGTAGGACTTTCACGCCACTCCGTACCTACAAGAATCGATAGCTTGAATACCAGTAAAAGCGGCCCACTTTACGTCACATGGTTGTCTCTTCAAGGGTCACAGAAAAGAGGATTTCTGTGCCAGAGCGGGCATGGACACCTTGAGTACATCTACGGCTCCATCAGCGCAAACTGAAGAGTCTAAAAAATACCGCGCATCGGTGAAACACCAGTCTTGTTAAGAGAAATGCAAAGTGAGCTCATCAATGTATGATTGAAGGACCAGCCAAGATCATGCATGTTACGCTTCCTTGCTAATTAATGAGTTAGCAGTGCATGAGTGCCTGCTTCAGAACTCATTCGGAACTGTTCGGAACTCAGGCACACTCCAGAGACGATGGTCATCTGTGTTCTGACCACGTGAAAAGCGCATACGGACGTTGGAATAAATTTGTTTGCCGTACTGGTAGTCATCCACGTGATATACCTTTCGCGTACCCACATTTTGCCCCTGTTATTCCTAATGTGTCTATCCCCCACGACCCTTCACTTTATGGCACTCTATGGCACTCCATAGCGTCCCGCGACTCCCGCTCTGCGTCCTCCGGTCCCCTGCTATCCGGTTTGCGCACCCCTGCAGCCACCTACATTTGCAAGTTGGCATTTGCGTACCGCAAGGCGCACCAAGCTGGGCGTCGCGCTTTGCGGACCCCTGCTGTTGCCTATCGCGCTATTACCTGCACTGACCTCTGCTTCTGTCCACTTCTGTCCCACTTCTGCGTACTCCTGCCATACCTTCTTGCGCACCACACGGCGTCACAATGCCGTACGCATGCTGTCCACGGCATTTCTTATTTCGTTTGCATCCGTTCCCCTGCTCTACGGTTTTTCGTACTTGGTTGAGTCTTTAGTACTCCAAGCCCCTGCTGTTCCTTCGTGCATGCAGCGTGCGCCCCACCATCGTACCCTGTCGTACCCTCTATTAAACAGTTGACTTGTGGCTGGTGTCTTGCAATGAGTGGCGGTTCGCGAGTCGCGAGGACTTGTATAAACCAAACCTGATTCTTTTATCTCGGATATTTACGCGTAAAAGCAAGGTATATTTCCCTTTATATAGATAACGAACAAGGCATTGTAACCGTGTCGGCAGAACGGTTCATATCCTTTTTATATCAGTTGTCACGAGGTGTTGGACAAAGCAATCACTGATTGCAAATTGATCGGGATTCAGTGGTCAGTAGGAAACAGTGAAAAGTGGTGAAAAGTGTAGAAAAAGTAAAAAGCATCGCCAGATATTTCCAGCTCGCCAGATATTTGTAACGGAATCTGACAATTTTTTCATAATATTTACTGCACCAATTCTTAATTGCTCTACTTGCCAACTGGCAACACCACTGACTCTTCTTTCACCGGCTTCGTTAGATCAAAAATGAAATGCGCGGGAATCAGCGTCCAAAGTTTAGACCAAGGGCGCGCGTTTCAAATGAAGCACTTCTAGAAAAACGCTAAGAAACCAACTGCCAGCACATATCACCGCTACGCCCAAGAGCGAAAATTAATAAAACGGGAATCTTTTTGAGAGGACGAATACTTCCAAAAAAGCTAAATTCAAACACTCCCTTTTTGTAATTTAGAAGTCAACATACCTGGAAAGTTTGCGATAGCAATGCGCCCGTAACTTTTCATGCCTGCTCGATATGCTGTCAGTAAAAAAGTTCCTGTCTCGTTCTGCTTGTGCATATATATTTGGATGCGCCGTTGTCAAAACATTCACGGCCTGGACCTGGTCTTGGCAGTTCAGCTATTCTCATTTCTTGTCTTCGTAGGTATTGCCAGTTGAGGCTCAACGTGAGTGCATTTTGTGAGCACTTTTTCGCCCTTCCCCTCTGTAGTAGAAGACATGGAGATTCTTACCCGATAGCATTCTTACTGGTGAGGAATGCTCAAGGATCTACTTTAAAAGGATTTGAAACACCTTTGATGTACCTGACGGTGGAGCTATAAACAGCTCACGTTACAGTAAAATGGCGCCCTGCTTGAGCTCGTCCTTGTCAGGGATAGATCTTAAGGCCACATTTTGCACACAATTTTTTCAGTCACATTCAGTCGTCTCGTCTCCACCTATACTTCCTTCTCAAAGCAGCTTTGGACGATGCCCGATTGAGGCATCCCTGCGAAAGGGAAGCTGTAATCTTGGCAAAAAAGTTGAACACACGAGGACTTCGTGGACCACTTCAAACTCAAGCGAGCAAGCCTGGAGTGGTCACGCTCTCAGATGTTCTCGCAGAGATGAAGAGCACTCCAACGAGGACTTTCACAGCAGCCCCATAGTCCAACAGGAATTTGTGCAGGTACTGTATCTTTTTCCCCGTGCTTTGTTGTGCACCCAGTCATGTCTTAGCTAATGCTTACACAAATACTTGTGCTGGCTTTGTTACCTGTATATAAAGTCTTAACTGACTTTGAGTCTACCAACAACTTTTGCCATAGCCACCATTCGGATTTCAGCAACATTCTCTTTAGAGTGACGTGTTTGACTTTTTCAAACTTAAGAGGCTGGTTATCTGCTCAGCTGTATGGCTGTACGTCTTCGCTTTCTTTATCTAGTGCAGCTGCAATCTTAGAAAACTGGAGCTGATTTTTCATGTTGTGGTCTAAGTGGGTTTTAGGCCTAAGTTTTGGTTTGAGAGACAGGCAGATTGGATCAGCATTGGTGTGACCATTAGATTCGTCAGCTTGAAATGTTCCTCGTCTCGTAGCTTTCAGAGGCCAGGATGGGACGGAGTGTCGATTGGAAGCATGCTATCGGAATCTCTGCAAGTGAGGAGCAAGACCTAGTAGACATTTTTTCACGAGCATTGGTCCAGCCGTAACTCAAAATTTAGCTGGCAATTCTGACGTCGTGAGTGGGTCAAGCCAATCCTGAGGCTCCCTTGCGTTTCCTTCCTCCCATATTCGAGGAGAACTTGTTCGCATTGGCGATTGTGCAAGATTGATCCCTGAGATGCTTTTGGTCATGCTTTAAATTGAAGATGCTTTGGCTCAAGTTTTTTTCACAGTGACAAAAGTTTCTAAAAAGAAATGTTCGTATGATCAGGGCCTATTCCCCATACTGTGTAAGTGGCCTCCTCCACTCCTTGCCTGAAGGACATAGCTAACAGTAGCTACTCCTTCGACCCCGATGTTGATCCCCATGATTTATCCCCGTGGTTACTCCCTTTGACCGCACGTTGGTACTGTCCTTCTCAGCAGCCAATCACAAAGCAATGTGAATGTGGTCAATTTTGTTCATGGCTGATCGATCGGCTGTTCCAATGGGGTGGTGATGGGTTTTGCAGCTCGTGAGGGACCTCAGCATCCTCAAGGGGATGGTCGCAAACTACATGAGTTACAACCTAAAGCAGAAGCGCCTGTTTGTGAGAAAGAGCCAGGACTTCTGGGACAAGTTTCGGATCTTCATTACCAGGTATTAACATGTGCGCACGTGCATGTGTGTCACGCCTGTGCACTCGTTGCACTCGTTGTCTGTTAACATGTGCCTGTGCCTGTGTATTTCCATGTGTATCTGTGTGTGTGTGTGTGTGTTTGTGTACCTAGACGTGTATGCATGCTCTGATGTGTATGTGTAGCTAGATTACCTTAGGGTGGGTAACTCCTTCAAGGAATCTGCGTGAAATAGGGTAGGGCCAGAAATTTCAACTTTTTCAGTTGTGACCTGAAATCAATATGTTGATTATCTTACAGTGAAATAGCGACCTAGAACCAAGCAAATATGTTTAAATAGCAACCAGAGATTTAACGTCGAGAAATGAGTAAAAGCAAACTTTCAGCAACCAGATTTCAAAAAATCCGCACACATGCACACCTGGACACACACGAGCGTGCACGATGGCATACTTCTCAACACTTCCTGACGTGCATGTGGAGGTGCGTGTGGCAGGTACCAGCTGTCGGACGACGAGAGCGCCAAGCGGGCGGTGCATGGCTTCAACGTCAAGCTGCTCGAGGCCAATACCAACTGGCAGGTGTGTGCTCGTCTGTGTCCGTGTTCCTTTGTCCCTCTCTCACTGCCTCTGTCAGTATGTGCCCACGTTTGGCTCTGTCTCTCCATCTAGCACTATGGGTGCCCATCGATGCCTGTGCTCCTGTGCATGCATGTGCTCCCATCTCCTTCAGAGTGTTGGTCGTTTGAGCCTTCTGAATCCATCTTCGTTCACACCTGCAGGTGGATTGTGGGCCTCTTCTCCCCCCTCTTTTTGGAGTGCCTGAAATTGCAAATGATCATAGAGCTACTGTAAAGAATTATTTTTTTTCCTGACTTCTTGGCGAGTTTTGAGCGCCTCTGAACCGAGGTTTGCTTTTCTCACCCGCCTGTGGGGCATGGACATTGGTGGTGCTGGCCCGCCCCGTCAGTGCTTTGGGTGCAGATAATGTTTGAGCGATCGCAGACCACACTGGCGGCCGTCAAGAATGCGATCGAGCTTGAGTCTCGCCTAATTGGGGACCCGGCCCTCGATCCGGCCCCGGTGCAGAGCCCGATGCAGCGCCTCACTGAGACCCGCCAGGTGGCATTGCGCCACTTGGGGCCCCGCCAGGTGGGGGCGCTGGCAGCCCTGCAGCAGCACATACAGGAAGAGCCCCGCCATGCGCAGCTGCTCTCGGATCCCAACGTGAGTGTTCCGCTGTGTTGTGCTGTATTGTTGGGTATGCGCGGCTGGCAAGCCCGTATGTGCTGTTGCGCACGTGCGAAAGGGCTGGTTGGGCAGCTGGGCAGTTGCTTGATTGTGCGCTTGCACGACACCCACAGTATCTTGAGGCAGTACAGAATGCCAGACCACGCGGGCCCTTTGTTCCTCGTGAATGTTCCATCCTTGTCGGCTTCCTGAGCACGCACACGCACGCACACTTTGGTGTAAGTGTATACGTGCGTCTCTCTCTCTCTCTCTCTCTGTGTGTGTGTGTGTGTGCACCCCTCGATTTCCCCCTGCTATGTTCTGACATGTGTCCTGTGGAAATGCAGGCTGTGGCGGCGCTCACGGACATGCTGACGGATAAGTCGAGGTGCGGCAAGTACCTGGACAAGCCCGCGTACTTGGACCTCTTCCTGGCCATCCGCAACATTCTGGAGCACGCCTCCGAGTCTGAGACTGAGCCTGAGACTGAGCCCGAGGCTAGGCAGGAGGCTCTAGAATAGTAGCCTCTAGAGTAGCCCCTAAAGTTGGCGGAATCTTAGTCCGGGGGTCGCATGCAGCGGTGATTGCTGACATTGGTCCGCACTCTCTCTCTCTCCCCCTCGCTCTTACGAGTGAGTGTCTGACAGTCGCATTTGCTCTCTGCTTAGTAGTCCCAGTCGAGCCCCCTGGTAGGTGCAGGAAAAGATGCACGCACTCGTCTTATCAAGCTTGTGCAGGCTGTTCTAGGTGGATTGGGTGGATCAGGGTTGTACATACTCCCTACTCAGGGTCCTCCTCCCCGCCTTCACGGTCGCTACCTTTCACTCATTTGATGCGTGACAAGTGGTGCATGTGTGTTATGAAAGCCAAGACGTGTCTACCTGTAACCAATCGTTTACAAGTTACGCTAGGTGCACAGGGTTGAATAGGTCGGCAGTTTGTCCATATTGATTTCTCTTAGTTTTTTTTATTGCTTCATGCCAGTGGTGTGGCGACAATTGTGTCTGCGTGTCATCTTTTCCCTACTCATCAGATAGTTAAAATTCTTTCATTGACTCGGAGAGAGTAAGTTCGGATAGGTAGTGTTGCTATCATCTTGGTGTCTTTCCAATTATGCGTACTACGCAAGTGGCTAAAAGTCCTCTGTTGAAAGTACATTATCACCATTGAAGGTGATTGGCTCGCTAGATGTGGGAAGTCTTTATATCCAATCACAGTGACTTAAAAGCCTTTCAGCCTTTTCTCTTTGTATATTAATGAGACTGCAAGCACCAGAACATGAATCACGTGGGCACCATGAGTTCAGGAACATCAGTCGTTGCATGCCAGATGAATTGACAGATGTTGATGGCCTCCTTGAACATTGAACATTGAAATTTAAACGGAAGTCGAGCTACAGCTTTCTTCTGGCAACGAGCCTGGGCCAAGCAGAAGATCAATTTCATGGCTCATTGCCCAATACTTGTACCACACAGCATATGCTTTGGTGATTAACATGACTGCATATCACTTCAACGTATCTTAGAATTAATTACAAAGTGAACTGGCATGCAGTGCTCATGAGTGTGTGTGTGTGTGTACACGTAAATATTATGTATGAATGGTAAGGATGCATAAATACTGGTTGTTAGACTTCGCTGAAGGGCCCTCCAAGGTCCAAAATATTTTCAAAACCAAGTTGACAAATGCATCACTTACAACAGTCTGAAACGTACTCTCACGGGGACTCTACACATGGCTTAGGGAGCTATGGTGAACATTGTTAATTGATGTCTGACATCCCATCGTATGTTGTGTTTTTTTATTTGAGATCTCATATATCACCAACTTAATGGCTTGCATCTGGTAGAAGTGAGCCATCAATCAATACCTTGGGAATGGAGCTGCAGGTCAATCCCAATGTTCGACAACTTATATATGCATATATTCATGGACTATGTGGGAGGGTGCTTTGCATGATCATGGAACATAAGATTCAATCACCTCTCTCCATGCATCCCACACAGCACTTGTGCTCCATGTGAGGGCTCACTATATCTCATACATTTATCGTTCAGTGTAGCTTGCATTTCAATCATGAGGGTGAGGAGAGACCGGGTAGAGATTATATACGCTCAGGTGTACACGCACCTTTCCACTCATAGGTGATGGCAGACTCGTAAAAAGAATGTTGGAGTATTCAGATGGCATGCAGTTAAAAAGTGCATAGCACTAGCATGCAGCAAGTGAGCCTGACATGCGCTGTTTTGATGCCAAGACGAAATCCAATATATTTGTACTCTCCTCCACGCGTTTCGATTGTAACAATAATTCTTTTGTCATTGCAGAATAACTTGAAAATAGTATAAATAGACTTATCCCATGCATATCCTTGCTTAATCTAGTTGCTAGTGACACGAAGTCCTCAAATATATAATACACAATTGGATGTAATCTGTCTGCGCCAATGACACATGGCAATCCCAGTACCTCCTCTCTTCAACTGCATGGGCAACCGCTCCGGAGCGTCTTGCTCCGCGCATGCATGCATGCATGCCTAAGATGGACATTTTGAGTTTTCATTAACCATCAAGGCAGTCTAACAAGCTGTCTTGGCATGCCTAGTGTGAATGTGACTTAAGGCTGTGTCGATCTGGAGGTTGAGAGGGCACTCTTGCCCTCGCTGTGCTTTTAAAGGCATGTAAACTGTTAGGTGCTTATGTTCGTGACTCTTTCTATCGACTTTGAAAAGGGATTTGCTTAACTCAAATCACGGTGGGATTGAAGCTATTTAGGCTCCTCGTCCTTCATCAAGATGGCGCCTTGCTTGAGCTCGTCTTTATCAGAAATAGATGTCGTGGCCCAGATCTGCCCACGCATTTTCCAATCAAACTTCACAGCCTCGTCTCCTCCCATTCTCCCTTCTCGGACCAGCTTTGCGCGAAGCCCTTTCAAAGCTTCCCTGCAGAAGGGAAGTTGTTTCTTTGGCAGCAGATGTGGATTCATGAGGACTTCATGGATTTCATTAAGCAAAAAGCGTGGGGTGGCTGCAGACTAAGATGCTCTCACAGAGATAAAGACCCACATGGCATGGACAGCCCCATTGTCAGACAGGAATTGGAGCAGGTGCTGTATCCTTCTGCTACATGGCCCTGTGTCCAACCAGTCCTGCAGACTGCCCTTCCTGATTTCACGTGCAAACTCTGATACTTGTAACAAGTACCTTCTCTGAGCTCAAAATTGTGAAGCCAAGTTGGTCTCTCCATAGCCACCAAAATTTGCCCCTTCGTGGCATCTGCCAGCTCCTTCTGGATACACTTTCTTCCAACGTACGCAGTATGATGAATACTAAAGAGGACGTGTGTCCATCATATCGCCACTTGTGAAGACAATTAATTGCGGGATATATATACTGACCTTATTTCGGCTGTCTGGGAGATTCCTCCAGAAAACGCATCCATCCGTGCTGCTTCCTTCTTTGCCTAAAGGGCACAGCCAACGACAAAGCCACATTCCACCTTCATGTTGGGCCCCATGGCCCAACCCCATGTAGAAGCAGGGGCTATCAAAGTCAATTTGACTTCAAATCAATGAGACATATCTTTTCAGCCGTTGCAGTGGGATGAGGGTGAGGGTGGGACACACGGTTGCAGCTGATGAGAAGCCTCAATGTTCTCGAGGTACAGCTGGCAAATTTCAGGAGCGTAGGCGCAGAGGAGAAGCACGCGTTCATAGAGAAGACGTGGGACTTCCTGGACAAACGCTCCGTCTTCTTCACACGGTAACCGTGCGCGCGTGCACGCGCGCGCGTTTCACGCCTGTGCCTGTGCATGTCCACGGATGTGTGTGTTATATGTATTTTTGTTTGCCTAGGAGTGGCCTTGTGTTTAAATGTGACCGTACGTTGCACGCAAGGATGCTTTGTGAATTTTTTGGCAAGCGTCTGGGGGCGCGCACAATATATGGCTCAGCAATTGCATGCAAGCATGCTTGACCTCCACATATGTGTATGTGCTCAGTGGCCGAGAGTCTCATCGCAGAAACATGCTGAAGTACATGCTTGCATATGCGCGCGCGCGCGCACACACACACACATACACACGCACACACACACACACACACACACACACACACAAACACACACACACACACACGCGCGCGCGCGCGCACACACACTGCCGTTTTCTTTGTCTCTCTTTCTACGGAGCCAGGCGAGCAGGTTGGACAGTTGGCGCTCTCACAGACTACAGTGCGTCATGAGACAGGCCACACAAAGCCTGAGGCTAGGGCAGGTTGGGGGAAGGTGGAGAGGAGTGATGGCAAGAGGACTCAGGAGTCTTAGTGATGCTCAGAGATTTATGTCTTTGGTCTCCCCCCCTCCCCGCTCCATTGCTTGGACGGGCGCGGGGGGG
>WELA01007952.1:55342-73946 GCA_009602735.1 Mesotaenium endlicherianum
GGGGGGGGGGGGGGGGGGGGGGGGGGGGGTGCGCTTGAGAGGTAAGAGTGGAGTAGCCCAACCTACGAGAGGGTGATTCAAATGTTGGCCAGTCCTATGATGATCATCAATATATACGCTATTCTGAGCTCCTTTGGAGCATGCGGATATCACAATCTATCTGAGGACTCTGGCCAGTCATTGTGTATGCCTGTCTGATAGTGCTCCACCATCTGCACACGTGTGTTTGTTTTGTTCCATGGTTTGGGGAAGAGGGAGAATGCAGCGATAAAAGTGATGGCTTTAATATATTGTTTAGTTTCTTGGATCATACTTTCAGGTTAAGTTTCGTGTTGTTCTCCCATCTACATCCTTGTGCTTCTTTGTCGATAATAATATGACAGTGGTCGGTGAAAGTGATTCTCGATCCACTCCATCACCATACATGGCAGTGGTTTATTGCATGTTCCATGTCTGATTCTTGATGAGACTCTTTGAGAAATTCAACTGGAATATATATTTAATGCCTGGTTGTTTGTGCCCTGCATAAAAGTGTGAATTTGAGCTTCATCTTATATTCGTAGCGGAGTAAACAGTCGCTAATGCATACCTCATGCTATCGTGGCAAGTAGGACTTCATACAACCCTGTATGTTGTCGAGCATGAGGTTATGTGCACCATCAATAAGCAGGCCCTTTGTCAACCCCGTGTGCTTTTTAGTAGAGATGCCTGATGTCATGCAATGCTCGTAGCTATTATCCATGGTAGTCGTGTGCAAATAAATTGCTCTCATGCAAGTCGGATGAAGGTTTCCTAAGTAAATGCTATCACATGCTCTGAAAATCTTAGATCATTGGAGGACCCAGAACCCTCATTGACTTTCTTTCAAAATATGCTGGTGAAGTGTTGAATCTTTGGTAGATCATCAATATGTAGCACCCTTTGTTGCCAGCAACACTATCGTTTACAGGTGTGATCCTTTCTTGCATCAAGAAGGCCCCACAGAGACAATTGCGGCTGTACTACCATACCTTCTTCCTAGTGGCATAGAAGTTATACAAAATATGTCCAAAATTCTGGCACATATAATTAGAGAAAGCCCGAAGTGCATTCCATATTAAGCTGTTCCCTACAAATCAGTATTACAGGCCATGCAGCCCACTAAAGAACTACGCTTATTACTAGGCGATCGTACTTCAACCCAGGTACTAAACGTGGTCAAAGGTTTCAAGTTTCAACGCACCCTGTGCGTACTCATGGGTGCGTTGCGTACTGTCATCCCAATTTGCTTACACCGGAGCGTGTCATTTTGCGTACTTCGAGCGTCCTATTTTTCGTAGCCCTTGCGTTCCCCGATGCCGTCCCAAATCGCGTGCCCCTTCGTCCGCTTTGCGTACCATATGCAACAAACTCCCCTGATCGATGTGCCGTCTTGCGTATACTTTCCCGACCTGTTGACCTCTCCAAACATCGCCCTCGAAGTCACCATCTGGTCACGGACCGTTTTGCGTACCCCTGGCCTGCCCTGATGACATAGTTTTCGTATCCCCTTGCCACCTTCTAATTTTTATATTGCGCACACATGGCCACCCTTGGTGACCATTTGGCATACCCCGCGACGTCTCAGTTTGCGTACCCCTGCTACCTATTTTGCCTATCTTACGTCCCGGTTTGCGTACCGGCATACCCTTTGGGCTAACCTGGCGTTCCCTTTTGCGTACCTCTGCTCACCATTTTGCGTGAGGATGAGACAATGAATAAGTATCTTACTGACGAGCTCCATCGCTGACAATGCAGTGAGTCATTGAATCAAGCACTATGTGTCGAATCAGGATGGTCACCACCAGTGACTATGAAGATGTAGACTCTCATCTTCAGATTGTCACGCATTTGAGATGATCGATCGGTGGTTTTCGAAAGCTATTTGTTGAAAACTTTCTTACCTGCTAGCAGTTTTTTTGAAGCAACTTTCGCCTTCAGCAGCAATAACTCCTAGTTTTCAATGGTTACTGACAGCCCAAAGGATTTGACTAGTCCTTAATATCGCTAGTCTTAATGGTTCAAAAGGAAAAGAAAAGTGGGAAGAGGAAGGAGCCTGCGTGTGATTTGCAAGTAAAGAAAACGAATATGTTGATAAATAAAGCCTTGAAACCACTAGATCAAGGACTACCAGGAGCTCCTATTAGAACAGCAGCTGGTGAAAGAAGTATGCAGCAATTGAGGCCATCAGTTGTTGAGCACAATAGCAAGAAGGTGACACCATTCCCAATATTCTGCGACTAAGATCACAGAATTGCAGCTATCTTACCCACTCGACAGAGTTCAACATATGGGAGGTCATGTAGGTCTAGCTTCTTTACGTCCTGACAGCCCGCGACCTCAAAACAAATGGGCTGTGGCACAAGGAATCTAAGTTGGTTTCTTTGTCTCTGTATGCCCACCTCTTCCTTGACGTAGTCAAAGCGTGGGAATGCCGTTTTGCTATTGGCTAACTCCAACTAAAGAGTGACATGCCTATTTCTGGTGTGAGCATTTCAGGGACGTGAAGTTCCTGGACTAGAAGCAAGAAGAGAGAGGTTGAAAATTTTGGATGTATTCAGGCATTCTGAAGGTGTGTTCAGGCTACCAGCTTGTTCAGCATGTTGGTCAATACGATCCTTCTCAGCTGCTGTTACATCAACTTCAACTGTATGTGACACAAAGATAGTGCTTAGCATGTGGCAGGTATCATACAACAAGAACCTTCTGAGAAAAATATGGTAAACTATCCTGCAGACTGCCCCTGCCCTTACTGTTTCTTACACAGGGAGCTTGATATAAATATCCTGAAGAGCTCACTTGTAGCTAAAAGAAGTGAATGTCCCTTTTAATTATTTTGAACCTGCGGGCAGCTCACATACGTCTTGTTTGACAGAAGCCCCATGGAAATGTACTTCTTCAGAGTTCAGCATCCCTTGCTCCAAGGAGTTACAACAATGTACTCGGAAGCAAGCAGAGCAGGCAGTAAGAACTATCACAACTCACCCTATACATGAAAGAAAAGATTGGCCTGTTATTTTTCCCCGATCTGTCAAACTAATGTCTGCTGGCAGAGAGCAGGGAACTTGAAAATCATGTCCCCTGTGACACTGGTAAAATGCTATATGTGATTTAATGTTGCAGGAGACATGGGCTAAAAATCCTGACTGGAGCTTTACGAGCAGCAGCTGCCTCGAAGAGTACCCGTGAAGTTTCTGGTAAGACTTTCATAAATTTGAATATCCACCTATCGTAGTCTATCATGTCTATTGAGGCGTAGTAATCCTCTAGATTTTACTTGTAGAAAAATTCAATATTGTAGCCCAAAAACTACAAACAAGAACTACAGCAAACTTCTGAATCAAAATATAAAATTACGTGCACTATGAGGACACGTACTACACATAAAGAATGCACTTCTATTTGGACCGCCGTCATATGAGGGATTCTATTGTAGAGGTGACGCTTCTTGAGGGGACCCAGCATGCTCAAGGGTATGTTGCAGAAGCAACCTTTCCAAGGGTGGCACAGCAGGCTTATGTCATACCATGTACACTGGGGGAAAATCGTTTACTTGGAAGAGCTTGTGGTGTGTCCTGGAGCGTTTCACTCTAGTTGGATGCTTGGGAGGGGTTGATCAGGTTGCCAGCCGCCCAAAACAGCAGAGATGCAATATTTTAGTAGGCAGAAGACGCCTGCAGCTGGGAAGGAGAATAGGCCTGCAAGGGAGAAGTTTCAGCTGGATTTTGAAGAGCGGCAGGCTTGGAGCCCAAGCAGCCCAGTAGAGAAGACTCCTCCAGATTCTAGAAGTAAGTTTTGTCTTACTTACTGAATAGCAGTTGAGGTAGAGCTGGTTGTTTAACAAAAATGTTACGCGTGGGACATAATTTCACTACTAGCTTCTCTCTTATGTGCAGACACATCCCTCCTGATTTTACAGGTTGTCAGAATGCTTATGTTCTGCAACTACCAGGTTTGAATCTTTTATGCTATTGAACATTTTGGTTCTGTGCTAATACCAGAGCAGGATTGCAAATGTTAAGAGGAAGCACTAGTGATGCATTAATTGCCACCTCCCCATTGTGTTTCCCACTGGACCTATTTTTCACAATGTGTACAGGCCAGCTGCCCCAGACCCCGCCACGTGTTCCCCTGAAGCAGAACGCAAAAGATAGGAAGAAAGGGCAAACCAAGGGCGAGTCCACAACAGAGGCGAAATCAACCTCCACAACCATCGATGATGGGGAAGACGGAGATGAGGGTGAGTCTGCAAGCTTGAGGAGCTTAGTAAAGGACATCGCCACCTCATCACACCAACAGGGTGAAGGGGAGGTCAAGCTGCATACTTTCAGCTCATCTTTTCATGTTACATTGTGACTGCATATGAACCAATCACTTGTTTCTTTGAGGTGCTTTCTTGTCAAAGAGGACAAGTATATGAGTATGCATACTGTTAAAGGTATCTCTACGTTGCAGATGTGTATCTTACTGTGTATGGACAGCTTGGCTTTGTGGTGTGTGTGCAGAGATGGTGCAGCTAGAAGGCATTCCAGACAGGTCCGTCTTTGCACTTCTGAGGCAACGGCTTCAAAAGCAGGCAAATAAGATACTAAAGCAGGACGGGCATCAGAGCCTCGACGATTTGCGGTACGTTTGTATCAAGTAATCGCGAAGAACATACTAAGGGTGGAAACTTATCTACCAGCCAATGTTCTTCAACTCTAAGGAAAATCTTGAGTGGTTTGGAATCGCACTTATCAGCATCCACATTTGCGGGTAGTTTGAGAGCGTGATCTCTGACTTTGCAGCGTATATTCTATGATTAATATGCGATTGCGAACTAGCGATGACATTGCTATGCAGAACAATGTAGGCTTCTCTTAATGTGACTCGATTTGACGAGGATTCATTTGAGCATTTCCGTCCTTATCGACGGTGCATGTCAAGGTCCTAATGTGTGTGCTTCTGTCAGTGAAAGGGCCATTGACATTCTCCTCAGCAAGCTGGATGGCATTACAGTCGCTCAAGGCTCTGGAAGCAGAAGCACTAGTGAAAATCCTCAGTTGTCCAATGAGGTCCGTTTCAGATAAAATCCCCCCCCCCCCCGCGCAGGGAACAAAGTGCAACTGCCAGCTCTTGCACCTTGTGCTGCTGACTAGAGCTTCATCTTGGCGTGTAAGGAAGCAGCTGCAGCAACCTGCTGTCTGTTTGTTATGCATGCCTGCTGAGTTCATGGACAGTAGCCTGTCATCTTAAGCATTTATCTTTTCCAGTTCAGAGGCCCATCTTGAAAAATATAGTATATTCTTGGGGCGTTGCACTGATACCAAGCACAGTAGATTGTCGTATTATATGCCTCTTAAAGAAGTTTTTCTGGAGGCAATGCGCTCACATCAAGCACAGTCCATGTTTCTTTTAATCATCTACCTTCCAAGTTCCTCTTGCCTGGTGCAGATTCGGAGGTCTGCTGAATGTGACCAGCCAGAGGCATCGGTAGGCCAGGAACATATGTTTTTTCAATCATCAGACTGCCATGATCCCCGTGCTGCACGCTTCAGCAACCCTACTTGCACAAAGGGTGGTGGGCGACTTCGAGCTTACCAGCACGATGATGGTCGTCCTGCATCAGGAGTGAAAGAGTGCGAATCTATATCCTCGCCAGACTGGCTCAAGTGCGAACGCGGCCTGGGATGCCAAGGGCCTTCGCCTGGCGACTGGCTGCTGCAGGATGATGCTCTGGATGTATGCCGCAGCAGTCCTCCCAGGGCTGCTTGGCTTGAAGATGAGGAGTGCTCTTTCCTTTGCAGGGATCC
This sequence comes from Mesotaenium endlicherianum, assembly GCA_009602735.1. Taxonomy (NCBI): domain Eukaryota; kingdom Viridiplantae; phylum Streptophyta; class Zygnematophyceae; order Zygnematales; family Mesotaeniaceae; genus Mesotaenium; species Mesotaenium endlicherianum. Next base: position 61,153 of record WELA01007952.1, read on the forward strand.
CCGTGACATGGGCAGCTTGGTCAGTGCCTCTTTGGTTCCTCCGGGTACCAGAAGTGCTGGCGGGGATTTTGAACATCCAGACATGGGCCTGGGCCTGGAGTTGGAGAGGGAAAAAGGCGCATTGCAGGCAACCTCTGAAGATAGAGTTACTGACTTCACGTTGGATAATGCTGGAGGCAGCTTGGAGAATGTGAACTTGAGCCTTGGGCTAAATTTAGGAAGTAATGGAAACAGATTGGGGGGAACTGCTGGGGAAGTGGCTACTGATATCGCCTCAAATGCTGCAGGAGGTAGGTTGGAAGATCTGGAAATTGGTCTGGGGCTGCGGTTGGAGAAGAGCGACAGCAGGCTGCAAGGAAATTCTGGAGAAGCAGCTCTAGATTTTATGAAAGAAGGGGAGGGAGCGCATTCAATGTTGGCTGCAGCTACGTTGGATCTCCCCGGGGAGCTTCCAGTGATGCAACCTCTCTTTTCACATGAGAGTGGCAAGGATGAGCTCTACCCTGGAAAGGGGCATAGGGAAACGCCGTTCTTACCCCTGGCAGGGTCTGGGAAGGCGGCTACGGGCTTCACCTTGGAAGAAGCAGAGCAAGGGGCTGCAGCATCAGCTTCAGACATGCTGGGTTGTTCTGCGGAGCTTCCCATGAGGCAACCTCTCTTTCTCTCTGAGGTGAAGAGCAGCAACGAAGGAGAGCTCAGCTCCCAAAAAGGGCGTAGAAAACTACATTCTCCGCCCTGCGAGCAACCTTCTTTTCATGCTAGCTTCATGTCAGACGATCTTGACTTCAAGCCAGGCGGGCGGGGGAGGCTTGCGGATGATGACGAGCTTGTTTGCAAGAAAGGACTCGCAAAAAATGTGGATGTAAGTACCTCTCCATTTGCCTTTGTGGATTTTGACAGTGGGTATGCAAGTAAAGAACGAGTGTGGGATGGAGGGAAAAGTGCACATGCTACGCTTAGATCTCCTCCATCCAGTAGGGGGGAGTACAACAAACTGTTGGACATGGAGGGCATGACAGGCATAGGGTTCATGAACGGAGTAGTCGAGCAAGCCCATTCTGCTAGTCGACCCCCCCGACATGTTTATGGATTCGTCCACGGCCGACTAAGTTCAGGACTAGACGGTTTTAATCACCATGAACATGATTGTTTTTTGAAATCTAAGCCTAGTGATAGCCTTTGGTAACGAGATGTTGCTGCTGAGCTGGCACTACCAAAATAAGAATCACAGAAGAAACACGTGTAGATGAAAGCAATCTTGGAACTTTGTTGGTGTCAAGATGCTGGTACCATTTTTGCCATGACCGAAGTGAAGCTTGTTTTTAACAAAGATTTACAATCATGAGGACATTTTTAAACAGGCTTTTCACAATCCATGGGTGGACCATTGTACGTATTTCGGTTGTAGGAGATTAAATGAAGGTCAGTAAAAATTTTGTCCATGCAAAATATGTGCATAACCTCCTGGTCGATATGGACGATGGTGGTTATCCAAAAACTGCTTTGATATTTGGGCATGTGACAAGATTAGCTAGAGTTGGTCTTTGATACAAAACTGAGTATTCTGTCATGATTGAATGTTGAGCATTGTAAGCACTTTCATGTGTAGTCGATATTCATGCATCCATGCCGAGTGCTTCTTAGACTTGGTTATGAGGCAACATTATTAATGCTGCTTGTCAGGAAAAAATAGCCAATTCCTCTAAATGCATTCCACTGGAAGGACTGAATGGTAACATGCTTGGACGCATGGTACCAGAGGGTTGGACATATATGTCGGTATCATCAATCAGGACCTACTTGCACGTGGATAGTAATAGTATCTGCAAGCAGTCGTGCATTGATCGATGAATTGTAAGCTGTACCATCAAAGACAATGTGCAAGAGCACAAATCCATTGAAAAACAATCAAAATATATAGCAGCAAAAATGTTTGCGCACAACTTGAAAGATGTGAATTAGGTGCATGGATGCATGCTAACCAAAAAGTGAGTCCAAAAGTGGCAAACAATGGGAGCGCAAACCACATAATGTGATCAAAAGTCAAAATTTGTTGCGTTATGTATGTGCAAGGCCACAAGACTCCAGAAGAAAAAAATGCGCTAGAGAGAAAGTCTACCTACTCCTCGGATCGATAAAAAGTAGCTCGATATGCGACGCAAAGTAATCTGTATCGCAACATGAAGGCACCCTTCCACGTGCAGCTGAATGAGCAACTTTTACGATGTACCTAGAGGCTAGATTGGCTGTATATAGCAACCGGGTCTTAGTATTATGGTGTACGCTTACTCGTATGACTAGATTCATATCAATATACTGATGATATAAGCACATATGCACAAAAAAAAGTCAAAATGACCAGCCGCTTCATGGCCTCTAAGTCTCACATGTCCTGCTCAATCCGCACCACTATAATGATCCCCTCTTATGTACTTGCGCTTTCACGGATACCTCGACGTTCATAACAGCCAAAAGCCAATAGACTGATGACAACAATCTTTCTCGTCGAATTGCCGAGTCGCTGGGTAGTCGTTACTTATCACGACAATGTCGAGTCGCCCTCGCCTTCTTTGTCGGGGCCGTCTGCAGAAGCGGCGTCTGGGGGGATGCCCAGCTCCTTGCTGGGGCGCTGCGTCTTGAGTTGCGCCAGCTCCTTCTGCAGCGACAACAGCCTCCTCTCCAGAAACACCGCACTCTCCTGCTCTCTCTCACACACACTCACGCGCACGAACACACACACACACACACTCACACGCACGCGCACAAACACACACACACACACAAACGCACACACACGCACACGGGCACACGCACACACAGACACACACACACGCCGATACATAATCAAGGCCTTAAGACATGTGCAACAGAGACAAATCCAGAGGCGGTGCACACATGTGGAGTTGGAATCTAATAGGCCGTGCACACATGAGCAGACAGCAGCCAGCCATCTGGCGCTCCTCTTGACATCCTCAACAAGCTGCAACAGGCTAGCGCATTCAAGTAAGCATTTGCTAACGGAACAAGGCCTTCTCAATCCACAGCATCTGGAAGCTTCCTGGCCACGGCCATAGCGTGTTCAAGCTCCTGAAATAGAGGCAAGGTTTGCAAGTGATGGTTAAGATTCGAGGTCACAGGTGATGAGGATATTTGGGAGCACACACGCTGGAAGCACACACGTGCTGGGTTCCAGGTTTCGGGTCAGGGCTGAACATATGGGTCAGGGTCAGGGTTAGGGTTAGAGTATACATAAGGCTTAGCTTAAAATTGTGGTCAGGATTAGAACAAAGATTAGGGTTAACACAAGGCTTCAGGTTCGGGTTCGGATTAGGGTTCAAATTAGGGTTACCATAAGGAGTAGGGTTAGGGAGAGGGTAGGCTTCAGAGTTGTTAAGCACACCTCGAGGTGCTGCAGCCGGTGCTCCCACCAGGCGTCCACTTCCCCACCCTCTCCCGAGCCTGCACCTCCCTGCTGCGTCGGTGCCTCATGCAGGTCAGGCGCAGCTTGGGGAGGGGAAAGGTGAGGGGGGCCAGCCAGAGGAGGAGGAGGAAGCGGAGACGGGGGAGGGGGGAGGGGAGGGGGGAAGTTGACGTGCTGAGGTGGAGACGCTGCACTCCTGTGCCAGCTGGCAGCGTGCTCCAGGAAACTGCCGGGTGGCAGTATGACAGTGGTGCCCGACTTTGACGTCACGTACAGAGTGGTTGCCTGCAAGAGTAACACATCCAGAAGATGAATGATCAGTATGCAAAGAATCGCTGTAGGTAGGATCTGATCGAGTGCGGAGAAGACATGTTGCAAGTCGATGAGAAAAACAGGGCGATCATCAGCGCAGACATCGCCGCAGGGCTTGCAACCATCGTCGGGGACACAAAGATGCCGGGCACATGTTCTCTAACACAAAGTGGCATCTGTGCCGCAAAGGCAAGCAGAAGCAGAAAGTAAGAAGAGGGGAAGCCACCTCCAAGACCACGAGGGAAGAAGCAAGAGGCGCGAGTACAAGACAAAAACCTTCACACACGCACACACACGCACACACATGCACACGCACATGCACAGGCACGCACACATGCACGCACGCGCACGCACGCACAGGCTGACACACAACACCGGTGTTGATGTGACGTTGACAAAAGGAAGTCATTACAACGACGAGTTATCACTACCAAGGCAAAGTTTACGCCTCTGCAATCTTATATCTGCCTCTGGAGGAGACGCCCATCGGTATGAGGCGTCCACCTGGCAGTCTTCCAGAGGGGCACATACATGCATGTCAAATGACGGGGGAACAGACAGGTCAACAAGTGGCAAGCACGCAGGCCGCTGACCTGGAGTGTGACAACGAGGATGGCAACGAGCAGCGCCAACGCCGCGCCCCACCCCCAGTCTGACCCCAGCCGCCGTCGAATCCTCCCCACACACGCGGCCGCCGCTCCTTCCAAGCCGAAGCGCGTCAAAAGCCCCCCACCCGAGCCGGCACTTCGGTCCCCCTTGTCTGACGACAGGCCCACGCCCGAATCTGCGCCACCTGTGTGGCCAGGATCAAAGGTCCCGGAAGAACCACGCGATGCCGTCGCCCGGCGCGGGGTGGCTAGGCCGCCACCTGGCGCCGCCTCCGGCGGGTGCAAGTTGAGCATCCGTCGAATCTGATCCTCGTACTTCCTCGGGATGTGGCCGCCCGCTGCACAAGTGGGGCAGATTTATTTCCCCCAAAGATGAGTGGACGAAATCACAACGTGAGCAGCGCACTAGGGACGGAGAAAAGAAGTAAAAAACAGGAGGGAAAGAAACGAAGGGTGCCTGGGAGCACACTTTTGAGAGATTTGTTCAGCAAAAAGCGCTCGAGTGAGTAATAGAGGAGCAAAGTCAGAGCGAGAGAGTTCACTCACCCAGGAGGGAGAGCACTTGGGAGGTGCAGGCGTCGCCTCCCTCAGGCACCGCCTGGCCAGCTGTGCCTGCTGCGGCAGCTTGGGGCGGACTCACCTCCTCTTCGGAAGGCACAGCTGGCGGCTCGCCACCTGGCTGCAAGGCGGGGGCCGCTCTCACCCTCTCTTGCGCCTGCAACAGGGAAAAGTTGCTCCTTGGTACAGTCAGCAAGAGGGTTCATATGAAGCTTCCAAGAGGAAGGGGTGAGGCTTGTGAGTGCTATAGACATCATCGTGCGGGCGACTTAGCGCGAACGACCCAGAAGAGAAATTCTAGTTTTACATGTACTACAAAATAGTTTGATTTGGACGGCGTACACCCCCACAGAGACGAGCGCTGCTAGTGGGCCATGGCTGGTACGGATTAGGCAACACCTGGCAAAGCCAACGGCAAGAGGGCAACGGGGTCTCTCGATGTAAGGCAAACAGAACACGTCAAATAAGATAGACTAAGCACATTATTGATTAATCTTTCAAAAGTATATCTACTGCACGTACGTTGTCCGCGAGTAGGGACACACAAATTCAATGACAAGTGTTCAATACCCGTAGAGGGAAGACAAGGGACAGAAAGCGAGGGGGCAGAAACAGAAGCGTCACATGCATGTATACCTCTTGGAGGGAAGATGCAATTTGCATATGAATAAAGAGGACACAAGTAATAAAAAAAAGGGGGACATATTAGAACTGGCACCCCCGTATATACTTTTCGGATGAAAAATGCAAGTAGCTCCATTCATGCGTGTGCATGCACATGTTAAGCATACGTACACACACACACACACGCACGCACGCACGCACGCACGCACACACACTCTTACACACACTCAAGCGCAACATGGCACATATTCCAAAAAAACACATATCTTGCGCATCTTCAATTTTTGTACTTTCAATTTCACATCTTGAGAGCAGAATGAGCAGGCACACGTAGCACACCCCGACTGACGCGTACGCGAACGAGGCCATCACGCGCCAGGTCATCCCGGGCCAAACACCAAACCACACACACACACGAGAGAGAGAGAAGAATCAAACTCACGTGCTTAATCCACGCAAGGTACGCCTCCGTGGACTCGTCGAGCGCGCCCTTCTCGATCTTGCCCTGCAGCATCGTCCGCTTCACGAACGCGACCTCCAGCGAGATTGCAAGCGTGCACCTCCCGAGGCCCGCCCTCTCGACGTCCCACCGCACCTGCGCGAGCGCGCGTCCGAGATTCAAAACAAGGACATCAACGGCGGCAAGGGCGCACAGGCGCCGGCGCCGGCGCGGGCACTGGCTGGTGAATGGAACAGGCAGAGGACATTTGAAAGGTTTCCTGTGAGAAGAGAAAGATTTCATATACCCTGGGATGGGATGGGTAACAAGACAGTACATTCAAAGAGAAATACATACATATATGTGTATATTGTAATTGAATAAATATACAGGCACGTGTTCTAATTGTTATCTTTGCTTGGTCGTCAGAAACTTCCAATGCGGTCAACGTAGAACATATATCACACCTGGGACAACAACCCCAAGAGCCAAAACTAATCTGGAAGCGTATAAATATCAGATAACAAGTATTATTTGTTCAAGTATGATGAAACTTCCTCACAGCCCAGAGCACACAGGCCCGTGCTGCAGGCGAGACTGCTTGTCGTTGACAAGGCACTAAATAAACGTCACATCAGCGACATTTACACCCTGGCAGCGTGACGAGGTCCTGTAGGCACCACCCGTTCCGCCACCTCATATGCACCGCCCACTTGTAAGCAGCCCAGGAGTGGATAAGTGTCAGGCTTCTGGCCTGACACGCATGCACGCATGCAAGCACCAGCATTGCCCGATCTCTGGAGCACATGCGCATATTCCCAGCATGCGAGTGTGCACACCAGCTGGCAAGCTGACTTGCAGTGGGCTAGCGGGCGGGCAAACAAGTGGGCGGGCGACGTGGCGCACTCACGTTGACGCTGAAGTAGTCTCCAAGAGGGAGGTCTGCCATCTGTTGGCTCGTGGATATGACCAGGTGGCAGTCCCTGAATGTCTGGCAGCGCTGCACCTGGCGGCAACCCGTGGATTTGGGCCCAAAGAAGAAATTGATTGGGTGGCGGAACGTGAGCGTGCGGGTGAAGGCGGCGGTGCTCCCGCCGCCCGCACGGCTGCCACCTGACGGCTGTTCCTGCGCCTGCGCCTCCTCCGCCTCTGCCCACGCCGAGCATTGGAAGTCTGCCGCCGCCAATATCATTCCATACAATACATGTACAGATTCACTCAGATTTGCTTGCGATGATTGACATCACTAGGTGGCGGTATAGGGAGTGGACACATGTCACCATATGGGGTCATCAAATCGGAACAGCCGAGAGCCGCAGCAAGGAACACAGCCGGCACCTGCAATGATAGCCCGACCTTTACAGTCAACTGCTGAACCTTAGCCTGCCCACAAGCCAATACTAAAACCTCCAGGCCTCGGAAAGCCCCCAATGTCAAAACCCTCTGCATATGGGGGGGGGCGGGGGGGGGCTTTCTAGCAGGCGCAGACAGGGAGAGGCGGAGAGAGAGAAAACGAAGGAGAGAGAGTGGGAGGGAGAATCACCGCAGTAGAATTTTAAACGCACACCTCTGAAAGGGGAACGTCAAGCACCACCGAGCGAGGACAGCCCATCTGTCGAGGGACAGATGCCACTCACACGCAGGCGATGCAGCAAATTGTTACACGGCCGCTCTCTCCCTCTGGCGTCTATGACACGCGGCGTAGAAGGGAGGAGGTCCTGAGACCGTCGTGCCAAATCCATCCGGGACATGCCAGTGCCAGCACACCCGAGCCGCCCCGACGGAGCAGCCAAAGCACGCGACGCTTCATGCAGAAAACGGGAGAAGGAGAAGGGGACGAGTGAGAAGAAGAGGAAAGAAGGACACATGAACAAGGGGAAGAAGAAGAAGAAGAGGAAGGGCACAAGGACAGGAGGAACAAGGAGACAACAACACGAACAAGAGAAGAAGAAGAAGAAGAATAGGAGAAGGACACCTGTGTCGCCGCGACGCTCGTGGAACGTGCGGAAGAAGTCGGCGGCCTCGTCCGAAAACAGCTGTGCGAAGAAGTCGCCCGGCGGGACCTGCGCCGGCAACACGGGGGTGGGGGGAACACAGGAAGGCATGAAGGCCTTGAAACCAGCAATTGGAGGGGGAGCGGGGCTCAAAGTGCACGCACATTCCGAATTTCTTATACTTTTAGTCTTAAAAACATATGGAATCAAGAGGCGGGATCTGTACACACCGGGAACTCTGCTTGGCAAATGCGCAGCATCCCGGAGGGGACAGGTGGCGCCTCCTCCAGGGACCCAGGCGCCCCCATGGCCGCCACACCTGTCAAGTTCCGAGACCTTGTCCTGGGCTCCTTCGTCACGCTGCCATCTGGCGCAACAGCCGCGGAGGCAGTGGCGGCAGAAGGGGTGTCGCGGCTAGCGTCTGTTTCGGCGCCACTTGGCGTGGCCAGAGAAGGTCCAGGTGTCGATGCCGTCGAGCTCCGCCTCCTGCTTCCCAGTCTGCTTGGGCTGACCGCTGCCGCCTCGCCACCTGGCGCCCTGCCTTCTGCAGCGGCTGACACGGCGCCACCTGGCAATGCAGCAGAGCCGTTGGGCAAGACCTGAGCGCCAGGTTGCAGCGCTGCAGTAAACAATCCCCCTCCTCCTCCTCCTCCTCCTCCTCCACCACTACCAGCCGGCGCTTCCCCACCCCAAGACTTACTCCTGCCCCCTCCCGCGCCGGACGGCGACGAGCCCCTGCCCCGGGCCCGAGCCTCGGTGACAGTGACACCTGTCCCATTCTCAAACTCCCCGGCAGCAGCGGCAACAGCGGCTGGGGGGGTTGCGGCGGCGGCGGCAGCAGGCAGCAGCTCGACACTCTCCAGGATGTCATTGACTGTCCCAAACTCGGATCCATAGGAGGGGCCGAAAGGGGAGCCGCCGGCGAGGGGGGGGACACCGTTTCCCAGGCTCAGGACGGGCCTCAGGCCGTAGTCCACATCAGCAGCAGCAGCAGCAGCGGCGGCGGCAGCGGCGCCAGGTGGCGACGGCGGCATCTTTTTGTGCCGCTTGTCCACTTCCACTCCTCCTCCTGCTCCTCCTCCTCCCGGCCCCCTGTTGCATCTCAGATTGCCAGGTGGACACCCGCCCCCTCGTCCCCCACCCGAGTGGCAAACCCGTCACACTCAAGCCTCGATGCCTTTGTAGTTTGTGCGTGTCGGCATCCTTCCTAACCTAGCTTCCTGCGTGTCATCTCACTCCACGTTCTCCACTTCTCCACCCCTCTTTTCTACTGAAACTTATAGTGCTCCCCAGTTCTCTTTTTACCAGGAGGGCCCTTGATGCGAGCGAGGGAGGAAAGACGCGGGGACGAGGGGCACTTGCAGGGAGGGGGGAGGGGATGGGAGGGGGCGGGGGGGATTCACTCTTGGGTGAGGGGAGGCACGGGCTCAGTGGTGGCAGAGGCGCAACTGCTCAAGAAGAGTGGCATGCACGCACGCACGCAAGCGACAGGTGTCTTGTCCGACCAAGCATCCGCGTGCACCTGCCCGTTCTTTGTTCTCCACTTTCTTTCGAGGGGCCAAGATTATCTGCAATGAACAACGACGACAAGAGACCCTGCATCGGCGGAGACGAGGGAGCTTTCTTCCAGTAAGGGAAGAGCGGCAGAAGGACCATGCGGGTGGTAGATTTTTAACTCTGTCTCGGGGACTAGCGTTGCTGTCGGCCGAAAAAAGGAGAGAGGGAGCAGGAGACGCAAAAGAGCATTCACGAGTGAGAGATAAACGAATGAGCGTGCGGGCGAGCAAGTGGGGCATACGAGCGAGCGAGCGAGCGTGCAAGAAAGCGTGCAAGTGGGCGAGGGGATTAGCAAGTGAGCGAATGAGGGTGTGAGCGCGTGAGGGAATTAGCGAGCGAGTGAGTTGCCACCCACTTGGTAAGAGCGGCGATGTCGGCTGCCACCTCAGCAGCTGCAACAGTAGCAGCAGCAGGCGCAGGCGAGGAAGAGGGGCCCGCATCCGAGAGCGGGTCCAGCTGCAGCAGCCCTGGCAGCCGCTCGACGTTGTCCTCCTCTCTCGGACTCGCGTTCAAGCTCCCCGCACCCTCCGCCTGCTGCCGCAAGAGAGCCGGCAGAGTGACAAGGAAGGAGGAAGGGAAGGAGGGAGGAGGTACAGAAGAGGAGGAGGCAGCAGAGAGAGTAGAACGAGAGAGAGGGAGAAGTGAAGAAGAGGAGCGGCGGAAGAGAGAGTATGAGTCAGGATGCACGTCGAGCTGCAGCTTACCTGAACCTCAAGCGCGGGTTTATTTTGGCACGAGGCGGGCAACGGGCGGTCGATGTGTGCTCAGTTGGGCAGAACAGCACACACTGCCAGGCATAGAACACGAGGATCTAGCGACACTGCATTGGCCTCCAAGAGGCAACACTTGCAGGAGGCTGGCGTCACTGCCAACAACTTTGCCAACACCTCCACAGGGACCTAGCAAACAGTGGGAATCCCTCTTTCTGCTCCACATGCGCCATCTGTCGCTAGGACAAGCGCGGAGCGCCATCAGTCGCTAGGACAAGCGCGGAGCGCCATCTGTCGCTAGGACAAGCGCGGAGCGTAGAAGAATTAAGTATTGACTGGCGCTTGGCCCTGCTGCCGTCCCTAACCGACGCCTTGCGCTCTCTCATGGTGCCAGCTGGAAGTACCAGAAAGGGACAGGAGGCGCGGCGGCAGGGGCCCACCTCGGAGGGCGGCGCGGGCGAGGCGCTGCCGCTGTTGCCGAGGAAGTGGCGCGCGTGCGGGCTCTCCGAGCACCAGAGGGTGGTGATGATTCGAAATGCCTCATCGCGCGACAGGAACGACGCGAAGAAGTGCTGCCACGTGGCGCCGCGCGGTTGAGCGTGCGTGCGCACACACATGCGCAGACAAGATTCACGGGGTCAGACGCTGCGAAATGCACGGACCAATCAGGAGCAGCAAGCTGAGGATGATTCATGTGGGCGAGAAGGTCTAGTGCGCGCGTGTGCGTGCGCGCATGTGTGTGAGCGTGTGAGTGTGCGATTGCGCGCGCGTGTATGCGTCCAAGCACGCCACATGGCCAGCGGGTGCAGGCATGGCCGGAAGAAAAGGCATCTTGGGGGGGGNGGGGGCGGGGGGGATTCACTCTTGGGTGAGGGGAGGCACGGGCTCAGTGGTGGCAGAGGCGCAACTGCTCAAGAAGAGTGGCATGCACGCACGCACGCAAGCGACAGGTGTCTTGTCCGACCAAGCATCCGCGTGCACCTGCCCGTTCTTTGTTCTCCACTTTCTTTCGAGGGGCCAAGATTATCTGCAATGAACAACGACGACAAGAGACCCTGCATCGGCGGAGACGAGGGAGCTTTCTTCCAGTAAGGGAAGAGCGGCAGAAGGACCATGCGGGTGGTAGATTTTTAACTCTGTCTCGGGGACTAGCGTTGCTGTCGGCCGAAAAAAGGAGAGAGGGAGCAGGAGACGCAAAAGAGCATTCACGAGTGAGAGATAAACGAATGAGCGTGCGGGCGAGCAAGTGGGGCATACGAGCGAGCGAGCGAGCGTGCAAGAAAGCGTGCAAGTGGGCGAGGGGATTAGCAAGTGAGCGAATGAGGGTGTGAGCGCGTGAGGGAATTAGCGAGCGAGTGAGTTGCCACCCACTTGGTAAGAGCGGCGATGTCGGCTGCCACCTCAGCAGCTGCAACAGTAGCAGCAGCAGGCGCAGGCGAGGAAGAGGGGCCCGCATCCGAGAGCGGGTCCAGCTGCAGCAGCCCTGGCAGCCGCTCGACGTTGTCCTCCTCTCTCGGACTCGCGTTCAAGCTCCCCGCACCCTCCGCCTGCTGCCGCAAGAGAGCCGGCAGAGTGACAAGGAAGGAGGAAGGGAAGGAGGGAGGAGGTACAGAAGAGGAGGAGGCAGCAGAGAGAGTAGAACGAGAGAGAGGGAGAAGTGAAGAAGAGGAGCGGCGGAAGAGAGAGTATGAGTCAGGATGCACGTCGAGCTGCAGCTTACCTGAACCTCAAGCGCGGGTTTATTTTGGCACGAGGCGGGCAACGGGCGGTCGATGTGTGCTCAGTTGGGCAGAACAGCACACACTGCCAGGCATAGAACACGAGGATCTAGCGACACTGCATTGGCCTCCAAGAGGCAACACTTGCAGGAGGCTGGCGTCACTGCCAACAACTTTGCCAACACCTCCACAGGGACCTAGCAAACAGTGGGAATCCCTCTTTCTGCTCCACATGCGCCATCTGTCGCTAGGACAAGCGCGGAGCGCCATCAGTCGCTAGGACAAGCGCGGAGCGCCATCTGTCGCTAGGACAAGCGCGGAGCGTAGAAGAATTAAGTATTGACTGGCGCTTGGCCCTGCTGCCGTCCCTAACCGACGCCTTGCGCTCTCTCATGGTGCCAGCTGGAAGTACCAGAAAGGGACAGGAGGCGCGGCGGCAGGGGCCCACCTCGGAGGGCGGCGCGGGCGAGGCGCTGCCGCTGTTGCCGAGGAAGTGGCGCGCGTGCGGGCTCTCCGAGCACCAGAGGGTGGTGATGATTCGAAATGCCTCATCGCGCGACAGGAACGACGCGAAGAAGTGCTGCCACGTGGCGCCGCGCGGTTGAGCGTGCGTGCGCACACACATGCGCAGACAAGATTCACGGGGTCAGACGCTGCGAAATGCACGGACCAATCAGGAGCAGCAAGCTGAGGATGATTCATGTGGGCGAGAAGGTCTAGTGCGCGCGTGTGCGTGCGCGCATGTGTGTGAGCGTGTGAGTGTGCGATTGCGCGCGCGTGTATGCGTCCAAGCACGCCACATGGCCAGCGGGTGCAGGCATGGCCGGAAGAAAAGGCATCTTGGGGGGGGGCG
>WELA01007952.1:90638-126072 GCA_009602735.1 Mesotaenium endlicherianum
CCCCCTTCCCACCCCTTTCAAGAGGCCGCCTGCTGGCTCCAGGTGGCTGGCAGGTTGAGGGACTTGCAGGCCGGCAGATGAGGCAGGCAGGTAAATGCGGACAGGCTGACAGTGGAAAGGGGAAAGCAGTACAGGTGGATGCAAGCACTCGCCCTGATAGGTGCCGACTCCGAGGTTAGACGGGCTTCTGATTCTCTTAACACGTGGCAGACTCGTGGCTTAGGCAGAGGCAGGCAGGTATGGTCTGAAGGGGGACAGATTGTCCAAGGGGGGAACAGGTGGCAGCAGCTGGTGAGATAGGGTATGCTGCGGCAGGGTTGGTGGCAGCAGCTGTTTGAAGTGGGTTGGAGTCTAGGGCTCTGCTTGCTGGAGGGAGCTTCACTTGTGGAGCAATGTGGAGCCGAAGACCGGGTGATGTCGTGGTGAAGAGAATTGCACGCATGACAAAGTTCGTTGATTTGCCGACAGCTGGCGGAAGCTGCTTCAAAATTACACGGGCAGCGCCAATTGGTGTGGGGTTTATACGGGCTTTGAAAGAGGCGGCTGCCAGCTGGCGAGCGAGGCACGCCCCTGTTCGGTAGGGAGCACGCTCGCGCAAAAGCTCCGGCCGAGGGTGATGGGGCGGGTGATGCGTTTTGCCGCGGCTCTTATTCTGTATAAGCCGGTAGTATAAGAAGGTGGCTTTGGTTCTTCCTGCTTTCGAAGGCTTTGATTGGTTTCGATCTAAGGGGGCCATGCTCCTGTGAGTGTGTGCCGATGCGACAGTTCTGTAGTTAAAACCCTTTCGAGATGAAGTCGACAGTGCATCTGTGAACGATGACTGTTTTGCGGTCGGGAGATACCATTTGTTATGCATGTTAGTCGATATTATTTAGGTCAGATACATATACGCTTGTATGCGCATCTGAAAGTCATCATGGAACAATGAAATTATCATGCGTAATGTGAAGGTATAGAATGTGTAATTCCATTGCTTTATCCTATCTATGCCCTAGCCAAGTAGCTGCAAGGGTATATACACAATACTCTTCATATTAATCAGCTCTGAAGCTAGCCTCAGTCCGGGTTGCTTCCACCAGCTGGCATCTTTCTTAAGGTCTCTTTCACGCCCTCAGGGCTGAGAGCGCAAGTATGGAAGAAACAAAGTGTCAAAATGAACGAATGGACGTACCTACCAATTGAAAACTACAGCTGTTGACACACAGTCTCATGTCGTGCTTTCAGTTGACTCTCCACAATATTCTCGGCACATCACAGGCGTATTAAGGGACAAGTCATGCAACATCCCAAAGACTGGGAGTCTATGAAGACATAGTAGATGACTAATTGCACTACACATACAGAAGCAAAGTACCTCATCACATTCTCTCCCTCGCGTTTCATATACTCGAGCAAGTGAGAGGTCCATTGAGCTCAGCTGACCTAATAAAACAAGAGAACTCAAAGGCTGTGAACGACGCATTCAAGAAGTTGACGTCGTTGCCGAAATGGAAATGCTTGGGAGAGAAAGAGTACACTAAGGCGATAAAGAAGAAACACATGTGAACGCATCTGAAGCGTGGTGGCTTCACCAGCCCATTGACTGAAAGCTCTCGCTACTGAACGGAGTCACGAGGGCCGTCTTATCTTCCAAGAAACAACAGAATCAGACCCTACTGCCCTTCTGAGCTGTCCACGTGGCGCCAGGAGGATGCTTCTGTGGGCACCAGGCTGCCCACCCGTCGAGGAGGCCCCAACCGTGAGCTGCTGCTGCTGCAGAAGCACATCTGCTCCCAAGAAGCCGCCCTGGGCCTTCCTCCGCCTCCTCCTCCTCCTCTCGACAATGCTCCACTTGAGAGTCCTCCGCGCAGGAGCGGGGGCACTAGAACAATGATGCTGCCAGCTGGCACCTGGCTAAAAGGCCACAAGGCAACAGACGAGGAGGGGCAGACGGATGATACTTATACGCGGGCTCGTAGACTTCTCTCCCACAGGTGTGCAGCAGCATCAAGCGCCACGAGTCACGTGCTCGAATAGCTTCAGCAGTTGCACCTGCTGACTGCACCAGAGGCTGACTAACACCAGCAAAGAGAGGAAGGCGTGTGCTCCTGCAAAGCAAAGCCGAGCTCTCCCAGCGTGAGCAAGAAGGGTGAGGAGGAACAATCCTACCCAAATGACCATGTGTCTCGACAATGGCAACAGTGCAAGCACTAGGTGAAGAGGGACAACCCTAGACAACCCTCCCTACCTAAGCCTGCTCTTGATTGGAAATCTGCAGGTATTCTGCTGTATGCAGGCCCAAGATATCAGAGTCGGGCAAATCCCTAAACTGCATGGCTCTGTTCACACCCAGCACCAGTTGAGGGCTTCGTGCAAGAGTTTCACTTATGGGCTATAGGCTAGGGTTTCGGGTGCAGGCTTTTTGGCTAGAGCCTAGGGCTGGGGCCTAGGGTCTTACCGACAATGACTTATACCACCACATTACACACACCACACACCACATCACATTGCATCACATTGCATCCTCCTGCGCTCGCTGAAAGCAAGCAGCTACTGGCACACAAGCCTCGTAATTGAGACGGGCAAGACTTGGAAGGAGATCCTTCAGGGGTGCAAGGCTCTGGGAAGATGTGGCCTCTTCCAGAAGTGTGCACTACAGGCTAGGGCTATCATCATTTGATGTGGAAATACGCTCAGGTTGGTGTTCTTATGCACATATATGTCATTATGCACATTCATGTCATCAAGCACATATATGTCATCATGCACATATATGTCATTGATGATGAATGCACAAATGCATGAAGGTTGGTGTGAGTGATGCACACATGTCATCAATGAGAAACGCGAGGAATGCACGCAAGTTGGCGTTGGAAGGGGTCATCTCAGTTGGATATGGTGTCGAGTAGTACACCTTTCATGACGGACGGATGGGGTTAAGTAGCAATCGTGGTCAAGGGTGCCCCGGTTCATCGTGCAGCTTCTTGCCGATCTTTAGTGCATCACATTGCATAAACGTATCCAACTTGCATTCTGTGCGTCACCCACTTGCAACCGACGCACGCTGGCGGGGTGCTCTTCAACTTCCCCGAGGACAGTCTCATGCCCGCTGGCTATCTTCGGGTAAGCAGTAGCCACGTGGATTGCCACCATGAGCACTCTCCTGCCTCTCAACTGCCATGCCTTTCATCCTGTCTATGCGCCGCGTCCTGGTCCATAGCTCCTCGCCCTTCTCATCCATGTCCTCCTCGCCATGTACCTCTTTGACCGCTGCAATGCACACCTGCTAGCTCCTCACTTTCGCGCTCAGCACATCAGTGCCTCCCTCCACGGTTGATGATGGTACCATCAGTCCTCTGCAATGTTGATGTCCTCATCAGCCAAGCCCATGCAAGAGCTCGTGATGCCTTCCCTCCTCTTCCTTCTACAGCTTCTCCGCTGTTCTGTTACAGAACCATTACTTCCCTTTCTTCGCCCGTCTCGTCAACCGAGCCGGCTGCTCTGTGGCCGGAGAGAGTCAGAGGTCTCTGGAGGGCTTTGCCACCAGTGTGGCCAGTAGGTTACATTAAAGCTCACCCCTCTCTGTTGATTCCTTCTCCTTCACATAAAGTACAGAAGACAGGCTAATTTAACCAGGCGCCACCCTCCTTTTGTAGAATAAGTGTACCTGGGTATGTTGGACGGCTGACATGCTTTCAGGTGTATTATCCGGCATACTCCTTCTTACATTGCTCAGACAACGTCCTCATCATTCTGTTCTGCAAACTTGCACTTCGCCTTCAACAGCGTATAGCAGCAGGCATACTATGTGCAGTCCGTAGTGGACGTTCGGCGTGAACTATAGTGGGCTTGGCTATAATTGGCTACCTGCGACTTCATACTTTTATTCGATGTGCCTATGACCAACGACATTTTGGAGCTACATATTCTGAGAGCGTCTGTCTTCAAGCTTGGGGTGGTGTTCCGTTTCTGGCGCTCGGAGCTTCTTACACCATTCGACGACGTTGAGAAGCAGCTTAGAAGGCTTCCACTGGGTTGAAAGTCAAAGTGAAACCATGGCTACCCTTCAAGCTGCCTTCCGTCCTGCCTTAATGTGTCTAGAGCGCAGCAGAAATGATGAAAGATGTTATGCCCTGAAGACGCGAACGCTGCCAGCATCTTCTCTATCGTCCTTGAGCACCTCGTCAACCACATTCGGTGCCCACAGGGGCTCGTCACGACTTTGTGGCTCTAGCTCATGTCATGCTAGAGCAGAGGCACGTGCCTGTGAGCAACATGTCGTCAAGAGCATTGAAGCCCAGTCAACCAAGTCTAGTCAAGCTTCAGTAGCAAATAGAAGGCCCAAAGTGGGCGCTGGGCGCAGGGAAATGCTGACGAATGGCAGCTTGTTAGTGGCTTCCATGGCCTGCATGCAAGCTGTTGAAGTCATCAACCCTGCACATGCTCAAGCATTTTCAGTTGGTTTTTGTAAGTGCGGGTACTTCCTCTTACACTTACTTGTATACATGAAGACAGATGTTGGTCGCATCTCTGCTTTGATATCATTTGTCCTCTTACTGAAGCTATATGTAGACATGGATGTTGCCTTCACATCAGTTCTATCATCACAACTTTGATTTGTTACCTCTATACACTTGCCAAATGAGGTAAATAAAAACCACATGAAAAGAAAAGAAGAATGTTAACTCACGTGCACACGCACACACACACACACACTCTGACTGCGTGTTTGCATGCAAGTGACTCCCAGTGTAAACACTTGAATCCGGACTTACCCGCATGTGGGCTTCGCCCTTGTGTGTGCAACTCGCCTTCGTTGGAACATAACAATTTTGAAGGCGGGTAGCCTGGGAACCCGCCACTTGTCCATCTATCTACGGGTGCAATTGTTTCCCTATCCCTTCAGAGTGATACACTCATTCTCCTCTGACCTGCTGTCTCTCCCTCCCCTCTCGCCGCCCTCCCTCCCATCTTACGAGACAGCAGGAGCAAAGGATTGGCTCCGTCAGCAGAAGATTAGGACGTCAGACGGTCTCCTCAAGCCAATCAGATCGTCCCGTGATCGCCTCACCGGAATCATCGATCTTGTCGGTAAGCTCCTCTCGCGCCAGCACATCACTGCCTGTGCCACGTATCAGCGCAGGAAACCCAGGTTCTTCGGGGAGCAACAAGCCATCACCTTGCAGGCAACCACAGCCATATCCTACCGAAGCGAAGATCGTGAACACGACGTGCTCGTCGTGGCAGATATGTGGGTGAGGTTTGTCCAGAGTTGCTGACCTGTCACTTACTGGTGTCAGTTGTGAAAGAAAGCGCCTGGGGCGCACAGATTCGGTCATTTCTACATCACACACATCCACATTGTGCGTTTGCAGAATGAGTCGCAAACAGAAGCGTGTCTCCCTCACCTTATGTTCGCTTACGGTCACACGAGTGTTCTCATGCACCCCACATTGACCCCTAAAGTTGAAACCCTGAAAGTCAAACCCTGAAGTCAAAGCCCTAAAGTTGACCCTCGAAGCGCCTACACCTTAAACTCTAGCCCTCCTGGTCCATGGGCGTCATCACGCACCCTGTGCGGTCCAACTGTCCCATCAGAGCAGTTTGCTCCTCTGCTCTTCCTGTACCCTCTGCTTTCTTTGCTCGAAGCTCGAAACTCCTGTGCACGTGTAAGCCGTTTCTTTCAACTTCAGTCCTGACACATGTCATGCGTGACACGTCGTTCCCCCATCTGTCTGCCTACGAGGCGCAGCCAACGAGGGCGCCACTCAAGAGCAGGTCAAGCGTGCCAAGGAGATTGCGACGGACGCCGCCCGGGACTGCGTGGCGCCGGCCGCGGGATCGTTCTTCAGCTTCCAGGCAGACTCTGGCGTGGAGGTCAGACCATAAACCCTCATCACTTTCTTCACTGTCATCGTATATGATGCAGACCCGTCGGAGGATAGGGTCTCGACAGCTGTTGAACCCCCCTAAAATCCGAGACCCGGGTTCACTTAAAGGGCTTCAAGTGCATATTTCAGGTGTCTGAAAACCCCGGGACAACTCTCTTGCTGTCATACATGAAGCACAACCTCGTTGAGGCATGGCTCTGCTGGCGAGGCTCCCGCCTGCCACCTGTCAAGTTGCACTCCGATGTAGCCTATGTCAAAGAACATCATTCGTCATGTACATGTTGCTGCCGTCATGTTGCTGACGTGCATGTTCATAATACCAGCCCCTGCGTCACGGAAGCCCCGCAATCCGCTTTGGAGCTCTTGATCTGCAGCACCTGATGCTGGAGAGAGGGGCCCAGGCCTTGGGCGGGTCCTAGTGCCAGCCAGTGCTCGCTGAGATTTTTCTGTACTCATCAAGTGGAAATGCAACCAGTGGAAGCGGACAGTCTCTCCCTCAAAGCTTTGCTGACAGTCTGCTCTAAACCCTCCATCTCCCCTGAAGCTCGCCCCTCTTGCAGCCTGGACCTCCTCTTCCTCCTCTTGATCCCCGTCTTCGCCCTACTTTTTTTTTCTCTTGTTAATCCTCCTCTTTGCTCTCGTCCTTGTGCTCCTCGTCCTCCCCCTTGTCGCCGCCGTTGCCTTTTGCACCGCTGCCAACCGAGCCCCCACACTTGGCCTCTGCTCAGGGATTAGAATTGAACTCCTCCACCCAGGGTTTAACTCTTCAGCTCTGGGGTTAATCTTGTCAACCCTAACAGCAGTGCTCCTCCTGAAGCTTCCTTCTCAGCGTCCAGCCTGGCCCCAGCTGGCCCAGAAAACTAGACTGCCCTCGTGGGACTCACATAGTGAATGCTTCTGACAATTGTTGCCTCTGTTTCTGATCTCCCAACCCGGAGCCCCCAAACCTTCTTCCCTGTATTTCTTTTGAACCCATGCCCGCTGCTGCACTTGAATTTGACATATTTCTTGTTACGTCACGAATCGAGTTCATCGGGGTGTCGCCCTCAGGTCATCCAGCACCCCACAGGCGTGGGAACAGGTCTACACGCATGCGCATGTGCGCACGCTCGCGCGCGCGCCTGATCGCACACACACACACTCACACACACAACACAACGCATATAGATACACAGAAAAACACACACACACACACACAAACATACACACATACACGTACCCACGCACACAGGCACACACGCGCACGCACATGCGCGCGGGTGCGCACGCGCAGAGCGCGAGATGGAGGCCCTCGTGTGGGAATGCACATCCCATCTGGCAGCGCTCATGCCTCAAGTAATGCCAGTGCTGTTGACCAAAGGTAGCATCAATGTGCGGGTTATGTGTTTGACTTTCTGGGGGTGCCAGGTGTGCACCTATGCGTTGATCTTGAAGAATGGGGGCTCCTTGTTGAATAAGAACGACCCCCTGCTTCTCGCGGCTGAGGCGCGCCTGGGCGACCTCGTCAGGTTAGTAGTATGCGCAAGTGTACACCTATATATCTATACATCTATACATATGTGTATATATATATGTGTGTGTGTATTTATAAATATATATACACTAAGGCCTAACCCTATATATACATTCTTCTGTATACACATACGTATATATATATACATATATGTGTAGATAGACATATGCGTACATATATGCGTGAGCCGTACATGATGGTCATACATGCATGCGTCTACCTCTCACACGATTGCGATCCTGCCGCAAGTGTTTGTGGTTCCTACCTCTTCGCAAGTGTTATTCTCGCGGTCCTCGTGTTGGGCTAGGAGAGTTCCGGTTCCAATAGAAAATGTGTTGCGGCACGTGCACTTGCACGAGCGCACCACCACACGCACACGCACACTTGCGCGCGCACAAGGGCGCGCGTGCACGGAGCAGAAGGGAGGAGTGCCAGTTTTGTGATGTGGGGCCTCAAGCAGCATCGCTTTCCCTCCTCCCTTGATCCTCATACCCATCTTAGGGATGAGGCAACACAATGCTGCTAAGGTCTCCCTATCTAAGTTCTCTTGTCTCGTTGTCCGCCTGATTGAGAGACACGTTCACAAAGAGTCATCCATATCCAAGAGCTAAGCTCTGAGGTCCAGGTCGTAAGTGAACAACACCTTGATGATTTTGTTTTTTTGGAAGCTGAATCCGGTATTTAATCCGATATTGAATCCAGTTTTGGTCCAGTAGGAGTTATGGCTGGGCCAGTTGCTAGCACTAGGGGGTTGGGTCTGGTGCGCAATCAGCAATAGTGGTTGTTGACTTAGGGTTTCAGGGTTCAGGGTTAGCACCGGGCTTGGAGTGCGGACCAGTTTAGGGCTTACGACACGGAGCTAGGGTCGTAAGTTTGGGTTGGCGCACAGAGGAGACGTGTAGGGTGGGTTCAAGTGCTAGCATTGCAAATCAGGGGATTAGTAAGTGAAAGAGGGAAGAACCTCTAGAGGCTGTGCATCCAAAAGGAGATCCCAAAAACAGCAAACAGTGGTGGGACCTAAGCAAGGTCACCACTCCCCAGTGGAAGTCAAGCATGTGCCGTTGCTGGTGCGCATTCTGAAGCTGAGTACACGTGGCAGCCGTACAGGGTTCCCTTCTTAACGTGCTCGATCACGTGTGCTCTCAGTTAACAAGTTAATGGCAGTGTCTAGTGACAACCGCCTGCTGACGTTTTTGGTGGTAATGACAAGTGGCTAAGCTTTAGCGCGACAGCTGGCGGGCTGGTCTATCTCCGACGAGTTGGCCGTGTTTCATTGTCTGCGTCCTTTAAAACCTAAGTCGTCTTTCCAGTCGGGAGCGAATAGGTCGTGTCGATTTGCGTGTGACACTCGGTTGCGCTTGGCAGAGCAAAGTATTCTCTGTATTCAGCCAGCAATCGGGACATAATGGGTTGTGTCGGTTTGGGTGCGTGTCTTGAGCAGGAAATTTGAGGACCTGATTTCAGAGCTGGACAGCTTGACAAGTGTCGTCGGCCCGCTATCCGTTGACAGGTATGCGCTGAAAACCTTCTTTCGACAGAGTGCCCTCTTTGTACAGACACTCACGCACGCACGCACACACACTCACGCACACGCGCATTTACACACGCATGCACACTCACGCGCACACGTACACACAGACTCACACACGCAGGCATGCATACATGCGCGCACACACACAAACATGCACACATACACGCGCACACACGCATAGATGCACACCACACGTACACGCACACTTGTGAGATAATCTTGTTTGGTTCCGTCCTTCTTTCCTTATTTGCAAGGCACACGGTTTGGAATATGACAACTACATAGACACTACAGGGGATTGAATGCATACGTCTCTCTTTCACACGATGTTTTCGCCACAATGGCCACATTTTATAAAGTAAAAATAATTATTATATGTACGTCCTTGTCTCATAGCGTGTAGCATACAATGAGCCCCGCGGCTTTTTAAATACCAATAATGAGGACCCTGTGGGCAGAAGCACGTGTAGTGTTTCTTGTGTGATACTTTACTTCTCGCTCCTTGGTGGATATTTGCACCGTGCTCTCTTAGAGTATGTGAACATCCACGGGCTTTGACTTGATCTCAAATTTGAGGCACAGTGTTCTTGTTCAGAGGGCACATTTCTATTCCTCAAAATTGTTCAGTATGCCTCTCCACAGACCGTAAGGGTTTGACTAGGCACAAGAAACGCTGATGGATTGGTTACAAGGTACTATTTCACTTATGCGGAACTTTTGCTATGTTCTATGTATCACTTCTTGGTGATATGTATCACTTCTTGGTGATACGATGAGATGTTAGACCTTACAAAGTGAGGGGAGGGAAATTGCAGGCCCGCTATCGAGCAGTCCGTGCGTGCGGTGCAAACATCCATGGATGACTTTGAAGCGGGCGTGAAGGGAGTGCTGGGGGTTCCCGTCTAAGTCTTCTTTTCTTTCACACCGTAGTCCTAGTATTGCACTTTTCGTGTTATGGCCAAGGGTGAATGTGCCCAAGTGGTATTTATTGAGCAACTACACATCTTGAAATTCTATTAATCTCCTAGGGAAGTGTTCATCCATTGGCAATAAGAGATGGTAGCCACATAGTAGGGGCCCTTTTTATGATTGTAACGGCAAGGAAGAATATGCTCAGCTTAGTAGAAGTCGACCCAAGTACAAAAAGCAAGCAAGACACGAGTAGATATGGCTTGGTTTAGTGGTTGAATACTTGAGCTTAGGCATAGTGTTACGCGGACGTAGGCTGCAGATATATCCGTCATAAACGAGCTTTTTGTAATATGTGAGAATGAATTTCTGAGGTAGCCAAATATGCTTCTGCATAAATGCTATCATTAGACCTATGCTGATCTTGTCTTGTTGAAGACTCGTCTCCAAAGGCATACATGATGGGTGGTTCTAATAACTCCTTGTCGGTCGTCCCTTTGTATTTTCTTTGCTATGCACGCTAATTTATTTTAATAAGTGCCATACAATGTGTACTCCATGACCACCGTCTTTGCCATCTGTAACTTACAACGATGAGATCACAGGTGCATCAATCATGCAGTATATTATACAAAACTATGTCTCCTTACATTGACACTTCGAAAGAAGTAGACACAAAAAGGATGGGCAAATAAAGTCCAAAACGGATTGACATATTATTTTAAGTCACTTGAAAAAAGAAAAAGAATGGAAAATGAAAAAAGTCATCTAAAGCTTGCCATAAGTGCATGAGCATATGCCACGAAACATCTCCTAAACAGAGGGGGCAACCTTTATCAGAATTAATAGCCTTTTTAGGTGATCTGAACCATTCTAAAGCCGTCCGTTTGATTTGGGCACTTCTTGAAGCACTTCATCTCTTTCCACTGAATGGACCGTACAAATTAGACCAAGATGCGACGTTCATGTCTCCGTCACTCGATCCGTGGCCTCCTAGGCTGTCCGACAGAAGTCGCTGCTGGAACTAGGGCAGCTAGGACTCAAGCTGGCTTGGGCTGGCTTGGGCTGGCTGCATGCATCTGGTTCAATCTGCGCTGATCTGCGCACTTACGCTTATACAACGCCTGCTGTTGCACATCCAGTTGTCGTCTTTTCATGCAATCAGATGTAAGACAGCCTTGAAGGTCACCACGTTTGAAGTTGCTCAGGTCCGGAGAGCTTGCCAAGTCGGCGCCAAGTTGACGCCCATAGAGAGAGTATTGCCCATCGCCTGGGTACCGCTCGATTGGCCCAGCTATGCTTCCTTCTGGGTGAGGTAGCACCTGCAATGCGTCATGCAATTGAAGTCAGCTTGAAGTGCACTCGGGTTAAGAATTGTGCATGTAGTAAAACTGCAGCATTACGATAGAAAATCAGCCATTTTGTGAGAGCAAGTAAGAACAGAAGATTGAAGCAAATCGATCCACGGACTACGACTAGTGAGACATACACCGCCAAATAAGAGTACATTTTTGTCCTTACAAGATGCAGGCTATTCAAGCGAGTCACTTCTTGTCAACGCCTTCTTCTGTAGGCTTATATAAAAGTTTCATAAATGGAACAAAGATTACTACTAGCGTACAAGTTCCAATGAAAAATAAAAAGCTTGCTGGAGTAATTTCAGCACAGGCAGCAAACAGGCACGATCTCGAGTATAAGCCTCCAGCGCAAGCCTTGCCGGGTAAGCTCACAGAGGAAATTCATGGAACCAGTGAACCTCTTTCTCCGGACAAGCTTTTGAGCAAGTTTGCACGTACGTGTCTGCAGGAGACACTCTGAACACTGTTTCTCACTGGGTAAATATCATGACTGACTGCCATTAATACATGTCTGGTATATCACCCATGATGCAGTAAAATGATTGCAGAATTGCAGAGCACTAGCTGGTTACTATGAGGATTTATATATAGCTGGCTTGCATCGCGTGTGCGAAATCCGGTTCTGCGGTTCAGCTAAGTGTTCTAACAAGGGTACTCCCGAACTGTTAGTTCGTACTTAGTGACGTTTGCGCACCTTCCTTCTTTTGCCAATAAGATCAGCTCCTCGTTATTGCATGTTATGATGCAGCGCTACCACAAGCTTCAAAGCATTAATTAGGGGATAGCATTTGAGTCTTTTATTGAGAATCTGAGATGTCTGACAGATTCTATTAACTTCTCATTAATTGTGTATAAATGACTACCGACTTGCAAGCACGTGTGGAGTATATAACCGCACGTGTACAAGCAGCCATGGCACAGATTGCTGACAAATTATCACGTGAACATGTTTCCATTGAGGACCTAACGGAATGTGCAACGTCCTGGAATATGGGTTTAGTGCCAAGCAATGCCTCTTGAAACTTATTGTATCTGGAATTTTGTTTTCTGGATTTGCAGCTCAGGTCATGGATGATGATCAGGTGTTTGCTCCTAGCCAGCTGGTGCTTGATGACAGGAAGTACTACGACCTGCTGGTGCCCCAGGAGCCTCACCACTCGCTTGCCAGGCACCACTATGGCGAGTCAGAGGAGGATGCCATCAACGGAAGCATCAAGTAAGGTTCCAACACAATGGCATCAGGCGCTTGCATGCCTTGATTGTTTGCTGAAGTACGCACACGTTCCATCTGCACAAAGTCTTTGTCCCGGGCTGTAGCTAGCGCCACTTGAGTTTTGTTTGTGTGCCACATACTAGAGCTCTGAAAACCTTCAAGCCATTGAATGCTCATAGTTTAGTACCCCAAAGACAAGACAGGAAGTAAGGAATGACTAGGCCCTTCCTGGATGCCTGGACAGCTTCCTTTTGCACATGCTGTTCCCCTCCCACCCCCCGGGTCCAGCAATAGTTCAAGATACCCTCCCTCCCCCTCTCCTCACCCCCCTTGCTGCTCTCCCCTTGCTGATTCCTTGTCTTGGGAGTAGTAGGTATTCCGTCTTAAGTGCTGCAGGCTGAATGACAGAATTAGTGAGGCATGCTCGTGTTAGCCTTTGGTTTGGTGTTTTGGTGGTTGCTAACATGTCTCCTTTGCTTTTCTTTCTTTTGTAGTGTGGCGTACAACATGTCGTACATCTTCCACTCCATATTCACCTACTTCGATCGCGACAATGTCGCACTGCTCAACGTTGCCCAGTGAGTACTCTCATCGCCATTAATTGTCAGTTGCCACATTTTGCCAATTATTCACTGCTCATGTGCCCCATAAGTTGTGTTGTGCTTCCCTGTAGCTTGGATAGCGATGATCCTTCACTGCTCCCTTTGTGAAATATTATTGGAGTGCAAGGGGACATTTAGGATGCTCATGACTGTCTGTGGTGAATTGTTTTTGAGTCCTGCTACGTGTTGTTGGGTACTTACTTGCTTGAGATGTCTATTTTCATGCAGCTATTTCTTGTACCGGAGTGGGAAGGAAAGGGAAGAGGCAGAGCGCCTGATGCACTACCAGGTACATTTCTTTCTGCTGCATTCAAGGACCCCTCCACGTTGCTCGTGATTGGCCTGCTCCATCACTATGGTCGTAGCATGTCATAGTCTCATTGCTTCAATCTGCTTCTCAAGCAATTTAGATAAGCAGGGACGCAAAGAATGGTCCTTGATGAAGTTTTAGAAGACTCTTTGCTCCTCCTAGCTGAAGTGCATGGCAAAGTTGTTCAATGTACATAATAGGCGGAGCTGACCCAAAATTGGCTCTTGGGGACAATATTACATAATAAGGATGGAAAAAATAGTAAGCTGGCAAGTGCAACAAGTGCCAAAGGCTCTGCCCTCACTTTTTGTTTTAGAGATACCATCACAATGGCGGCCTGCCTAGTTGAGAGCAGTAGCGCTTGCCGCATGAACCACCTCAGCATTCTTTCTTTCTGAAAGTTTTTGCTTATAATCGTTTTGGGGTTTGGAATACGTGACAGAATCTGAGGGGAGGACACGTCAAGCTGCAGAGCCTGCATCTGCCTGACACTGAATTTGCAGACTCGAGGAAGGGAGATGCCCTTGAAGGTACACAAAGCTTACCCTATACGCGCAATCTATGACACCCAAGTGCAGCACAGCATTTTTCCTTGACATCTGCTAGGCAAGCCTTCTCTGCTGCAAATGGCGGGGTTTTACTTGCTTACAAGCCACCAGTCACTGAGTTAAGATACCGATGGGTGAATCCTTTGCCTCGCCTGCAAATTAGACATTTTCGGCAAAGCACTGTCTGGGTGGTCATATCAGCTTGCATCATGACTTGGTGTTCCTGCCCAATCTCATGTCAGTGCATACTGTGATGTACGTATCTTCAGTGGCTGTATTGAGTTGAGAATTAAGGGGGTATGTCACAAATTGACGAGGGTTAATTTGGGCAGCCCTGAGCTACAGTACCATATGCTCTCATTAGTAGTAAGTAGAACTGTACTCATGAGCACTCACTTTTCATTTATTGCATGATTACACGTAGTTCACACCAGGAAGTGTTGAGCTTGCTGAGGTTTGTACTTAGTGTACTACTTGGATGTACCCGGTGCTTTGATGAGCAGCGTTCGAGCTGGGCTTGGCCATGGAGAAGATTCAGAATGAAAAGTATCTCGCCATGCACAATGTGAGCTGGAGCATTTCTAATAGTTGCTTCCTGCTTCTATGCTCAATTCTTGTACCAGCTCGAGGCCACTCCCCCCCGCCCTTACTCTTTGGATTTGGAGCAGAAAACCCTTCCTGTGTTCTCCCTTCCACTTGGTCCACTTCTGACTCTCATGCTCTGTATGGAGGATGGCATGTGCTGCTCTTGCAAGTTCCTTGGTGTCATTTAACCAAAGGCAAAATTCTTTGACCATCTCTTGGCCAGCAATTTGGCTACTTCTGTTCAGTCATCTCTGCAACCGTGCAACGCGTGAGAATGGTTTGGTGCATGGTTCAGTATGTGACCAGGGGGTGATTTGAGCACAGCCGCCTCTTGAGAATGTGTACCAGCGATTTGCCGGTTTTCTGCTAAGCATGTTTAATTACGGTACTTCCTATTTGCAGGTGGCACAACAAGCGGGTGATCCCGAGATGGAGGACTTTGTGAAGAAGGCGTTTCTGCACCCACAGGTAACGCATGCTGATGCCTCCCGATTCAAGACTCAACATGCAGTAGCACACATTCTTTGTCCCTTTCCGTCTTTTCTTTCAATCTTGGAATAGTGTGGAGCTGACGCTCAATAGCGCCAGGCACGTCGTGGTAGAGGAAAGTACCCGATGCGAGTGGGTCAGATTCATTCACTGTGGTGTATGCTATCGCATCTAGTTAATTCTGGCAGCTGCGTGGAAGCGATGCAGGACCATGGACGCTCTTACGCTGGCTTTTTGTCTTGCTTTCCCTGGGTTTTTGGTCATAAGGTTGAGGGCAATGTGCTTTTGCGTCCTTGGTTTGGGTTTCACATTGCTTTGGATAGTAGGTCTCATCTGACATTCGTGTCCCAACTTGCTTTTTGCAAAGCGTGATTGCTAATCCATTCTCTGATTTCTTCCCAACTCCGGACTTCGTACTGCAGACTGTGCGACTGCGTAGATCGTCCGACTTTGTCTCCAAGCTCCGCCGCGTTGGAGCTGGACATGGTATGTCTTATTCTTCATATTTTATCTTCGTATCTTCATAGAGGAAAACTAGTGTCGATGCCTGCAAGTCAGAGACAACGCATATTCTGGCTCACGTGGGTCAACGTTTGCTTCTATTGCTGGCTTTCCAATGCTATACTTCCTGCAATTGCTGTCTTGTGGTGCCTTGAAGGGGCTTGTTGTCGCTGGAAGATGTGCGTGGCGGTGAGCACATGATGATTGGTATATTCATGGGGTAATCTGTTGAAGCTGCTTCTGCTTTCTGTCGTCACCCGTTGTTTGTGTACCTAAATGGTTATCAGCAGTTTTGTTTCCTGTTGCAATTCTTTGCAAGTTTACTCTTCAAAGGTCTTTTTCTGCTTGTCTTCAGACCCCCACAACTAGGACGAAAGTAAAGGAAGTTGTAGAGGCGGCTCTATACAGCAGCCACCTATAGGAGGTCAAATTTGAAATATTGAGTAGCTGCTGACACGATTGTTTTTTCCTACAGGAACATGGCATTTTGACAAAGAGCTGGGGGAGTACGGGGATGACTTTGGCTTTTCTTACTTTGACCCTGTCCAGTAGGAGCACATCTACCTGCTGGTGTACGAGTAATAGAGCTCTGAGGCTTGGCATGGTCAATCGCGTATAATCAGATTACCATCCAATGGGTGGTTGTTTAATTGTATCATGACGTGGAGACTCGTCTCTCTACCTGTAACTTGTATCTTTTGTACCAATTCTAGAACGAGACAGCAATTGCAAGTCACATATTCTTGTTCGCATTGTTGTTAGGAGATATTTTGTTGGTTGAGATACTACTGACATTTATTGTCCGGGCTGGATATATTGGTGTGTGTTGCGTGTCTTTCATATGTTCATGACATCTGCTTGCTAGGATTTCTAATCTACCTGAGATTTTGACCTTTAGGAAGAAATTATGATAGGAGGTTTCCAATCACGATAGACTTACCCTTAGCGCCAAATGCATGAAGCGTCCAGATTTACTTTCTGTGAACATAAATTAACCAATCATTGTCTATGCGTTGTTGTCATATGTTCATTTTGTAGTGCGTTGTAGCGTTGATGGTTGGCACATGGTGAGTAATAGATTCGTGTGCTTGTCTCTTATGCCTCAGTGAACCTCTTGTTAGTCTGTGTTGAGAATAACCATTTTAATTATTTGACTGCGCATTTATGGTGATACTAATATGAGGTTATAAGTGTAAATATCCAACAAGTCAGTATACTTGCCAAAGTGGCTTGTACAGGACACTATTGTCCAAACATTTTTCCAACTTCATTCGAAGTTATTGCCTTGTCATAGTTTATTAGCTTGTGGTTGCTACACCAATGCAACCTTTTCATATAATTAGGTTGCTCTTCTATAGATTTTGGAGTTGTGTAAATATAAAGCATGAAGCCAGCTTCCCAACGCAACCAATTGTGTGTTGTTTGGGAGTTATTCACGTTTTAGTGGAAGCGACCTCTTGCCCTCAGCCCAACCAAGAGTGAACACTCGAAGCCCCATGACGCAATTCATCGCTCCCGAAGCTTACTTCTTTGGTCTCTTCGCGGAGCCGAAGGCTGTTTGTTATTCGCTGGCACCTATTTCGAGACCCTTCATTAGAATTGATCCTTTGCATTTTCATAGTAATAATGCACCAATTGGCCATAACTTGCGAATTGCATAACTTACAGTTACAGGAAGCTTCCTAAGTATACACATCCACTTTTGAGGCTTTGTCTAGCACGTATTTGGTTAAGGGAAGATTCGGCCAGTCATAAGCACTAAGGAAACTCTTGCATATAGTTTTTGATTGGATATGTAGTGACTAGTCAATGAACATGCTAGCACACTAGGTACATGTGTGTATGTGAGTAGGTAGATCCTATGTCATGACCCCGTGTATTGAATTTGCACATAGTCCACCAGTTTTTAGGATGCTTTTAGTGATGCACCTTCTAGAAGATCTCAATGGCAAGCTGTAAGTTTCAAAGTTAACAAGAAAGGTGACACTTTTATCTCTTGTTTTTCCCTGACCACTTGTCAGTCTTGTGAAAAGCAATCCGGCCTCGAAGATGCCAGATTCTAGTCACTTGGAGATAAATATATATATATCAATCTCACATACCACATAAGTATTCCATTTATCATGAGCATCCAAAGATGGGCTGTCATGAGGCTGCTTTTGGTCCCAGCGGCAGTAAAGTTAGTGTTCATCTTACAACAAAGCACGGTATGATGTTTGCAGAGATTACTTTGGTTCAACAATGCGAGAAAATGTTGAGGTCTTGCACGACAACTAAGCAATCCATGAGATGACGGTGTTTGTATGCTCTCTTTGACCCGAAGCATGTACTGAGTTTGTTCACATGAGTCGTTTTAGAGACAATGAACCTGGTAGAACCTTCATGATTGCCATTTGGACTACATTAATCGTTGACCTAGCCGACATGCTCAGTGTATCAAAGGCCCGACATGAAATCTTGGTTCTAGATAAAATTATGATTTTACGGTGAACATTAGCTCTACTTCACATATACACTAGCAAAACGTCATTTAGAGACCTGCCTTTGTATGGAGATGATTTAACGCATCCAAGGTACCAAAAGTATATATGTGAAGAAACTTCTATTATTTGTACTGTAATTGGATCCAAGACATATTACTCACAACAAACCATGTTTTGGGTGCGGTATATCACCCTTTTGACGTAAGTCATTGTTTGATAACATACAAGGAGCTCACAATTTGAGAATAATAATAAGTAAAATATTTTTATATAGTGAGTGATTGTGCGTTGTTTGACTCAACATTGAGAACTTTATTGCATGTCAAAAACCCCTCAAAAGAACACTTTAATGCACATTTTTCTTGAACACTTATTCTTTTTGAAGCGCATGTTTGAAGAATATTCCACTTTGGAGAGTGAAGAAGGTCAATGAAGCTGTCTATGTACACTTGTATTCGCCACCGTCACTAACAAAATCCGAAAGAATTTAAAAAAAGGGTGATACACACACGAGCTCACTCCGTACCCTTTGCCCTTAAGAAGTAGTACTTGTTTGTATTTGTGCTGGCAATAAAATGGTCAACTCAATCCGTTGTCACCCAACTCCTCAAGATGTGGCTCGTCAACCAAAGAACCTTCACCTATTACTTGACCTCATATGACATGGAAATCAAATTTGGAGTAATTGAAGAATACAACATATATAGAAATGTTGATGTATCTGTACTTTAAAAATGAATACATTTGTGGGTGTAGCAAAGAAGGAAAACATGGCGGATGCAAGGGCTCTTTATCATTGACGATTTCAGTGAGAATGTATATGTGTCCTCTTGTTTCGTGTTGAAACATATAGCAAACTGTGAACAATTTTAGCGTCGACATACTGCATGTCAATACAATTGCACCCTTAGAATTTTTTTTAACAAAAATGTGTTATTCATGGGAAAAAGCCAATAATGTACGGAACACTTTCTTGCTTATGGTGGTTGAAGAAGCTGCGTATGGCACCTTCTATGAGGACGCAAGGTCTCCAGGGACCAAGAACACACACTAAATTATCTCTTTCAGGAAAATTGTCATCCTTGTACAAGGGTAAGTTTGATATTCACTGTAGAGCCAAGATGCTTTATACTGTATTGGGAATAGTTTAAATTGTGAAGTCATGCCTTCTTCTACGCTGCTTTTAGAATATCCGTCAACTTATAAGTTCAACCGATTGGCTAGTGACCATTTTTGTCACAGTCTCCTCTCCTTCGTGCAAAATCTTTGCACATGGGTGTTGCCTGCATGACATGATTCCTGCAAAAGTACATTGCTTCTCTAGCAACCCCCAGGAAGAGGTTGTGGGTCAGTATTAAGAATGTTGAAGATCGTGCTGATTTCTTGGAAATCCTCTGTTTCACCTTCCACGTGCCACGTGAACAGATAGAGGGACGTAAAATTGAGTGACTTGTGGGCTACATATTGTTTTATGACAACATGGAATGAAAAGTGGTGGGGAAACTCTTACTTTATTTTGCTGCATCCACCACTAAGCTTCTTTGAGGTCATCAACTCATGGAAAGGGATTGCATGTAAATGAAAGAGTCTCTGAAGCCCTCTCTGTTCATCACTTGACGAACGTATATTCTGCGCCCTCTCTGTTCATCGCTTGGCAAACGTATATTCTTGGCAGAGGACCATTTTGGGACTAATTTTGGGTCTCATTTTGTGCTCCAATATCGTTTGCGGGTAGCATACTCCACGTCAAACTGTCATTCTAACGGTTCTCCTTCTCTGCAGGCATAGTGTGCAATTAAGACAGTGAATAGTCACATAAGGAACAACTTGAAGAAGGGAGAATGGTCGCGCTTACTGTTTACCCTTGCATTTTTGTGTGCCTTCTTGCTGGACTCTGTGGCGTCAAAATCTAGTGTCAAAGAAGGGCTGTTAGGAGTTGATACAGGCACCTTCTTTGCGTGTGTGATGGATACAACACGTGGGAAGACAATATTGGCGCTTGTCGTTGACAGCCACAAAGTTGAGCCCTCCATGTCGAACATTATAAGCAGAGTGTAACAAGTTTTTATACATATTCGCCTCTCAGTTCACGCACCCCGTACATCGTTCGGTAATCGCCAACACAAACTTAGTACCTAGGGTTACAGTTCAAGCAATGATGGTTGAAAACGTTTGAATATTAACCGGGATGAAAGTCCCGCCGTTTGTGCGGTCTTGAGATGCAATCGTGGACGATGAAAACTAACAATTATCCTCGTGTGCCTCTGTCGGCCAATGACGCGAGTGCATTCTATGTAACGTTTCTTCAAAACATTCTAATTATCTTCGCTAAGTTCTTGAGAGCGAGAAAAGCAAGAAAAAATGTAACTGTAGAATTAGAGCTTGTGAGAGTTGCACTCACAATAAGTCTTGCAGGTATTTATAACTGTTCAACGTGAGGCACTTGAGTGCTTCCAGTCACCAACAACGAAAACGGTCAAATGGATGTGACCCATTCGACCAAATGCCCGAAATCATGCCGTGTGGCAGTTTTAAGACTTTTGACGAATTGAGACAAATTGTATTGAATCGTTTCGCGCCGAATTGGCGTAGTTGCGTCCTTTGAATAGACGTGATTGCTCGTAGTCACATCTAAGCTTCTTTCGAAGTAGACGTGACTAATTGCGGTGTCTTCGATGTTTTTCGATAGACGTGACCGCTTGTCGTGCGCACATGCTTTCGTCATGACCGAGTAGTTGTTATAACTACTTCGCCAATCGGTTAGGTGTGATCGTCTCAAACGAAGGGTCGCGGATTCGAATCCGCATGGATGCAAAGTAACTTTGCATAAACGTTTCGTTTCACGACTTCGTTCGGCTTAACGACTTGTCCTTAATCCAAAATCAGTGACCGTGCATTATCCGAAGTGATGACAATCAATCATAAAGTAATCAATCCGTAATTGATTAGGTTATCATCTCATAATTATTCGAAGTAACTTCATGAATAGTTATGTCGTACTATTGCGAAGTGGTCGAATTACTTTACGACGCTTTTTGCAATAACATCTTGGTCGTTTTGCTAATCGACCAGGGATTAGTCGGCACACACGTGTGGCGAATAGTTCATCAAGATGCAATTATTCATCACATAATAAATTGATAAACAGCGTAACGTATTTTAGGTAATTGGGAGACCGTCCCAAATACGCCTAAAATAGCTTAGATCGTTACATTCTACTCCTTTGTCCAACTTCAAAGTGAAACAAAAGCGCAAGTTCCCGCCACCAATGTCTGATTCCTACTTTAAAGATACAAATATGGCCTGTACAGATACGTATATACAGGTGCGTCAAAATTATACGTATAATACGCCAAAATACGCCAAGCGTGTGAACTCAGTATGAAGTTGTTTCGGCTGTAACTTTTAAAAATTTTGAACATTGTAAATTTCGTCAATTGCGTTGGGTGGAGAATGACGAGAGTGTCAAGAATAGATGGTCAAATTTTATTTTTTTGCCAACCATCTGTCTATAGAATGGAAAATCCTATTTTGGCAGTAAATTAACAAATGGACCACTACTTCTATAAACTTTTTTTTGATACGTATACGTATGCGATACGGAGTATTTGTATGGCAAGCTAGGCTGATACGCAAGTATTTTTAAACTAGGGTCTGATTTTCACATTTACGATGGCAAAAGGACGCCAAAAAAAAGTGGCAAAGGCCGACGTCAAAGGCATCGAGGAACCCTACTTCTGCAGGAGCCGAACCCTAGTTTTGAAATACGGATACTGTAGTGAAATAGATAGATGAAGTACTTAATAAAGTAGAATACTTCATATATTCAAGACTAGGATTTATGAACACAAGTGGTAGCTTCTTGAAAGAGAAATGGTTTCTAGAAATTTAATATATTTCTCGAACTTGGCAAGTACAAAAGTAATTCTCGAATGCCTTTCTATTTTTTAGCTCTTGTTTATATACTTGCTACGTAAGTAATTTCTAAGAAGGTGCACGTTGATGTGTTGCCACCCAACACATCCTAAAACTTGCCACCTCTTTCTAGAATAATGTACACATGTCCTTTTGACCTAGAAATGGCTTATTTGACTTTTGCCACATGGAGTTCTTCTAGGTCCTTCCTCTAACTTTGAAAATGCCTCAGAAGGTTCAAAGGCCATGAACTAAGTCACTAGAGTATCTATTCACACTTAACTTCACACAACACTACTCCAAAATTATTCAAAAACATTAAAATAAAAACTAACTAATATATTTTAACTCATATCACTATAGATACGACCTGTGCAAATTGGATACATACGAATAAGCATATACGGGTGTGCCAAAATTGTACGTAAAATACGCCAAAATACGCCAAGCGTGTGAATTATAAGAAAGTGTTTGCGACTGTAACTTTTGGAAAGTTTGAAAATTATAAGTTGTCGATTGCGTTAGGTAGAGAATGACGAGCGGGTCAAGAATAGATGGTCAAAAAATAAATTTAAAAATCAACCATCCGCTTGTAGAAGGGCAAATCTGATTTCGGTATTAAACAAATAAAACGTACCACTATATTTTATAGTTTTATTTTGATAGTATACGCATGCGATACGGAGTATCGGTACGGCAAGCTAGACCAATACGCAAATATTTTAAAACTAAGAGCGGAACTTTAAGTAACGGCATTCAACACAAGAGTTATTTGTTTGTGTGTTGTGCATGTGCTAACCAATTTGTACTCACATTGCTCCTTGTGTCATTTGCGTTCCTTACACGGAAGAAGCAAGAAGCAAGGGTTTGTCAGATGGCAACCTTGCTTCGTTTCAAGTGAATTTTGTAAGTACGTGGACGACATTTGAAAAAGCACATCAAGATCGGTACACGTCCAGCAAACGATTTATAAATGACAGACATGCCTACACTGTACGAGGAGGGAAAGATTGGATCAGATCACAAGATTTTGTTCTACAAAGGCCAAGAGTGGCAGTTAGACGATACCCAAGGTTTGGACCACGAGCTGAAAAATAGTATTCTTGTGATGACGAACCTGCTCAAAAAATCCTTCGAAACACTTGGGGATCTGGAAGACTTCATAAGAGCTATATGCAGGTTTTTTACTTGGTCAAAGCATTTGAACATTGTTCACAACCAACATTTCAATTACAGCGTCTGGGCTTGGGATTGCATAGTAGCAGTAGAATAAATGTTTCATTTGTCTAAGGGCCATAAGTAGGCCATTTTGGTGCTGACGCATGTTGTAGTGATTTGAGTTATTATACATTAGTTTGCATATATTTTAATGTTTTCAAATATATTTGAAGTAGTATGGTGTGGAGTCAAGTGTGAATAGGTACTCTAGTAACTTGGTTCATGTCCTTTGAACCTTCCAAGGCATTTTCGAAGTTAGAGGAAAGACCTAGAAGAACTCCATGTGGCAAAAGTCAGATGTGCCATTTTTAGGTCAAAAGGACATGTGTACATTATTCTAGAAAGAGGTGGCAAGTTTTGGGATGTGTTGGGTGCCAACACATCAACATACACCTTCCTAGAAATTACTTATGTAGCAAGTATATAAACAAGAGCTAGAACATAGAAAGACATTCCAGAATCACTCTTGTACTTGCCAAAATCCAGAAATATATTAACTTTCAAGAAGCCATCTCTCTTTCAAGAAGCTACCACTTGTGTTCAAAGATCCTTGTCTTGAATAGATAAAGTATTCTGTTTTACTAAGTACTTTATCTATCTGTTTCACTACAGTGGTATCGGAGCTAGGCACTTTGGTAGCACAAGAAGATGGCCGATCCTCAAGACCAACAGCAAGCTTTCGAAGGAAGCCCTTCCTCTCCAAGACACCCTCCTCCAGCGCCGATGGGAGAGCCCACTCAAGAAAATCTGCAACAACAAGAAGCACCACAAGGAGGAGCACACCCTCCTCCAGCGTCGATGGGAGAGCCTACTCAAGGAAATCTGCAACAACAAGAAGCACCACAAGGAGGAGCACCGTCAAATCCCGTGGCAGCCGCTATAGCAAAGTTGACCCCACCACAAGGAGTTCCCGCAAATGAGTGGGCAGCCTTCCTAATGACCGTCCACAACCAAGTGGGCTTGGCCACCTATGAAGCAACCGTGCAAGCGTCAAGAGAAGCTATGGCTGCCATGGTTGCCCCTATTGCGAGCAATGCTCAAAATCCAGCCCCGGCTCAAGCGCCTCCACAAGAGCCAACGAGAGCAAGGAAACTCATCAAGCCCGGCAAACCCGACACTTTCAACCCCGGGAAAGGTGCCAACCTGAATTTATGGCTCTACCAAGTGGAGACGTACCTCGCGTTCCTTGAAGTACCCGAGGAGGACTACGTTCCCTTTGCCGTTACCTTACTTAGAGGAGCAGCAACATCATGGTGGCGTAACTATCAAGCGGCTATATATCAAGCTATGGCGCACCCCATGCTCGGCCAAGAGCCCCCACCATCATATGCAAGATGGGCAGATTTTCGTGAGGCCCTCAAGAAGCAATTCATGCCCATCAATGCGGAGAAGATTGCCCGAGGAAAGCTCCACCATCTCAAGCAAACGACGTCCGTTCAAGAGTATACATCCAGATTTCACGCCCTCACTCTTGAGATCCCCAACATGTCTCTCGAGGAGAAGATTGACCGTTACATCTTTGGCCTCAAACCCAAGGTGGCAAAGGAAGTGGAGTTACGCGACTTGACGGACTTCTCAAAGATCATTGAAGTGGCCCAAAAGGTGGATACCTTGGATTTCAAGCACTCCGTGCCTTCATCTTCACGGGTACCGACGACGCGGGTGTACGCAGCCCCTTCCACATCCGAATCTGGACCCACACCCATGGAAATCGGAGTTATTAAAAGGGACCCCGCGGCTGCCCGGAAGAGTGGAAGACCCTCCAATGACACTTATGATGCAAGAAACCAGCAAGGAGTGAAAGCAAGACTCTCCCCGGCTGAAAAAGAAGCTCTCATGACGGCTGGACTATGCTTCTATTGCAAGGAAAAGGGCCATCGTGCACTTTCATGCCCCAAAAAGTTGTCAAAAAACGGACAGCGCCGGTAGGCCAGGAGCCTACCACCCCAAGACCCACTTCACGAGAAGGCAACACGCCAAGTGAGGTGGAGACCCCCGTTGAAGACGACGTTCCAGCCCCAATGAGTTTGAGAGGTTACCTTGGAGGAGAGAAGGTCCACATCTTGGTGGATAGCGGAGCTCAAGGCAACTTCATTGCTGCAGATTTTGCCACCAAGCACGGTATTACTATGCGAACTCTTGACCACGACGAGGAGATTATGATGCCCGATGGATTCTCCTATACTACCCCTTCCAAGAAGACGTACCCCTTGGCACTCTCTATCAAGTCCTTCAAGGATAGAGTAGTGTTCTCCCCCATGCAATTGGGCAAGTACGACGTCATCCTAGGGACGCCTTGGTTGACCAAGCACAACCCCCAAGTTGATTGGAGGACCGGTACTATCAAGATCAAGAATGACATCACTTCAAGAATCTGTATTTTGCGCGCAATCCAGAATATCCAGACCCAAGACATCCAGAAGCCGGCACACGAGATACTATTGTCCGCCCTCCAACTCAAGAGACTTGTGAGGAAGGGACACGAGCTTCTTTTGGCCTTGATCACGCCAAAAGACATCAAGAAAGACATCGAGAGTCAAGAAGGCAGCCCCGTTCCCAAGGAGATACAAGAAGTCTTTGAGGACTACAAAGAAGTGTTCTCCCCGGAATTGCCCAAGGGCCTACCCCCCAAAAGATTCGTAGACCACAAGATAGAGTTGGAGCCCGGAAGCAAGCCCATCTCTCGGCCTACGTTCAAAATGTCATACACGGAGCTAGACGAAGTCAAGAAGCAAATCAAGGAGCTACTGGAGCATGGCTTCATTCGACCTAGCAAGTCGCCATTTGGAGCCCCGGTGCTATTTGTCAAGAAGAAAGATGGTACCTTGAGGATGTGTGTGGACTATCGCGCCCTCAACAAGATCACCATCAAGAATCGATACCCGCTGCCGCGCATGGATGAGCTCATGGACCGGCTGGTTGGAGCCAAGTACTTCACGAAGATTGACTTACGGAGCGGCTACCACCAGATTCGCATCGCAGAACCGGACATAGAGAAGACGGCATTCAGGACAAGATATGGACATTTTGAGTTCATGGTCCTGCCATTTGGACTCACCAACGCGCCAGCAACTTTCATGACTATGATGAACACCATATTTCAGCCCATGTTGGACAGATTTGTGGTGGTATTCATCGATGACATCCTTATCTACAGCAAGACCCTTGAAGAGCATGCGAGACACTTGAAAGAAGTCCTTGAAGTATTGAAGCAAAACAAGCTGTTTGCGAAGGAGTCAAAATGCGAGTTTGCCAAACAAGAAGTGGAGTTCCTAGGTCTCCACGTGACTGCTGATGGCATCAAGATAGACCCCAAGAAGACCACGGTGGTGGAGGAATGGCCAACCCCCACGACCAAGAAAGAACTCCAGTCATTCTTGGGATTTGCCAATTGGTACAGAAAATTCATCCAAGGCTTCTCGCACATAGCAGCCCCCCTGACAGATCTACTCAAGAAGGACAGGCTATATACATGGACCGAGAAAGAGGAAGAGGCATTTCAAGAGTTAAAGCGAAGATTGACCACATCCCCGGTGCTCACACTCCCAAGTCCAAACCCAGATTGGCCCTTCCACGTCATCACCGATGCATCTTCCTATGCAATAGGAGCAATCCTGCTTCAAGACCAAGGCAAGGGACTGCAGCCCATCGCCTACGAGTCAAGGAAGCTAAATCCAGCCGAGCAAAATTATACAACCACGGAGCGAGAGGCATTGGCGATTGTACATGCCTTGAAGGTTTGGCGCTGCTACGTTGAAGGACGCAAAGTACTGGTCACCACGGACCACGAGGCGTTAAAGCACCTCCAGACGCAGCCGTATCTCTCAAGGAGACAAGCAAGATGGAGCGGATACTTGCAACAATACAACATCACGATTCAGTACCAGCCCGGCAAGACAAACCCGGCTGACCCCCTCTCAAGACTGCAATTAAATGCAGTGATGGTATCCCTGAAGACAGATCTGGAAGCTCGATTTTCAGCCGCCTATGAAAGAGACCCTTACTACAAGAACGGAGAAGCAGCCTTGGACCCATGCAAGAAGCAAGAAGGCAATTATTGGGTGAGGCAAGATACGGGCCAGAGATGTGTTCCTAATGACTTAGACCTCCGGCTCTTGCTTCTACGAGAAGCACACGACAACCCTCTTGGAGGACACTTTGGAATCCTAAGGACCACGGGCGTTCTAGCTAGGACTTATTGTTGGCCAGGCATGTCTAAGCAAGTCAAGGAGTACTGCAGGAGCTGTGACACATGCCAAAGAATCAAGCCATCATCGCAAAAGGCGGGAGGACTCCTCCAACCACTACCAATCCCCGAAAGACAATGGACGGACATCTCAATGGACCTTATCGTGGACTTGCCCGTGACACCTCGAGGCCATAATGCAATACTCACGGTGGTGGACAGACTTACCAAGATGGCTCATTTTATTCCCACGACGACTAAGGCTACAGCACCACAACTTGCAAGACTCATCTTTGACAACATCTTCCGACTCCATGGACTACCATCAAGAATTGTGTCAGATAGAGATCCAAGATTCACAAGCCATTTCTGGAAAAATCTCTTCAAGAACTTGGGTACATCGCTGGATATGTCTACTGCCTACCACCCACAATCAGATGGGCAAACCGAGCGTATGAATCGTACCCTAAAGACCTCTCTAAAGGCCTACGTGTCTACCCTCGAGCAAGACTGGGACATGTACTTGACCCCCCTCGAGTTTGCCTACAACAACACTACGCAGGCCTCTACCCAAGAGTCCCCATTCTTCCTCAACTATGGCTTCCATCCGACCACGCCACTGAGCTTCACGGCTGGCCATGATGAAGTACCTGCAGCCACAGATTTTATGGAGACATTAGAAGCAGCCCTTACAGCAGCGAAGAAAGCTCTACAACACGCGCAAGATGCTCAAGCAAGAGTGGCGAACAGATCCAGAAGAGAAATTACGTACAGAGTGGGTGACAACGTGTTACTATCATCCAAGAACATTTCCCTGAACAACAGGCCTGCCGGCAGCAAGTTCTCTCCCAAGTATTTGGGACCCTTCAAGATTATCCAGCAAGTCAACCCCGTTGCTTTCAAGCTAGAACTTCCCCAGACTATGCACATCGACCCCGTATTCCACGCTTCCCTCTTCAAGCCATATGTGCAACCCGACAACAAGTTCCCAGGACGTGTGACAACCCCACCAGCCCCAACAATAGTGGATGATCATTTGGAGTACGAAGTGGAAGACATAGTGGCTATGAGAAATTTCAGGAGACAGCAGCAATACTTGATCAAGTGGAAAGGATATCCAGATTCGGAGAATAGTTGGGTGGCGGCGCACTACCTTGACAAAGTTCAGAGAAAGTTGAAGCGCTTCCATGCCGCCAACCCCCATCTTGGACCAGCCCCAAGTCTCTCTACTAGAAGCCCGAAGACTTCAGGGAGGCAGCCTGCCACCATCAAGAAGCAGCAGAAGACCCCTTGGAGGCAGCCTGCAAGAACAAGAAAGAGGAAAAATTGACATTAGACACTCTTCTCTTCTCGCAGTTTCTGGACAGAAAACTAAAACTGCTACTGGTAATAGGTCTCTGCATAATAAATTCTGAAAATTTA
The DNA here is from genome assembly GCA_009602735.1 of Mesotaenium endlicherianum. Taxonomy (NCBI): domain Eukaryota; kingdom Viridiplantae; phylum Streptophyta; class Zygnematophyceae; order Zygnematales; family Mesotaeniaceae; genus Mesotaenium; species Mesotaenium endlicherianum. Next base: position 119,292 of record WELA01007952.1, read on the forward strand.
CCTGGCTGTAGTCCATGAGTAGCCGGTCATTTAGAGTCCAAGTTTGCTCAATTTGGAGCACTGGTGAGAGAGATATGATGCTCTAAGTAGAAGGGGGTCAGGCTGCTGGCATTGTTAGGACAGAATATGCCTTCTGACATTGTGCCTTCCCCTGAACTTGGAATGCTCTGAAACTCAAGACTCTGGTAGAACATCTTACAGCGCCCAGTTTGAGACTTAGTTTGCAGAATTTGGAGAAGTATAGAAGGACTTATGATTTTCAGAAGTTTCTGCACAGATTTGGAGGAGTGCCTACTCTCTCAGCTCTCAACGACACTCCAGAAATGAGAATGCTCTCAAATTTGGTGACCCGGTAGAGTTCTCCGACGCGGTCCGTCTGGCACTCGAATTTTCAGATTTGGAGCAGTTCTGTGGCCGCTATGAATTTTTGAGTTCGTGGCAGATTCTGGGCCAACTTGTACAATTTTCTTTATCATTAAGGAGTAGGCTAGCCAATAAGGTCACACCACCTACGACCTTGCCTAGTCTACCTTACATGTGTAGCACCTGACTTGGCGCCTTTGACTAGTCCTCTTCACATGTGTGGCATCTGACTTGAAACTGTTGACTAGTTTGCTCCACATGTGTAAGACCTGACTTGACGCGCCGAGACGTCGCTTTTTCTATCGGGGGGGTGATGTAGTGATTTGAGTTATTATATATTAGTTTGCATATATTTTAATGTTTTCAAATATATTTGGAGTAGTATTGTGTGGAGTCAAGTGTGAATAGGTACTCTAGTAACTTGGTTCATGTCCTTTGAACCTTCCAAGGCATTTTCGAAGTTAGAGGAAAGACCTAGAAGAACTCCATGTGGCAAAAGTCAGATGTGCCATTTTTAGGTCAAAAGGACATGTGTACATTATTCTAGAAAGAGGTGGCAAGTTTTGGGATGTGTTGGGTGCCAACACATCAACATACACCTTCCTAGAAATTACTTATGTAGCAAGTATATAAACAAGAGCTAGAACATAGAAAGACATTCAAGAATCACTCTTGTACTTGCCAAAATCCAGAAATATATTAACTTTCAAGAAGCCATCTCTCTTTCAAGAAGCTACCACTTGTGTTCAAAGATCCTTGTCTTGAATAGATAAAGTATTCTGTTTTACTAAGTACTTTATCTATCTGTTTCACTACACATGTTGTCTAGGTGGCTAGGGATACAACTCTATACTTAACAACACGTTGATAATAAATTTTGACATTGGTGCACCTTTTCAAGGCAGCACGTTTCCATTGGGAAATATAAATATTGTAAATATGGATTTGGTCCAATGCTTCTGATCCTTGTCAGTAGGTTAGTAGTCCTAGAACTATATATTTGAGGGTTAGGCACGTGGATATGATGTTGTACACAGAGATGATACAATACACATGGAGAAGTAATGTATGTGTGTCATCCTCGGGATTGGCGTCATCTCTCTTACTGTGGTGGAATTGTATGAACTCGAAGACACTGATTACCAGCAAGAGGCATTGCAACAAACGCTGTGCAGAATACAAAGTGTATGCCGAGTTAGTGACAGCATTATAGCAGACCTTCGACAGTCAACATCCATATTTGGAGGTGGAAGCTGCCATGATCCAGGCAGGGGCCTTGTGAGGCTCTGATGAGGCAAGGTGGCAGGAAATGGGGCGATACGCAAACGACCTCATAGGGATCTTCAGGGTTGCAAAGGATGCCTCCAGGGTGGAGGAGGTGGACGACAGGCAGAGGGTGGCCGAGCTGCTGGCAAACTTATGAGAGCTACGGGAGGGGGGGAGTGGGGGAGGAGAAGCTAGAGCAGAGAAGGGGGAGGATGCATATGAGGTAATGTAGCGATACAAACGAAAAGGTAACTTGAGGTACTTTGATCGCACGCCAATTGTACTTATAAAATTAAAGTCGGCACTTTTATCGCTTCATGTGACGTGTCGCACGCGCCGCATCCGGCCACGCGGCGGATCGTTACACTCCTCCCACCTACAAGTGTGCACGTCCCGGGCACTTATGCTCCGTCACCCGTGAGGGACATTGTTTCGGGATAGTGTCCTATCTTCGCACAATCGAAAGATCTCCGTAAGGTCGTACCATCGACAAGTTTCGCACCCCGTGGGATTTGAACCCTCGTCTTCTGGACACGGTTGCGTACGTTTGCGCTCCGATACCAATGTAGCGATACGAACAAAAAAGTAACTCGAGGTACTTTGATCCCGCGCCAATTGTACTTATACAATTCAAATCTACACTTCTATCGCTCCACGCGACGTGTTGCACGCGCTGCATACGGCCACGCGGCGGATCGTTACAGGTGAACAAGTGGGACCTTAGAAGAAGCTGTGGGAAATGGAGGAAGCTACGACAGCGATGGCAGCGGAGTTGGCTGAAGAGGGAGGGAGGAGGGAGTGGTAGCTGGCAAGGTAGCTGGCGATCCATCAGCAGATGGGGGGGCACATGGCCAGCCAGTTGGCAACGCACCGACAGCTGGTCGCTGGCCTGAAAAAGACAGGTGTTGGCGCTAGGCGACATTCTGAGATTTAAGACGGAACAGCTGGTGGATGAGGAATGCACAGTGAAGGAGGTGGAGTGGATGCTGGATCAGATTGAGGCCGCACATGAGGCAATGATGCAGGAAAATAGGGAGCTGCCTGCGCCAAAAGTCACGCTGACGGACAGCCCGGCGGCAGATGTCACCATCTAGGGGGAGGAGGACCTGACAAAGGTTGTGTCGGTGACGAGGGACTAGGCCCAGTCGCTGGCAAAGCTGGACAAGAGGGGTGAGGATCGAGGAGGCCGACAAAAAAGGGAGAAGAGGGAGGGCAACTGCAGATGCTGAGGGGCAGTGCAAAGAAGAGTGAGCGTGCATTTGATGGGGAGAAGAGGGATTTGCAAGAGAGCTGCGGCGGTGATTATATGTGATAAGCGCCCCAAGTAATTTGTATTTTTAAATTATTGCAATCAGTGTGACCAATATGCTTCTTTTTACCCAATACTTGTCATAGGATTGTAACCAATAGTGCACATTCTGGATAAAGCTGCTGAAATTGCACCATAGTTAATGTTGTATACCACATCTTGTGGGATTTATGATTCTCATATTTGACATTGTATGCGATGCAAAATGATAAGGAGGATGGTAACGAGCATATTTATAAATTTCTTTTTTATTTTAATTATCTTTATTTCAGCTTTTGTCACTTTCTCTTCCGAAACAAAGTCACTAAACCTTTTTGTATCAGATCCATGGCTTCGTCAACGTCCTTTAACAATTTCCAAAGGAAAACCATGGTCGGGCTCGCTCATTTGGCAGCCATGGCTGTTAAAGATGAGTAAACAACGACGAGCATCTTACTCGTGAAACTCCATGATACGTGCTGGGTTTACCCTATTTTACAATCATTGTGTTTTACACAAGCTCAAAAGTGCGTGCGAGCTTTGAAATAAGTGATTGTCATCATCTGTCCGAAGCACAGGTCTTGTAAACTACGTAAAATACTCATGTAAGCATCAAGAGTTTGCATCGTAGAATAACCCCCATGTTCACGTATCAAATGTATGCGCTCATTATTATATTTATCAAGAAATCATTTACGGTAACATACGAAGAACAAACATTCACGAGACACTCTCTTAGGAGTATATATTTTAATGAAAAACAATATTTTTAATTTAATCCATGATTTATCATATTTATGTGACTGTCAATGTTTTGGACAATGACTGTGACTGTTTTGAGCAAAAGGGGATCCATGAGTGTCGTCGGCGGCCGGGCCAACTCGATTTCAGGATAATTGCGAGAAAACAAAAACAAGAGCAAAGTTTACTTTGCACTTTGAGAGCATTTCCCAACCTTTGTAAGTCGCTACAAAATTCTTTAAGATTTGTGTCTTGAAGTTGCAACATTTTAGTGCACATCAAAAGTGTGGTTTGAAGTCCAACCAACGTTGAGGTTCTTTTGTGCATATACCCTGAAGCATAAATATAAATAATATTGAATTTATGTTGAATTGTGAGGTCCGTGTAGACTCCGGAGGACTTCTTGTTTCCTTCCACTCACTTAAGGTGATCCAATATGTCGTGGCGGTGTCGCGGTTTCCATGAGAACGTCACTGACAATAACGTCCAATACATAACATCTTGTAGCGACACTTAGGGTGCAGTTCTCCAAGCGCGCGAGGGCGCCCATGCCCTGCCCGAGCCAACCCAAGGCTGCCCGTTAGCAGATCCCAGACTGACCCCAGCGGGCCAGAATGGCCCGGAGCCACAAGCCGCCGAGATACGTGCGCCACGCACACCTAGGGGACCTACGAATTTCGTTTTCTAGGCTCCTACGATGGAGGGCCTCCGACAGGCCTCCGATCAGAATTGTTTCCGACGGGCCCATTTTTGTCTCTAGGGTTGCTACCTCATCTTGTCGCATGTTATCAGAGAGGGCATGAGTGCATATCGGATGTGGTGTGTATGTGCGTAATCCGCAGGACCAAAGAGTAGCGTCTTACATAGTGTACAAAGCTATCCTAGGGCATTAAATTTCGGAGGAGTCTTCGTTGTTAAGAACATCCACATATTGTTTCGTTACCTGCCCAAGTTCTGTCGATGGAAACAATACTGCATCTCAAAACGTGAGAAGCGTGTGAAGCCTGCATAGCAGGGTGTGGACCTTTCTAAGCATGTGCATATTGTGCGTGGCAAGTCGCTGGTCCCGGCGGGCATTCACCATGTTGCCCTGGCTTATTGTTCCTCTTTGTATAGTATGGGCTCTCTCCCAGCTGCTTCCTGCCGGCTGGCGGTTTGAGGTCACATCACCACGAGTTGCTTGTGTGGCCGTTCTTCTGATGTCGCTAGCTTGGTACGAAATTGTGATGCCACGACTGCAAGAGTGGCGCACGCGTCGTTCTGCCGAGCTCCGCGAGCGTCGAAGAGTCCAGGCCCTGGAAGCTGCCAAGTGGCGCAAGGAGGCCACCAGGAAGTGCCGCAATTGCCTCTCTGCCTATAGGGACCAGGCTCCAGCGGGCGGCCGCTTCATGTGCACGGTGTGCGGCCACGTGTCCCGGCGGCCTGTGCTCGACATACCCGGGCAGCCTCTGGGTCAATTGAGAGGCTCAGGGAAGAGCTGGCATGCTGAATGGGCGGAAGCAGTGAGGTGTTGGGAAGGGAAGCTAGGGAGGGGGAAGTATGTGCTAGATTTCATACTCAGGGCGGCCTCATGCATTGCATGGCCTATTAGCTTGGCATGGGGGAGGGTCACCAGGTGGCAGCAGGAGGCCCATCAGGAGGAGGGTGAGGGGATGAGCAGGGGTAACAGGAGGGAGGAGGGGCCCCAGGAGAAAGGGGAGAGGGCGAGGCGGAAGGCGGAGGAGAAGCGGGTGGCGAGGCTGGAGAGGGAACAGCTGGAGGCTGAGGAGCGGCGGCAGCGCGAGGAAGTGGCCCGGCTGGTGGAGGAGCGGCGGCGCGCGCGCGACGAGGCTGAGCTGGAGGCCGCCGAGCGGGACCACGAGCTCGAGGCTGCCGCGGCGGAGAGGGAGAAGGAGCATCGCAGGGAGCGGGAGAACGAGAAGCGGCGACAGCAGAGAGCGGGCGGCGGCGGTAAGGACAGGTCTGAAAGGGGGGGTGGGGCCGGGGGTGGGGGCAGAGGAGGGGCTGCTGCTCCGGAGGATGTGCCTTCGGCTAAGGGGGGGGATGCTGATGGGAACAGGAAGAGGGAGAGAGGCAGTGCATCAGCGGTGCATGCGGAGAGCGCAGGCCACGCGCCGCCAGCTGTCACTTCGCCCGTGTCCTCTGGCTCCTCCTCCTCCTCCTTCCCCCATGCGCAAGCCCTGAGGCTGGAGAAGCAACAGGTGTCGTCCACTGAGGCCCCACCCCGAAGCACCTTTGGGAAGCTCCGAATGTCCGCCAAAGTGGCCCCCCTGAATGTGCCCAGCAACGCAGCAGCGCCACCTGTCGTGCAGCCCGCGCCAGCGCCAGCACCGCCGCCCAGCCAGAGGGCTAGCTTCTGGGGAAAGCACACGATCGTGGGCCCCAAGCGTGCGAGCGCCGGCCGCACGGCCCCTCCACCACCTGCTGCCACGTCATCTGCTGCCCCTGCCGGAGGCAGCCCCAAGGGGGCGGGGACCACAAGCGGGGCGCCCGTGACGCAGTCCCAGTCAGCGTGGGCTCGCCCGGTTCCCGCCTGGTCAGCAAACCCGTGGTCCCGCGCGTGGGGGCAGGGGGCTCCCACGACGGCGACCCTGCCCAGCTGTCCTGCGCCTCTGACGCCCCCTCCCCGCCCGCAGTCTGCCCCCATCACGGGCAGCCCGCGGGACGACTGGTCGGTGGCCAACGGCATCGCCCGTCCCCCCGGCCCGGCTGGCGGAGGAGACACCGATGTGGCCGGCAGAGCAGCACCCCAGGTATGGAGAACTGTTGGTGATGTGGCTGGCCCAAACTCCGCCCCCTTCCCCCCTTTACCTCACCTCCTCTTCGGGGGGGTGCTCTCCTTTTGCCCGTGCTTTGGTTTCCGGGCCCACCTCCTTTCTCCCTCTTGCGCCCTCTCCGGCACGCAGCAGCAACCAACCAACATGTTCTCCTCGTGTTTGCCGTGCAGACGCACGCCTGCCCTTGCGTCTGCTCTTTGCCCGGCCTTATGCAACGCGGAGTAGAGTCATTCAGCTCTGTGCCCTGCTCCCTGTTGAGCTTCCAGGCAGCGTGTGTGCCCTCTACGCCTGCTCTCTTTTCCCGTTGAAGACTCCAGTGGGGAGGAGCTGAGAGGGGGAGGGGGGG
>WELA01007952.1:149872-165685 GCA_009602735.1 Mesotaenium endlicherianum
CCCCCCCCCCCCCCCCCCCAAAAAAAAACAAAGCACACACACGATCACACGCACTCACTCACCAGCGAGCGCCTCGAGAGACAGCACGCCGTCCGCGATGTGCTGCAGGCGCGCCACAAAAGACGGCGAGTGCAGTGCTGGCGCGACCGTGAGCATGCCAACTGTCGCCGACGCCCGCAGCTGGCCCTTAAGCGCCGCCACGAACTGCAGCAGCTCCCACTCCTGCCCCTCCACCCCCCCCTTCCCCCCCAATGCATCACGCGCACACACACACGCCCCACCTTCTTGCTCCTCTTGAATATCAGGAGTTGTGGAGAGATTCGTGATCCTGCGTGCAGGCTTTCTCTTCTGTCTGCTCTTATTAGTGAGCACTCAATGTATACAACATTGAGTTGCAACGGCGTGCGCGAGCGTGTGAGTTGCAAACTACAAAGATTCATAAACAAGACAACATAGAGAAGGGTTCTCTCACAAGGCCCCTGCGGCCCCAGGTCGCCCAAATACACACAAAAAAACTGGCGCGCACACATACACACACACGCGCACACACGCACGAGTAGACTTCACATGTAGGACACATGAGGCAAAGAAAACTCACGGAGTTGGGGGAGGAGGCATGCGAGCAGTGGGGGGCACCAAGGGACATCAGCACAACTCTGCCCACCCGTGCGCCCCTGCCTGCGCCTGCCCTGCGCAAACCCTTCCCACCTGGACACGTCTGTTGGCAACATGGTTGGGTGCTGCTGTGACGGTTGGAGTGAGAAGCTGACCGTGTTTCTGCTAGGCCAGGTCTGGGCCAGGTCTGGGCCGTGTCTGGAAAGCCCCGCTAGGCTCCCTGTGGTCTATCTTCTGCATTGAAGATAATGTATATCCTATATATGTACTCACATAATGTGTACCCTATATATGCATATCCTATATAATAAGTACAACAACACATATACTTAGATATATGTATGTAAATGTAAACATGCACAGACAGTACATGTATATACACAAAAGTACACGCGCACGTATATAACATGTGCACATACACATACATATGCTTCGCTGTTAATACATGCATGTTCTTTGCCCGAGCACACGCACCTGGGGAGGTTCGACGCAAACTTTGAGCACATGCTGTACAGGGCAGGGAGCGTCGCCTCTGGCGATGACGTGGACACGCAGTGCGCCTCCACCTGGCGGAGAGCCGGCCTCTCCAGAGGCTTGCGCAGGTCAAAGGCGGAGCAGAACTCTGCGAGCGCGACACCTGGCGCAGATACAAACGACCAACAAGAAGTCAGCAGCCCCGTCAGAACACACACAGACACACACACACACACAGACATACACACACACACACACACAATCGGCTGTCGCAGCGGACCTGCCAGCAGCAGGAGCAAGACTTTTTGTGCGGCAGCTCGAAATAGCGACAGTCGCCTACTGCTGTGGTGCCGCGGCTGCTGGCTCTGCACCTGGGACCACGAAGGGCTCCTGCTCAGCTGGACCTGTGCTTCTCCAAACGTCGTGAACGTGCTCAAAGTATCCAGCTATCAAGTTTGCATCGATCTTATGTCTGCTTACCAAGTGGCCCTGAAGGGGGGGCCACTGATAAGTGCTTCAGAGGACGACATTTAGAGAACTATGGTCTTTATTGTTTGGAGTCTTGAATATTTTCTTCTCACCTGCGGGCCTCATACAGAAAGCCAAGTGGCAGCGGCAGAGACAGTGAGGGGCACCTGGGGGGCCTTTGGCTGTGGCGTGGGGGGGACCTCTGACGCGCCGCCCACTGCCGCCTGCTCGGAAAGACGACACCTGGCCGCCCGAGGCTGCTGCTGCATGGGGCCGATCAGACAGCGGGGCAACCCCTTCTGAATGTCCTGTTCTTTCAAATTCACCCTTGGAGCTGACTCCAGAACCAGCATCACTGCTCAGAGCTGAGTTGACCGCAGTTGACCCCGGTTGACTGCTGGTTGCTGACAAAGATGGGTGATTGCTGAGAGAGGGGTTCTCCTGAGCTTGCCAGGTGTCCACACCGCTGCTCCTCAAGGTAGTGTCAGAGGGAAACTCCGCATGGGAGCCAGAGGATGAGGCCTCGGCATGCGTGCCACCTGGCAGCACATCGGAGTGCTGGGGAGAACCCGGCGGCGGAGCAGAGGCCCGTTCCGAGGAGGGGGCAACAAGTGGCGCAGCGCGGGCGTCCAGCTGGCGCAGGCGGCGCTGCTGCAACGCGTCCTGTTCGCTTAGAAAGCGCCGGTACTGCCACGCGATCTTTAGCCCGTCCGCTCCCTGCGCCGCCCGGCCTCGCCACCCGCCCGCCCATCCATCCCCAGCCACCAAGCGACCCACGTGTGAATACGAGCATTGCGTCCTGGGTTCACCAGAGTCCCGAAACCAGAAAAACTTTTTCTCCTTCTCTGTTATTCTATGATTCTTTTTTTTTCCCTCTCTTTTGGAGGGTTCTGCCCAACCTCTTTGCGACAGACAGAAAGACAAAGTAGAGAGGGAGAGCGAGAGGGACAGGGGAGAAGAAAGAGGGGAGAAGGGAGAGGGAGGCTCCTGCCCGTTGCGTAGAGCTTGTCCCACCGTGCCCCGGCCGAGGCACTGCAAACAGGACCAGCTTTCCGTTTTAGGGTTTGAGCCTTAGGGTCCCTCCCGGCCATAGCTTCGCCCCCTCTTTCAGACGCGCGTCCCCATGCAACCTCCGTTCAACACGGGGGTCAAGCGCGGCCCGGCTGTCGCGCAGTAAGGGAGCGTAAGCGACAACCACAAGACGAGCTGCTCTGCCACCTTTGGCCCCCACTATAGCCCTCACTCAATTTGGAGCCAAAACCCAAATCCGAAACCCTAGTTCATAACCCTAATCCAAAAAGCCCAAACCTTACGCCCAAACCCAGAAGCCCATCAGGACTTCAATCCTAACTCCCCGGGTTTCTCCAGAGGCCTGGTTAGTGGACTTCAAGACATACCCCCGCCTGCCGCCGCCGGCCCTCCTCAGCCCCGGCGCCCCCAGAGCCTGTCAAGAAAGGGAGCGGACTCCTGATCCCGTCTCTCGCTCCACCAAAAGAGTTCTCCGCACTCTGGAGGCCTGAGCCGTGCAATGCGTGCCCGCCAGACTTGCAGACTTATGCAAAACGGCCCCAGCCACCCCAGCCAAAGATGATGAAGTGCAGCGCGTGCATTCCAGAACCCCAAAACCCCCGAGAGTCTTAAGCCCCAAAAGGTCAAAATCTCGAAACGTCAAAACTCCTGCTGGCAGAGTTGGCCCGAAGAAGAAGCCTCCCTCGGCACCAGAGTGACTAACATCCCTCGGATGTTTTTGTATTTGTATATGTATATGCATTTGTATTTGTATTATTATACTTGTGTTTGCATTTGTATTTGCATTTGTGTTTGTATTTGTTTCTTGTTTCTGGTTTTCTATTTGTTTCTGTTCTTGCACTAGTTTTTGTTCTTTACTTTGGGTTTTGATCTGTTAGAGACAACTTTCCGTCAGAGGGACAGCAAATCTGACGCCGAGTACAGAATTTCAAGCCACGTGTCACGTGCAGCTTGAGCCACCCTCATCTGTCGCGTGATGACGCCAGACAGCTGCTGCTCCTCCATGCAGCCAGTAGGCACAAGCCCAACCCCTTAAGCTGAACCTTCAGTTCGAGGCTTTAGGTCTAGAATATTCAGTTCTAGGGTTTGGTTATGAAGTTTTGTTCTTAGATTTAAGGTTCAAGGTAGGGGAGATGGGAGGGCCTGAGCGCTAGGATGACAGGTGTCTTCGTGACAGGAGACTTTCTCCGGGAGGCCGGCACTGACCTGACTGCTGCCGCCACCTGGCGTCTGCTTGCCGGAGCTCTGATCTGCGCTTGGGGGCTCCTCCTGGGTGACACTTGGCAGCGTGCCGAGGAAGGCATGTGGCGAAGGCAGGGGGCTTCCGAGAAGAAGAGGCTGAGAGTGGGCGACCCCTTGCGCGAGGAAATATCTCAGCAGGAGCAGATGGTGTGGCCCGAAAGGGTCCTCGAGCACCAGCAGGAGCGTGCCAAGTGGCAGGCCCCCATTGAGTATCTGTTCAGCGGGGTCAAGGGGGCGACTCGTGTGTGCCGTTGAATCGCTCTCTCGCAGCACCACATGTCAGCATCTTTGGACGTGCACACTCGTGTGCATGTGCACATGCGCACGCGAGCGCGCGCGCGCGCGTGTGTGTGTGTGTGTGTGCGTGTCTGCCGGCCTGCATGTGTGAGACTGAATGTGCCTATCTTGCTGCCAGTGCAATAGGCTGAGGGGACACTGGCAAAACCCGTTACAAACCCAAAGCCCCCACCCAACCCCGCACTACTCCCCTGATTGTCCCCTGTCTGCCCCAGGGAGAAGGCAGCGGAAAAAGGGCAACTTACAGCTGAGAAGCCCATTTCAAAAATAATTCCTTTCAATTTCCATAGGCGTCCTGCCCATGAACCCTAACTCGTCGAGACGTTGCTGCACCTCAGTTCTGGTTGCAAGGAAACTTCTAAGGGCTGTGAAAGATGGGACTTTCTAGCCCAGTGTACAAATTGGTCAAACAAGGGGTTGTTATTGTAATCGTATAGTCGCTCATTACATCATATATAAATATGTACGCATATATGATAACATGTATATATAATCATATTATTTATGTAGAGAAGAGAACAGGCTGGGAGGATATGATCAAGGTCCTTGAGGCCAGTGGAGACAAGGGTGGTGCCGTGGGGGCCGGGGCGTGCGCCAGGTGGCAGCTGCTGCCGCCCGCTGCCGGTCCCACTCGCTCTTACAAAGCTGCTGGTCATGGATCTGGAGGAGGCTCCCAGAATGTGACTATCTTACATGTTCACCTGGTGTTGCCCCGATATTTTGCCCCCATGGTACTCCTATCGATTACCTCTGAAGTCCAAAGGTAGCTGTAATTTGTGGACCAGCATATTGGCTGCTTCTGACAGCTTGCATGCTGTAGCTACTCCATTATTAAGAGATCAAAAGATCAAAGCTAATGACTGACCTGAGAATATCAGCTGCAGAAGAAGTGTACGGGAAGCAAGTGAGTCTGCTTTCTACCGAATGCTTGGTCGGTTCAACGAAAATTGTGGAAGCCTTTAAAATGCTCTACCCCAACCAAGGTGCAGTAAGCAAGATGTAAATCCTCTTTGACTTGTGTAGTACGACTCCGCATTTCCAGACAGTATGAAATCACCAAAGCTGACTAGATTGAGCAGCCACTTCAAAACAATGCTTTGCGCGTTCAGACTCAAAAACTCACTAACAAACGAGGTCAAAGAACGTAATAATGGTGTGGTCCTAGCTACAAGCTCCACCGTAGGTTCTTCGCAAGTAATTGCTTACAAAAATCATGCTGATATTTTACATACGTCAAGTATGCGTACTCCCAACCTCCAATTTGCGTACCTCGGCGACCGTACCGCATACCCCAGGGCGCACAGCGTCCTAGTTTGCGTTCCCTTCGTAAACTCCCGTGCATCCCAATTTGCGCTCCCCATCGGTTTCGGTTGTTGGCCTTCAGCGTTCCAGTTTGCATACTGCATGTGCCATTAAGGTTAACCTCTTTGCGTACAACTAACATTGGTATCTACAGGACTCTTCCGTCCCAGTTTGCATACCCCGACCTTTAATTTGCGTACTCCTGCGTCCGAGATTGGGTACCCCTGCAGAATTTGTATGTAGGCATACTTTTGCTCCCCAGCACTCCCCAGTGCTCCCGAGCTCCCCGAGCCTGCCCCGAGCACTACGAGCTTTCATCGGCATTGAACGATCAAATTACTCACGACGACCATTTATCGTTGATCCATCGCCTTAAAAGAGACGGTCAAACCTGGTCAAACCTAGCTCAAGCCTTCTCGTCACTTTGACCACTTTTGCAGAGTGTGTGTATGAGCGCCTGGAAACACCAGGGAAACACAGGGTTGCTGGTGCACAGGGACTGACAAGCAGATAGAAGAGTTTCTCAACCTCTTGGTCTTTGCTCATTGCAATGAACGAGGACTCATGATGCGCCAGGACGTCTTCTGTTGTTCCTGCATCTTCTGGCTGCATCGGCATCACCAAAAGTGAAGTACTTTGGGGTCAATTGTTCAACCTTGAGGCCATGTGTTAATAACTTACTAACTCTGAGAATTTGCATGCCTTACCATCCGTCATTGGTAGCTCTGTGGGGTATCGAGGCTGCAAGCATCTAAATCATCACTAAGGTGACTAGTTTTCAGGATAATAGATGTCAATCTGACAATTTCGGAAACGTCTTGTAGAACTGATTCACAAAGTACAGAGGAGCATGGCAAAGAAAGAGAATGAGTACCCCAGGAGGAGAAAGCTAGAAAGTGATTCTGCTTCCCCGTCGGTGGAAGTGGAGTATCTCGACACGTCAGGTAAATACGACGAGCTCTGGCTTTACCCCATGGAGGTTGCTGTCAGATGTATATGAGACTCAGCGAAGGATTTTAAATGACAACATGGTCAATAGAAGCGGCAAAGCTGGGATTATGCTCTTCAATTACTATACTGGAGGGGTCTGTAGTTTTTTCGCGAGTTTCCGCTGGAGCACTACTTGCACTACTATACATGAATACCATTCTATATCTGGGACCATGTATTGATGTGCATGCGTATGTGCATGATTTTTATTTATATTTTGGGTGAAAGAACACCTGCATTGCTTGCCCTGTTGGGGGTGCATGCTTATGTGTACATTTGACTTCTTGTGCTTGTATAAGTATGTATGTTATATCATGTATATAATACATCTATAACATATATATTTAATGAAATATATACGTTTAAAATTAATATATATGTATATATATGTGTTTATAGATATAAATATATCTATATAAACATATCTTATATGTGATATCAATATACATCTAGAATATATATTTTTAATGTAATATATACATAGAAAATTAATATATGTGTACATACATGTGTTTATAGATATAGATATATCTATATAATTTTATCTTATATGTATATCAATACAAATATATATGCAAATATACATGTCTATATATAGATAGTGATACATGTAATATCGTCTATTTGTCCATCTATCTATCTGTATGAGTACTTAATGGTACTCATATTTGCATCGTTGAGCCGCATACACCCATGGCAGTACGTCTACAACCCCATGTCTTCCTCCCAGCATGCTTCAGGCACACTCTCGGGCTCTATGCACATGCCTTAACGAGAGCCTTCCACATCCACAACCTTCATCTCTTGATACTCGATCCACTAAGTCATCCACTAAGTCTGGGTGACAGACAATACATAGCATGCAAAGCGGCAGCAGCTGCCTTGCTTGAAGTGCCGTGGAAGAAAGTGGAGGTAGTGCCCCTTTGCATGGCAGGCAGCGTTTGGATGCCCTGACCCTGCTTTTCTCCTAGGGTTTTCTGCTTATGGTTCGCACTTTATAAGTTCTGGGCAGGGCTCATGCTATCTCAAGACAGTAGCAGGGCTGCCCCTGTCCTGGCAGAGCTTATGCTCGGCTTAGGATTTGTGCTTGAAAATATGCTCACAGTGCTGGCCCTATGGGCTCAGTAATGATTAAGAACTTACACGCTAGCTTGCTTGGGCATTGTGGAGTTCGCGCTCCCCCTCCAGGTTTGTACGCATGTAAGGGTGCTTTGTAAGACTGCACAAATACTCATTTGGGAAGCGATTGTTTGTCAGAAAAGTTGCACTCCACACGCTCTCAAGTAACAGTAATTAGTAGTTGTCACTTATATGGTGGTACATCACTCATATTATTCGTACATCAGGTGTACTTTCCTTTGAAACAGGTATTCTTGAGGAGGTATACCTTCTATCCCTCCTTATGACGAGGACCCATGCTCAGGGGCTAAGTAGTTGGCATCTTCAGTGTGAGGATGAGAAGGCATTTTGTTCTCGTCTTTGTGAACAGGACCCATATCTAGAAAAAGTTAGGTCGTCATTTTATTTTTTTAGTGCGTGCCCTCAATGCTCGTGCCCCCGTCAACCACGGAGAAAAAGCTGAGTCGCCGGCTGATGCAAGGCAGCACAGCTGACGCCACGTGGCAGTGAGCGCCGCGGCACCAGGTGGCGGCCGGAGTGCTGACGCCAGGTGGCAGTGCTTCATGGTTGGGGCGCGCGCAGAGCAGGAGGCTCACGTGAAGGAGCTGGAGGACAGCTGTGAGCGCTACAGCCGCCGCTGGCGGGTGCGTTCTCCACCTGCTCTCCGCTTCCTCACCTGTTCTTATGTCACTCTTTAAACCCTAAAAGCTCTAAAACCTCTAGACTTGTAATACCCTAAAGGCACAACCCAAACTCAATAGCCTGCTTTTTCATGCCCTGCTCTTGACCTGAGCCCATACAAGCATCCCCTCTGAAGCTCTCCTCCATGACCCTAAACCCTAAAGCCAAACCCTAATGCCCAGCTAACTCGTTATATCCGACTACAGAATGACGGCAACCCCCTCCGTACGCAGGCGTTGGAGGAAGCGATTGTCGAAACTGCACACATATATCACATTCCTGCGGCGACGCTTTTGTACGGTATCATGTGCCTCGCTATTTACGCAAGTGCCGAGATGTACGCCCGATTCAGGGTTACATCAATAGTTTGTTGTGATTGATGTGATACACAACAAGCTGCCTCTGGAAATAACAAGAAGGTCTGGGGCTGCGATTCGGCGTCGATGACCTTGGCTCATTCTTCCTTTCAAAAGTTGCAGGAGCCTAGAAACATGTCTGGGAGCCGCCTGCATGTCGGCTACCTGGTCGTCGTTAATTTGGAGTGAAGCAGTATTCTAAACCATATAACTTTTATTCCAACACCCCCATCTGCGGTGACTCAAGCCTCGCGCGATCGTGAGCAGCCTGTTGTCTGATTTTCACAAACCTCGCTACATTACTTCCAGCTGGCCTGCTGACAGCTGGCCTGCTGACTCGCCCGTTGCCTTCTCGTGTTCATCCCCATCCAGCTCACGCACAACACCCCCCCCCGGCCTCTGATGTACTCTCTACCCTTTCCCACTCTCATTGCGCACCTCGAGACTGACTCTCCAGTCTCCACAGGATTTAGCATTGCCCCCTTCTGACCCCCAAAAACCCCCAAAGAAGGGGGGGGGGGGGGGAGGAAAAACAAAACAAACACCCTTACCCCCCCAAACTGCAGCCTGAGCCCGCCACAGGTGGGCCCACTCAGGACTCTCCCTGTCATTGATTTGAAATGACGTTTCAGCTGAATGGGGCCGTCGACACGGACGCATGTCGACGACACGCATGTGGCTGCGTATCTGCCAAGGAAGCTGGCCCCCACGCTTTCCGTGCTTGTTCCCAACACTGACACTCGTTTCCAAGACATGACAAGATACTCGTTTCCCCCTAGCCCAGACTCTGGAGCTCCTTGTTGCACCCCAGTGGAAACGAGCGCAGCCTCTGATTTACTGACAGGTGGTCCCCTCTCGACTCAGTGTTGTCGGGTGTCGTTAATCGGAGGGCAGTCACGAGATAGCCTGTGAGTCTTCCATGAGGCGTTGTCGCTAACTCCTCCTTTCTCCTAACAAGCATCGCTTCTGTAATTTTCTTTTGGCGGGCGCGGTGTGGGAGCAGCGCTGTTTCGCGGCCGTAGGGACAGCTGGCACCCTCTTCTTGCTCCTCTCCGCATTCCGCCAGGCCAGCGCTCCCTGGGGAACGGTACTGCCCTCTTGCTCAATTCCCTTTCACTTGTTCTGCTTGTGGGTGGGGTGAGACTGGGGGGACCTTTGTAGAGTAAAGAGTGTAGGAAGGGGTGAGGGGGGGAAGGGGTGGGGGTGTGTGGGGGGAGAGTGAGGGCGTGAGAGGTGAGGGGTGGTGGGGTGGAAAAAGGCGGGGGCTGTTTGCCGTGCCCACGGCAGGCTGTATCCCACCACCTCAGTGACACCCTTGTGTGCGCTTTCCTCATTCGCAAAAGTTCTCTCTTTTTCTTTTTGCGGAGCACTGACGCCGGCGCCTTGCATAGCTCGGCGGCAGTAGTGTGCGATTTGTGATTTGCGATTTGTGGTTTGCAGTCTGCAATTGATTTGCGGTTTGCGATTTGCGGTTTGCGATTTGCAATTTGTGCGGCTGGTTCATCCTGGGCAGAGTTTTTTTTTCTTGTTTTGTTTTCGTCCCTTTCTTCCTCTTCTTCCTTGCTTCTGAGAAATAGCCACGTGACGTGCTTTCTTCTTCCTGTGAGGGGCAGAGGTATCACGCGGCGCTGCGCGGGGTCATGCCCAGCGCCCTCATCTTCCTGGCAGGTACACCTCTCCGTTTCCCAAGCTGGCTCGAAAGGTGGTGGTGTATGTGGGGATGTTTCTATCCAGGGAAGCGGTGGAGTGGAGTGGGGAAGCTTACCTTTGCCGACAGGTCTCCCTTCAGAGTCCAGTGAAGAGTGGTGAAGGGGGAGCTTATACCTGCCCGCCCGCCCCGCAGGGTCACCTTCAAGTGCTGACATGTGGACCTTATTCGGGTCCAAAAAGCTTGCCTGCACACGTGAAGGCTCTCGAACCCATCATTCTAGAACGTCCCATTGTCGAGAGCACGGCACACGCCAAAGGCGTGGCTGCTGACTGGCAATGCGCGTGCATCCACAGTGTCGGGGTCCATTCTCTCAGCGCAGCCTCAGTACTGCTGCCAGTTTCCATGCCCCAGCATCCCATCTGGCGGACCGCCCCTCGGTCTGCCCTGTCCCACAAACGGCATACCATAAGCCCTCAGGGCATGCACCTCTGCCAAGTACCACAAGCCCTAGCACTAAAACCCTAGCACATTAAAACCCTAGCATACAAATCCCTGGCACTATGCCCTAGCACAAAAGGCCTGCACTTCTGCCCCAGACCATGATTTAGGGTGTAGGTTTCTGCAAGAGGACGTGTAGAGCCCAACGCTCTGGAAATTCTGGCACCACTGCCTCCACTCTGCAGTGCGCACCCTGCCCCATACCTTTTTGGTGCTCCGAATGCCTCCCCCAGTCTGCAGAAGATCTGCTGTCAGTCAGAGTTGCGCCTGGGAAGCTTCTGCGTGCTTTCCTGCTGCCACTCGCTGATGAACTGTAGCCGTCTGCCTAAGTTTGAATTATTCTTGCACACTTTGGGGCTGTGGCTTCTTGGGGTGGCTGTAGAGCACGTACAGCCACCCATAAGACTTTGAGGAACTGCTTTCGGTATTAGAATGCTTTATGCTGATACTGAAGTGTACGGTTGCTACATTCCGTGCCGCCAACAGTCCAAATTCCTCGAAGAGATGAGCGTATTTGCACGTGCTCCTACCGCGTGGGTGCATGTGAGAGAGAAGGAGTGGGAGATAGGGATGGAGGGCAGGGGGGAGGGCGGGGAGGGAAGGAAGGTTTGTGTGCGCTTGCGCGCGCGCTCCTGGGCATACATGTGTGGGGTCCCTGCTGAGGGCTATTCACACGTCCTCACGAAATCAGCATCATGCAGATAGCCAGGCGCACTGATGCTCGTATCTTTACACATATGCATGTGTTGTGTCTATCTTTGACTCTACATGACGTCTGACCCGAGTTGTGTGCACCGATCTCTGAGCGCACGTATCAGGTCAGAATTCATATACAATATAGTTAGAGGTGCCAACAAGCATGCGTGTGCACGCACACGTGTGTGTCACCAGGTACCTGTCAAACATAACCAGCCGGCATGCTTGTTTCACATCAAGAATTTCACATCACTGACAACACTCATCCCGACCCAACACTAAATCCTAAACCTTATGAACCCTAGCCACCAGCGCCGCATGCTCTAAACCTCGAGGTGGCTCTCCCATCTGAAAGGCGGCTGCCCCTTCCATCCGAAACCCCGCGCGTGCAGAGGTGGCAAGCGCCGCCGTGAGCGGCGTCGCAGCGAGCGCGTTGATGAGCACCATCCACGGCCGCCGGGACGCCCTCCTCGGGGCGGGGCTGCTTGGGGGGGCGGGGCTCGCAGCCCTCTGGCTCTACTTTGCTTCTGCGTACGCTCGCCCACTCGCCCGCTCGCCCGCTTGCCCGCTTGCCCGCCTGAGATATGTTTTTTCTGAGGCACCCCTGCGTGGCAGGCAGCTTGCATTGCCCCCTTTTTTTCTGTTCGTTTGTTTGTTTGTTCGTTAGTTTGTCTTCAAGTTATGTATTCCACAACATGATGCATTGCGGAAATGTTTCTCAATAGCTTCTCTACTGCCTGTTACTGCGGAATGTTGCCGTATCCATACAGCATGTTCTGTTTCAGAGGCTTTGGCATTAGGCTCCAAAGGCTTCACCATCACCCTCTCCCTCAATCCCGACCTCTTCTCCTCCCCCCCTTCCCCCCCTCCCCCAACACACACAGATACACACACACACACAGAGAGAGAGAGAGAATCAGGGTGTCAGAGCCACCCCAGGGCAAGAAGGTGCCGGTCTTTGATGTCCGATTCTATGGCGCTTCCATTTGGCCGCAAATGGTGGGAAAGTGAGCGCGCGCCCACACACATGTGGTTGGCAGGCGAGCTGGGCAACAATGGGACAGTGGGACAGTGGGACATTGCGGCAGTAGGACCTCCTTAAATTTATTGTATCAATAACTCTGTGAGGTCAGTCAATGCATTGAAGTGTACATTGGGCTCTCCCTGGAGTTCCTTCTTCTAATACTCTCCTCCTGCTTCTCCACCGTTGTGATGGGCGGCACACACAGGCTGCCACGACAAGACAGGTGGCAGATCCTGTGGCTGCCACTTGCTCCGCTAGTGTGAGCTCACTCTCACGCCCACCTTGCTCCCCTTCATCTCAGCGCAACACAAGCAGCAAGAACTTACTGTTTCCTGTGTGGTCGTAATGAAAAGACAAAATTGTATACATCGTGGGCTTGGCTGATTCGATCCTATTGGTGGGCGTCACTGGACATCTCTTGTGCGTTTCAAATTGTTTATAGGAATCTTAGGAGTGATTAAAAAAATATATGAGGATAGCTCAGACTCAGTGAGGGGCTATCATGAGCTGTGCTTGAATCGGGCTTCTGTTCTGTGACTGCTGTCTGCTGGTGCCTGATTAGTGGCAGAAAGGGGAGGGAAGGGGAAAGGAGGTGCAGGGGAGGGCAGGGCAGGGGAGGAGAGGGGAGGGGAGTGAGGAAAGGGAGGGGCTGTAAGAGGTGTGTCAGATGTGAAATTAGTCAATGAGCTAGTGCCTGCTTCTTTGTAGTCTGCTAGGTGCACCATCATCTTTAACGGTTGGATTATTTATCAATCTATATGAGTAAGTGAGTGAAGTTGCCCTCCTGAATTGTGCTTGTGGGTACTCTATGTGCAGTTATGTATCCTTATGTTATTACCTCCTCTTGGAGATCAGGAATAACAGAAGTGAGGTCCTGAAGCTGCGGGCCAGCATGTATAATTTCAAAAAAATATGAAGCAGGAAGACCTTCTCAATACGTGGGGTACAGACTCAATTGCAATTGAGTTGCTCTCGGGTTGCGGGTGTGACATTGAATCGTCAGCTTATCGAGTGAAATACCTTGGAGGAGCATGGCTACGCAGCACACCGTATTACTAGAATTCATCATGTCTGAAATCTGGACAAAGTGTGTGTATGATCAATAACCCAGACAAATCACATCCAGCTTATTGAGATATTTTGCACTGAGGACATTTGAGCTCTCTTAGAGATACTAGTGCAGGACCTGTTCATTGAACTTCCGCTTTGCAGAATATCACTATTGGATTTGCTAACATTGGGCAACTGTTGTATATCCGTGCTAGGAGGGGGCATATCAAAAAAATTTAAAACTTACAAAATACACGTACTGGGTATAATACCTTGCTCGCACTTCTACCCCCAGACCCCAGATTCAAAACCAAAGCGGCATACTGAAACTACAAGATTTAAAAACATCATGGCAAAAAATTTTACACTTCTGAAGCAAGTTTGCACCCTGTAAAACGATCTACAGCGTCAAACTGCAATGCATGAGAGAAACACCAGACATAGCTCTAGCAGCAATAAGATCAAAATCTTCAGAAAAGTTGCTGTTACAATGGTGTCGTACATCACAACATTATATCCAAGCGCATCACACAATGATCCTAGTCTCTCAATAAGCTAACCATCTGCGTCTAGTCGAACAGGGAGAAACCCATGTCGTCATCAGACTCCTCCTTCTCCTCCACCTTCTCCACCTTCTTTTCCTCAGCCGCCGCGGCTGCGGGCGCTGCCTCTGTGGGTGCAGCGGCCGCGATGAACTTGCTTGGGTCCTGCACAAAGCATCCAAACCCACCAATGCCATATAAGTAAAGCAAATGCAGACATGGCGCATGATTTACATACACAACCTCGCATGCTATGAAAACCAACCAGAGCGTATTCTTTTACTGCTGTGACTCTCTGCTGACTACTCAATGTAGGCCAGCAGTAAGCCTGCCAACCTAAGAAAAATTGGAGAAGAGAAGAAAACAAGCCAAAACAAAACTGAAGAGGCCAGAACAATATGGAAGAAACCAAGACAAATAAGATATCAACAAGCACACGACAGCAATACACGACGAGCCAAGCCTTCGCTGCACCTCGATGCACGCAGCAGGCGGAAAGCAAGTTCAGCTGAGCTAGACGCCAGATGCGGGTGCAGACAGCAGACAGCCAGACGACGACAGCAACAGCAACAGGGAGGCCAGATGGCGCCAGGCACGTCCTCTCACCGCAAGAATCTCCTTGATCTTGTCGGCCTGGGGGAACGAGTACTCCTCCAGGGCCAGGGGCACCGCCACCACGTTCTTGTACGCGTTGACAAAGGAGTGGGGGATGGAAAGCAGGGTGGGGTAGTCTGCGCCCAGCGACAGCGCGGTGGCCTGCGCCACGCCGGCCATGAACGACGCCAGCAGGTCGTCCTCCGACATGTTCAGCACCGCCGGCGCGTAGACTGACCCATTCTCGTACACCTGTCGCGCACACACACGCACACACACACGAACACGCGCGCACACACGCGCACATGCACGCGCGCCCACCCGAAAAAGCTGTCAGGTTGGACACAGCTGCCGATCACGCGCGGATATTTGGTTCCTGGACAAGCTTTCGGATGCGGCAGACGCGCGTGCCAAGGCGCACAGGCACACATGCCAGGAGTGACCCCAGCTGAAGCCAAAGGACAGAGTGCCAGACGCCAACCGCGGCAGCCACAAGGGCCGAAGCACAACCTCTGCAGAGACTAGTGCGACTACCCGGAAACTACATCTACCACTCCATCTTTCAGCACACAGCCAAAGACGGCTGTCCCCTGGCACTCCACGCTTGCCACAACGGACACAACTCACGTGGCAGATACGTGCAAGCCCACACAGGCAGCAGCCCCGAAGGGTTTGACCACACATCTCCCAAGTTGTGAGTCAAATGACCCCGCCTCTCTGCCAAAATGTATTTTCTCTATAACAGGCCGCATTCCCCCCCCAGCCTGCTACAAAGCCCCCTCCCATCATCTGCTCAGAGATACAAGTGATAATAAGCCAGACGTTCATTTGCTTCCTGCATGCCACAGCCTCTGGCAAGCTGAAAGGACAGCAAGACTAACGGCAAAGCTACCCTAGAAAGCCCTGCAAAAGACCAGGAGGGTGGAGGACCAACTCTGCACTCCACAGGCCATGGAAAGCCGCACGCCTTCCCCAGCCCTCAATCAGCCCTAACCAAATCGGCCCAAAAAAAGAACACTCGGGCCTCCCCAAGACCGCAAGAAGCAGCAACTCAACCAATGCCACCTCCTCGAACTCCTTCTCCTGCTCACATCTCGGAAGGCGCAGGCAGATCCAAAGCACATACACATACGTGCGCCACATGCATGCACGAGCATCCATGGAGGGGAGGGGCCCCCGGGGGGG
>WELA01007952.1:192914-204165 GCA_009602735.1 Mesotaenium endlicherianum
GGGCGGGGCTGGGAGGGGCTTTTAGGGGGGTGATGGGAGAGAGAGTGAGAAGGAGGGGTTGTGTCTTTGTATCGTACAGAAGAGGATGAGACAGACAAAACATGTGAGCATTGTTATGACTTATCGAGACGTAGCTCAACCAAACATAGACTTCCGAGAATACTTAAGACAATCGAGAAATCAACCAGGCATGCGCATGCTCACGTGGTGAAGGAGGCGAGGGCGTCGGTGCCCGACGAGGGAGTGCAGGCATGGAGGTGTACCGGGAGAAGCATCGCGTGTTCCTGGATGCCCTGCGGTGGGTGGAGACGAGCCACATCATGCCTGCTCCCGTTGGCGACGAGGGCCTCAGCATCGGCCCGCTCCAGATCAGGTGCCGCCTGCTGAGACCAGGAAGGGAGCCGCATGCTTGGGGTGCCTGGTGGATGTCAAGGAGGGCTTCAGCATTGGCCCGCTCCAAATCTGGTGCCGCCTGCTCAGGGCAGGGAGGGAGCCCCCTTGCTCCTGTGAGCTTGGGGTGCCTTCAAGATGTTCATTTGTAATGTGTAACACAGTGAATGGCGTTTATAGAGCAAGTGCCATCTGGCATGTGAGAGCCTGCTACAGAAGCTGGAGGAGGGAGGGGAGGGTCTCGGATTCTGGAAGCTTGATCAAAGATAGGGGATGTCACAGAAACGAAAGTTTATGTCCCTAAGTTGTGTTCAAGTAACGCCTGGATTAGAGACCGGAGTGTGTGTGTCTGTGTGTAAAATGTACATGAATACTGAGGTGTAGTATATATGTAAATGTATGAACACTGAGGCATAGTATATCCGCAACAGTAGTATCACTACTTGTATCATGTGATTACTGCAATGGGCACATCAGCTTGTGGTACTTGAGCGGCTGTCAGGGAGGGACACCAGATGAGGCCGAAGGATGTCAAACGTGTCCAGAATGAGTGTGATGCCCCAAGTGACTCAAGTCCTCATTTTTGGGAAAGGAGAGACGAGGGGAGGGGAGGGAGTGTTGGGTGATGTGGGGGGCGAGCAAGTGTGGGGACCGTCAAGGCATTTGAGAAGCAGCCTAAGCAAGCACGTGCGCCTCTCAGAGCTTCAGCAGGCTCATCATATGCATGCATGCATGCCTGTGGATATCGCCTATTGCCTGAATCTTTTTACCACAGAAAGCACCCACTGCCCTCAATGAGAACATGGTGTCCACGGTGGGGGGTGAGACCCATAATATGGCCCTTTCTTTCCCACCTTGTACGAAGTGATGAATAAGAAACTCTTTATCTCCTATTAATAAACATAAACTGTTCTTGATCTGGATGCATTGCGCCCTCACATGCAGCGCACGGTTAAGCACTGCTGTTGACAAGGCCTGAGGATAAAACAGAGGAGGCGGGAGGCAAGTGGGGTTGGTGGGAAGGAGGCGGGGNAATTGTCAACCATTTTTGTTATATCGAGCGATGCAAAGCGGGGGCAAACGACATCTGTTTCCGGTGGATAACAAACGCGTCTCTCATCCTCTCCCAACTCGTCTCCTTTCGTCTTCTTGTGTGCCCGAGAGCTAGTGTTGCTTCAGACGGGAGACCACTTTTGCAGACGGGGGGGAGGGAGGGAGAGAGGGAGGGAGGGAGGGACTCGCAGAGAGGTGGACAAGCTACTGCTGCACGTCGATAGGCCGCAAGCCAGTGCCAGTGCCAGTGCCGGTGCCGGTGCGTGTCCGGGTGCGTGTGCGAGTGCGAGTGCGAGAGCAAGTGCCAGTGCCAGTGCCAGAGCGGTTCTGGTGCTGTTGCGGTTGAGGGTGCGCGACCGAGGACAAGGGCGAGAGGGCGTGCGTGGGTGCGATTTGGGGTTCGGGGAGAGCACCGAAGGACTGCGAGCAGCTGAGGTGGCGTGGGGGCAGGGCTTCTCGTCTGTTAGTCAGAGAGGGGCGATGACATACGTGCTGCTGCATGGGGTCCCACTGCTGCATGGGTGCGGAGTCCCACTCGACTCTCACGTGAGTGGGACGCGCCAGAGGAGCGAGGACTACCCATGAACAAGTAGGGACATGGGGTTGTCTCTACTCGGCGGTGACATCATCCCCGTGGAGTAGCGGGGGCTGTAAGAGAAAAGGCCGAGTAGCATTGAGTCGAGTCGCATCGCGTAAAGTCGTTGGGAACTGTGACACCTGTTGCTGTCGAGAGACGCGCGAGTGACGCCGCTTCTGGTGGTCGTGTGGGCGGGCTTGCGGGCGGCCGGCCGGCCGGCGGGCGGGCGGGCGGGGGGCGCAGCGAGGACTACCACACGGACGCATGGGAGATGCTGGAGGAGCTGGCGAGCTACCGCAACTGCGAGGAGGTGGAGTACGCGGAGCACACGGCTGTGCGCTACTGGCTCAAGTTCTGCCCCTGGGCGCTCGAGTTCGGGGACTACCAGACGCTTGCCAAGGTGCACAACGGGGGGCCCGGGTTCTACCGCTACATCAAGACGGCGCGCTACTGGTGGGCTCCTTGTGCACTCTCCTTCCCCTCCCTCGCTCACTCTCTCGCTCTCTCCTTTGCTTCCTCCCCCCTTCCTCTCTCCCTCTCCCTCTTCTTCTCTCTGTCCTCCCCTGTGCCTGTGTGTGCATGTGTGCGTGTGTGCACGCGTGTGTACATTTCCTGCATAGGGGTGTGTGCGTCTCTGTTCTTGTGTGAGTGGGTGTGATTCCATCTCAATACGCTGCAGGTTGTTCATGCGTCCTGACGTTGCGCGTGCGTGCCTGTGTGCGTGCGTGCGTGCGTGCGTGTGCAGGCGCAAGGTGAAGAGTGCGATGAAGCACAACGGCGGGTACTACCAGGGCATCCCCGAGCTCGACTGGAACCTGTCGTACAACCACCTGCACGAGACCAACAACGTGACGCCCCTCTTCCAGAAGCACTTCGCCTTCTCGCTGCCCTTTCTCGAAAACCTCCTCGGCGACTCCCTCCCCTCGGCTGCTGCTGCCAGCAGCAAGGGCGCCAACGCTCCCGCCAGCGGCAGCGCCAGCAGCAGCAGCAGCAGCAGCTCCAGTACTGGTGCCGGCACCAGTACGGCCATTCTCGTCTGCGGTGGTGGGAGCGGCGGCGGCAATGGCAGCTGCAGCCGTACTTCAGAGTGCTGCGTCGTCGCGATCGAAGGCAGCAGCCCTGGCGGGAGCATCTCGTCCACCATCCGCGGCGGCAGCGGGCGCACCATTGGCGACCGCGATCATTTCGCTGGCGGCGGCAGCAGCGGCTCCAACGACGCTCTCGGCAACGAGGCGCTGCCGGACTCGACGCTCCTGAGCATCTCCGCCCTCGCGTCGAACGAGAATCTGCTCAACGGCTCGGAGGCTTCTGACAAGCCGTGACAGACGGACGGCCGTACGGACGGAGGGGCTGACCAACCGACCGACTGACCGACTCATTGATGCCTCGCGCATGGTCGCCTACTTCGCGCATGCGCTCATTCCTCTCTCTATATGATCCATTAGTAACTGCGTGTTGTACTCTCGTCGATGCACAGAATCTTCATCTTCTTCTCTTCTCTTCAGGCATCGAAGCTCCCGCAGGAGGCCCTCTGTGTATATTCACCACTAGGACGGACCGTCGCAACAATCTCCTGTTGTTGTCGTTGTTGCCATACTGCATTCATGGTGCATCCGTTGAGACTACGTACCGCCGTCATCGGCTAGGTAGATAGGTATTATATCGCACTTTATGTTCAATTGAGTATTGCCGTGTGTAAGGTGCAGCAGCTATAGTCTGCAGTATGTTAGTGTGTAGCTTATATTCTGGGACAAGGCAGTCTGCACACTGCTCTTCCCCTTGTACAATCCGTCTCTTACACAATCTCCACGTACATGCAACTATCTAGTGATATATCTGATAGAGTAGATATTGGACCGTATGAGCATTGCCCCCCCCCTATATTTCTATATTGAGGTATCTGAAGGAGGTGTTCCGTAAGCTTCATAGTAAGATAGGGTATAGTAAACATGAAGACAACGTGCAACATTATTTGGTTCATCCCAATAAAAGACTTTTGGTGTTTCACCATGTTTATTCTCGAAAGCGCAAGTGAAGGCCAGTGCAGCAACAGTTTTGTGAGAGAGGCCACCATGTATGCACCTCATGCCCTAGCGAAGTCTCAGGTGCAACTTCAATTCAGATCATAGCATAGTCTTCGATCAACCGTATATGCACGAGTGGTTGTGTTCAGTAGTGTGACCTTCCTAGATTGATAAGGAGTCCAGCAAGACCTTATGCGCATCAAGTGCCAGGTGGCACAAGCCTGCCGCTTAAGCTGTCAAGTACTTTATTGAATCTATGCGTGCTTGCCGTTTGGTGCCGCCTCTTTCGCCTCCGCATCCTTTCCCACGCAAGGCTGTGACTATCCGGCTAGTGTTGACATTGATCTTCTTCAATGCCAGAAGTTAGATTGGCCCCTGCACAAGCAGCACTGCCAAAAGCTATAAGCAGACAGCCGCTATAACTCCATCTCGCTGCCAGCTACCTACATTGTGCACCTCTCATAGGCCGGAGATTCACGTCCAATGCCCATGCATTTTATCTCTCTCTCTCTCCCTCCCTCCCTCCCGCCCTCCCTCCCTCCTTCCCTCCTTCGCTCCCTCCCTCCCTCCCTCGCTCCCTCGCTCCCTCCCTCCCTNCTCTCTCTCTCTCTCTCTCTCTCTCTCTCTCTCTCTCTCTCTCTCTCTCTCTCTCTCTCTCTCTCTCTCTCTTGTCATAACGTAAGGGTCGCAAACGAAAGTTTGACAATGTGTGAAAATTGCCAATTTCAAACTCGTTGCTGCTTTTGCTCGACACACCTAAACCCCTCAGTGGTTTCTCCTGCAATGCGGCATTCATTGCAGCAGGAAGTAAGCTGCTACACTTACCCACCCACGCACCCCTATAACCCCCACACTTCAGGTTGCAAGGAGTCAGGTACGAGCCTCAGTCTTGTACCAGCCACCAGTAACAGCCATGCAGAATAGTGTTTTTTTGTCCTTTATTGGTACTTTAATGTCAATTGGCAGTAACCTGCAGAGATTATCCGGCAAACAACGCTGACACAGCAAAAGCATCATATTGGCTTTTGCAAGAAGTCACATCCTAGCACGATTGCACAATTCCTGGCGAAATTGTTTATTAAGCATTATAGAGAACATTGAATAGAGATGTCTCAATATTATCAGGTATATATAGACGTAGCAAAACAGCAGCTACTTAGAGAGGACTAAACAAGAACAAACCTTGCGCATCTTATCATATTACTACTCCTACTTTTCTAATTCGATCATCACCATTTCTTTTGAAATCAGGCAATTTGAACACAAATTGTCACACTGTTCCCTTCTCCACATGAGGATTGACAAGGCGTATGTGCATGAGTTGTGGTGCTGAGCCTGACGTTTTTTCTCTTGATTTTCAGTCACGGCCTTTTATGAGCACAGTTTCTTATCTGCTTACATGATGCTACTATAATGCATGCATATACGTGTGCAGCAGTTGGTGCCTCAGATGCTGTTTAATGTAAACACTACAAACATTATTGTCTTTGCCTGTATTTGAAATATTTTTAGAATGTAGTCCAGCATGGACACGTGAGCGCTTAGCTGCTGAGTAGCTAGATATATTGTGCAAGCATGAGAAGTGAAAACAAAAAGGCATGTTAAGGTATGTGGGAATAAGCATCAAGCCATTCGAGGGGCAACAGAGCATTAAAAGTTGGATCTATGCTTGTATGCTGCATGAGAGCTAGTCAAAATTATCGAAGTTAAATAAGATACAATGAAGGAGAACCGAGGCTGAAGCAGCAAGGATGGCACCGTTGTTCTTGTACGGCAGCTCAAGCAGTTTATATGTATCTTAGGAAATCCATTGCATTACTTCCGCAAAGCATGGAGAGGAATAGTACTGAAGAATGATAGATTGCGAGCACCTGCCTGGAGGCAAGGGTTCCAAATACATCAACAAGAGCGTAGAACACTTCGGTGAACGCTCTAGCGTTCATCTATCCCAAACTCTTGCAGCAGCTTCTCGTCTTGACGCCACTTCTCCTTCACCTTCACCTTGATCTGCACCGGAGAAGGTGAGCCCAAAGGAAGGAGGGCTTTATCAATGACCAAGTGGCAAGCAAGCCACCGATGTTCAGATTTTGCTTCTACGTCCAACTTTTACTCACCCTCAAGTAACCAAAAAGAGAGGGGGCAGGGGGGGAAAATAACTATAGTATTCGTTTCAACTCAAAATGAATATGGAATTTGCTTGCAGATGCATGAAAACCTGAGTTGGACATGAAATACACAAGCAAGACGATATTCAGTACCCACATAGAAATCAGATTCCGCGTAAATATTCACTTCAAGGTTACGAGGGCCGGGGCTTGCGGGGGGGCAGAGCGGACCTCGAGAAAGACTTCCTTCTCCACAAAGTCCTCGATGTCCAGGCGAGCAGCAGTGGCCAGCGTCTTCAGCGCGTGCCCTCCCTGCTCGTTCAGCACATTCCGCACTTCGAGCAAAACTGCGTGAGGCCGCGTAAGGCGCGTTTGACAGCCAAAGGGTGCCCCAAAAGCAGAGCCTAGAACCAGGACCTTGAACAGTTAGTCCAAAACTGAATTCTGCCCTTGTTCACTCCCAGAAGCAGGGCCATGCTGAGGAGCAAGCAGGAGCATGCTGTGGAGCAAGCAGGGGGTATGCTGGGCTCACACAAACGCTGCTGCTCTCCTCAATGGCCAGGACACGGGGCGTAAGGTAGAGGGGATGCCTCACCTTGCCGAGGAGGATGCCTCGCTGCGAGTCGCGCTCCACGATGATGTCCAGCGCAATGTAGTCCTTGGCCGGGAGGGGCCTCTCGATGTACGTCGTCACATTCACCTTCGCCCACAAAGAGAGAGTAAGAAGAGAGAGACCTCGTCCGGTGTCAGAAGGGCTGAACTTGGAGCCATGCAGATTGGGGCTAAGGCGACCTTGGATAGTCCCCTGCCAGAATTTCTCTTCACACACGTGCGTCGTCACGCTTGCACTCATCGCACGATATATGGCAGCCCATCCCCCACACATCCTCTCCCCTTACCCCCTCCCCGTCCTACCACTGCCTCTCCAAAGCCAGCTCTGACGTGCAAGCAAGAATGCACACAGCTCTAGTGCGAAGTCCGGAGCAAGTCCAGAGTTACCCTTCACGCGACATGTGAACAGAGGAAGGGGTTTTCAATTTGCAATTCCCATTGTGAGTGATGAGCCCATGCGGGCACATCGACGGAGCCAAAAAAACAGGAGAAGAAGAAGAAGAAGAAGGATGAGTCATAAACGAGAATAAGGAGATGAAGAAGAAGGAAACAAAAGGAGAAGAAGGAGAAGAAGAAAAGAAGGGAGACCAAAGGCCGTGGCCAGAATGCAAAGCGAGGCTAGCTCCGGACAGCTGGCCCTGGCCATCAAATCTTGCGGGACATGAAAAACGGTGGGAGACGTAACAAAGACAAGGCAATGCAAGATACAAGAAGTCGGAGCAATGATATGCTCAGTGCCGGAATGTCCCACTGGGGCAAGGCGCCTGCCTGGCAGAGCGGCAAATTCACACGTGGCTTGCAATTTTCGGGAGCACGCGCGCAGAGGGGCAAAGGGAACAGAGGGGCCAAGGGGAGCAGTTGGCCACACGGGCAGAGGAGGCACGGGCTGGGAGTGAGAGAGCGAGAGAGAGAGAGAGAGAGAGTCTATAGGAAAGAAAGCCCAAGGAGCAAAGGAGCAGACGTGAGGCCAACAGGCCTGCAGGCAGGCATGCAGGCATGCAGGCAGGCAGGCAGATGGGCTGGAGGTAGATGCACATGCAGTCAGGCAAGCGGGCAGGCAGGCAGGCAGGGAGGCAGCTGGGCAGACGGGCGGGAAGCCAGGCAGGCAGGCAGGTAGGCAGAAAGATAGGCAGGGAGGCGGGCGGGAACAGGGGCAGGTGGGCAGAGGGCAGGTAGGCAGGGCGGCAGGCAGGCGGGCAGGTAGATGGGCGAGCGAGCAGATGAGCGAGTGGGTGGAGTGCAGGGGGGCGGGAGGGGAGGACACCTGGCAGACGTAGGGGATCTCGCGGTCGTACTGCAGCAGGATCTTCTCGCGCACGATCTCCGACACGAAGAAGCGCTCCGGGTGCTCGCTCACCACGTCCTGCCGTCCGCCCGCCCGCCGCGACGACCACACGCACGCACGCACAGACGCACGCACGCACCCATGGCATGATGTGAGCACGCACACAACATCGCACAAGCAAGCGCACAGCGCGCGCGCTCACGCGGACATACATGAAACGCATGCGCAAGTCACATGTGCCCACACGAAACACACGGCATGCGCACGCAAACACAGTGCGCGTGCGCACACGCACACAGCACCCACATGCAGCCAAGGGGCGGGGAGGTGAGTGAGGTGGGGTGGGGTGGGGTGGGGTGCGTGGGGAGGACAAGAGGGAGAAGGAACACTGGCATAGGAGGGAAAGACAGGCAGGTGCTGCTGGCTGTGCCTGAGGCAAGGTAATCAAACTGTAAGCTTGTTGGGCGCCCGATTGCCAGTGTTGACCCCTTTCAGCAGGCTTCGTCTGCCAAGTAGGGGTGGGGGGGGTGGTGCAGATCAACATGCTCGTTCATGCACGTACATGTGTGCATGCATGCACTCAAAGATGCACATGTGCATGTGCTTAGGCACGTATCTGTATATATACGCGTATATGCATGCACATAAGCAAGTATGAAGAAAAAGAGAAAGGGCGCGCACCTTGGGGAAGTAGGCAGGGCCAGGTGGCAGCTGCTGAACGGCCCAGGCCTTAAGCTCGTCCACGCCCTGGCCATACTTGGCGCTGACAGCTATCACCGCATCCAGCCCCCTCACCTCCGCCTTGTACCACTGCGCCACGTGGCAGTCGCACGCACGCACCCAGGCACGCACACCCACGCGCATGCACAGACACATGCAGGCATGCGCCCCCCATCCATGCACCCACACATGAGACGCACACAAAAATCTGCAGAGACGCATATGGGAACCTCATCGCACCACACACAACATTCTGAGTCATCAAGCCCTATTTTTTCAGGTCCCAGCCACCAGGGCTCCAAGTCATTAAACCCTAAACTTTAAAGCCTCGCTCCCAAACCTCAGCCCTGTGCACCCCTGAAAGGAAGAGCCCCACCCGAACCTTCACCCTCTGACGAGCGGTCATGATAACTTCTGCATGCAAGCTCTACTAGTATCCAGGGTGGGCAGCCATGGCTGTACGGAGCAGCGTGAAGGCGAGCTTTAGCGGCAAGTCAAGCCCATACATCGTTGTCTTACATATGTATAACAAGGCAGAGTGTGATTCTAACCTAACAAATCTTTGACGTCTATTCGCATTTGATGTAACTACCCAGACAATAGAATGGTCTTGCAAGCAGACACATGATTTTGGAAGCCCCAAACTCTTAAAGCAGCACATACCCAGCGCCCGCCTGGCAAGCACTCTGCGCTCGACCAAGAACCTGCAGCATAGCTTTGGGCCTGCAACCTAAACCCTGACTTTAGCGCTAACTCTATTTCTAAACCCAACCCCAATCCCAACGTTAAGCAGAGACATCATGCCATGAATGTTAGGGTTTTGGGTTTCGGGTTTCGGGTTTGGGGTTGCGGGTTTTAGGGTTTAGGGACTCCACGCGTCCTTCTAGCTCCATACCAAGAGCGCCCCAAGAAACCTAAGCCCTAAATCCTGACCAGAACTTAAAGCAGAGACAGCAGGTGCTGAAACTCGTGCGTTCTTCTACCTTCAAAGCAAGAGCATCCCAAGCACGCAAAGATGCGTACTCGCCGCTAGACCTGTGCCAAAACCTCCCCACCCAACAACCCACAGCCCCAGCAATCGCCCAACTCCACTCTGACCTCACCCTGACCCTAAGATGCCCCGCTCAGATCACCCACACTCAGATCATCATCAACCGCGCCGGCGCCCTACCCCTTACCCTGGTTCAAAACCTTGACTGTTAGTGCATATTGAGCCCCAACCCCCAACCCAGCCTCAATTCTCTGACCCTAAGTCCCCCCCCCCTTAACCCTACCTAACCTACTATGTACATCCTGGCTTTGACGTTAAGCCCGAACTCCTTAACCAGTGCGCTAACCCTACATTTCAAACTGTGAACCTAAATCCCGAAAATCAAAACCATGACAAACAAACCCGAACCCTGACCCCAAAATTCCTAGCCCGAAAACCTGGCCCGGCTCCCGGCTGACTCTGGCCCTCCCCCCACGAGGGCTCACCTCCAGCTTTCTGGCGAGCTCCCCGGGCTTGAGCATGTCCTTCTTGTTGAGCACCAACAGCAAAGGCCTTCTCTCCGAGGCAGCCGCTGCCGCCTCGTCCACCATGTCCAGCACCTGCGCCAGGTGGCGGGAGCAGGACGAGGTTAGCGAGTAGATGACAACCTGCGAGGAGAGGCCTCGAAAGTGGAGAGTACGGAAACGGGGGGCGAGGGGCTTCCCCCAATGCCCAGCACATGTGCCAGGTGGCGGCAGCAGGACAGATCCAGAGTCCAGCCCCTTCTCGCCAGGGCCAGACCAGGGGAGATAACGAGAGGCGTCTGCGGAACTGAGAGTGCCTTCTTGGGAAGCCTTTTTGGGTGGCACCGCGTGGGAGCATGTCGCTACGGGCGCTGCGCCGCCTGGAGACTCGCCTAAGTGGCACTTCTAGCTCGCATGCGAGTGTTGGTTTGAACTGAAAACCGATACGCAGAAGCAAACATGCTCGCTCGCTGGAACTGTGCACACGCGCGTCTGTTGCCAGCACAACTGAAGGACGCCTCTTGCGATCTGCCAAATTGTCAAAGTTTTGTGTACAAGTTTTTATACAAGTTTTCGCAACAGTAGTCCAGGTCTGTTCTTCCAGCAGGCAGACACGTAACCAAAGCAGCACCAGCGGCAGCGCCACTAGCAGCAGCAGCACCACCAGCTGCAGCGCCAGCACCAGCAGCAGCAGTAGGAGAAGCAACAGGAGGCAGAATGCCCGACTCTGCATGCGGCCCCACCCCACCGCACGCACACAGGCCCGCAAGAGCGCAGGGAGCGCAGCAAATGCGCACACGCGCGCGCAAGCAGCCTCACCTGCTCGGGCTCCAGGCAGCAGTCCACCACGACCACGATGGCGTCGGCGTTGACGGCCGCCGACCGCACGTTGTGCATCATCACCTCGTCCAGCTTCTGCGTCTGCTTCAGCATGACACCTGGCGTGTCGTACAGGATCATCTGTCCCCCCCCTCCCCCGACCCCCCCGGAC
>WELA01007952.1:208351-230766 GCA_009602735.1 Mesotaenium endlicherianum
CTACTTCCCGGGGGGGGGGGGGGCTGGGGAGGAATTATCGACTTTTCATTG
The DNA here is from genome assembly GCA_009602735.1 of Mesotaenium endlicherianum. Classification (NCBI taxonomy): domain Eukaryota; kingdom Viridiplantae; phylum Streptophyta; class Zygnematophyceae; order Zygnematales; family Mesotaeniaceae; genus Mesotaenium; species Mesotaenium endlicherianum. The sequence continues at coordinate 208,403 of WELA01007952.1, forward strand.
TTGGAGAGTTGTCAAGCGTTCAGTGTTGATTCTACTAGGACTTTGTGGAACGGAGGGGTGGCTGTCCGGTTGCTGGCCAGCTGGCGCTCGCCTGAGCTTGCTCGAGCTCGAGCTGACAGGTGGCCCCCTGTGGGTGCTTGCGGGGCAGTACTACCTGTACCACATCCTGTCGTGGCCGCAGCTGCTGTACGTGGCGGAGGACTACAACAAGAAGATCGTGGGATACGTGCTCGCCAAAATGTACGGTCCTTCATCTGTTCCCTCATTGCTCTTTGTGACACAGGTGCCGCACATTCATGCACCACGATTGCACGCTCTTATGCATGCATCAGTGCAAGCCACCCACTCTATGTGCATGTGTGTGTTAAACATGTGTGCGAGTGCGTGCCAGCGCTTTGGTGTGCGTGCTCCTGAGCATGGTGTGTTTGTCTTTTCTGCATGTGCGTGCGCGTTCGTATGCCTGTGCATTTGCGTTTGCTGCGTGCTTGCCTCTCGAGAGTCAGAAGCAGGGTGAGCCGTGGATCCTCTTTGTTCCGCTGGGGCCTTCGCGCGCAGTGGCGCTGTGCATGGCCGCCACGTGCCCCCCCCCCCTTTCCCCACCTCCTCGATTTCTCTTGAACACTTATGAGATTGGAGCGAAATCGGTGCCCTATCTGTCGCAATAGGACAGCGCATGTGGGACAGCGCATGTGGGACAGCACATGTGGGACAGCACATGTGGGAGAGCGCGTATACGACAGCACGTATAAAATGAAAAAAGGCCCCGCGCAGTGAAGGACCCCTGAGCATTCTTCCCCTGGGACACGAGGATGCGTGGCATGGCAGGGAGGAGGAGTCGGCGGAGTGCCACGGCCACATCACGTCGCTGGCGGTGCTGCGCACGCACCGCAAGCTCGGCCTCGCCACCAAGCTCATGACCGCCGCCCGTACGCCCGATATATCCTCTTCCCCCCCCCCCCNCACCTCTTCCAAAGTCTCCTCGATAACACCCACCCCTCCCCCTCCTCATCCCCCTCGCCTTCGCTCCGCCGCCCTCCGCTCGCTTTTGTAAGCAAGATCTCCCATTGCCCTCCTTACGAAAGAGGAATGAACAAAGAGTCAAGTAGGAACCGCAAGCGCGGCGTCTTCTGCGCCTCTTGGTGTGAAGTTTGTCGAGCACACGTGGTGTCTCCTCCCCGTGAGCGTCCTTTCTCCCCTGTCCCTGTTCTCCCGCCCGGCGCTTCTGCAACCTCCAAATAAAGGAAGGCCGACACTCTTTTCCCTGCTCTTCGCAGGGACTGTAAACCTCAAACCTTAACGCCAAACCTGTGCGTCGTCAGCTTGGCCCCGAAGTCATTGCGCCCAAACCTGCACCTAAACCTGCACCTGCAAAACCTGTTCCAAACCCAGAAGAACCCTCTCCCCGCCCCGCGCAGAGCCGCCACCTGCTTGTCTGCTGCTTTCCCCGTTACTGTTGCTGTGGACCTGGGCCCACCGCGTGGGCCCATCACGCAGACCAGAGATCTAGCCCACTTGCGGCGCCAGCTGTGCTGCGGGCGGGACCTGCCTGAGGAACTTCTGAGCTCGCAATCAACCAGGGAAGGCATCTCCGGATACGAGTTGCGTGAGCCAGCACGATGGCGCGAAATGGCGCTGCGCCGACAGGCGCGCGCTCTTGCTGGACGCTGGCGGGTCCCCTTTGGGCGGGGCTCTGATGGTCTTGTCCCTTCTCTATGGGGGCGTGTGCACGCGGGGTGTGCGCGCGCTTGTGGTGGGGTGTGCGCGCTCTTTCGGTGGCGTGTGCGCGCGCTTGTGGTTGGGGGGGGTAGGGGGGGGGGGGAGCAGAGAAGGCGATGGACGAGGTGTTTGGGGCGGACTACGTGTCGCTGCACGTACGCAAAAGCAACCGCGGCGCCTTCCACCTCTACACCAAGACCCTCGGCTACAAGTGCGTCAGAAACCCCCCTTGAATCCTAACGTCCTCCTGAAGCCGGAAGCCCCAAACCCTGATTGTGCATTTGCGATGTCGCCCGGCCCCAGCCCTGTGCATGATCCCGGCTCCAATTTGCACCAGAGGTTCCAGACCGGATATTACACCGCCGTCTGAACTCAAATCTCGCAAGGCTGGCCACAGCCTTGATTTTGTGCAACGCAGTGCGGGCTGAGCCCTGTGCCTCCGCCTGTGCCGTAGTCCCGCGCCACACGTCTGGAATCCCTAGATCAAAAGATTGGGCAGAACCCTACTTTTTGACTACCTCGTTCTGGCTCCTCGGCTTCGTATCAGGAAAGTGCTATCCCCACAAGGCTGGAGAGGGCCCTGGTGTCACAGCACTGTCTGCGGCCAGCCCTGTGCCAACCTCTCATTTATGAGTCAGGCAAACTGGGCGGATGACCCTGGTCTGACTACGCCCTCTGGGCCCAGCCTCAGGCTTGATGCTTCCTATGAGTCGATTGGATACCTCTGATTCTATCACGTCGCCTGTGTGCAGTCCTGTTGTATGTTGTGCCCAGCCTTGTGCGTGGCCTTGTTGCAACGAACCACGCCCCAAAGCTGTTCCAAACCTGAGCCACACTTTTGCCGGCCCCGGCCCCGGCCCTGAGCTCAGCTTCTTACTCCGCTGGCTTGGAGGAATCTGAACCGGCCCTGGGGTTGTCCTAGAGCACGTAGTGAGCATATTGCATCGCACATACCCATGCGTCGGTAGGTGGATGCCTGCTTCTCGTGTCCTGTCAGTTTCTGGAGCGTGCTCTCTTACCGCTTAGTAAGTTCAAAGCCTTCTCTGGTGGGCTTACATCGGAGGAAGCTGGAAGTTCCTTCTCCTGTATCCCTGTCTCCTTCACTCTGGCGCTGTTACACCTAGGCTGGCCCCTCTTCCCCCCCCATGAATATACACATAGGGGTGCCCCCTCTCTCTCTCCCCCTGCCCCCAACCCGTCCCCGAAGCTGTGGGAGAGCTGCATCTACACGCTTGGGAAGAAAGTCTATTTGTGTGGGAGCATCGCTTGCGGGGGTCATTTGTGCCACCTGTTGACTGGTACCCTCGAGCAAGTTGCTTACCCCATGTGGCGGGGTGCTCCGCGGGCGGAGAGGGGGGAGCAGGATCCACGACATTGAGGCCAAGTACTACGCGGACAACGAGGACGCGTACGACATGCGCTGCACCTTCCGCGATAAGTCGCACGTCACCACCACCTCCTCCTCCTCCTCGTCCTCTTCTGCCTCAGGCAAGGGGCTCCTTTCTTGCTCTTTCTACTCCCTGCAACTGGTTGTGCACTGTTTTTACTCTTGGCGGCACCGCATGCATATTTGTGGGGCTCGAATGTAAGTGTGTGTGTGTGTGTGTGTGTGGGTGTGTGTTTGTCAGTAAGCGCGTGTATACGTGTGTTTGCATGTGGCTGTGCGTGTGTGTCTGTGCGCATGCATTGGTGAAGGAGCACGTCAGCAAGTATCAATTCGCGTGTAGAACTTACGCACGTACATGTGTGCGTGTGCTTTGTTGTCGCCTGCAGCAGCAAACAGCAAGGCTCTGGAGGGCTCCAAGAAGGGCGCTACCAATCAAACCGTTGAAGCAGTGGCAGCTTCTCCCTCCTCGGCCGGTTCCCCAGAAGGCAAAGAGGGCAAGGCGGCAGCAGCGACAGCTGCAGAGGGGGGCAGGGCAGCAGACCAGCGACAGGGGGGCGAGGCCGAGGAGAAGAGAGAGGCGGCGGAGCAAGGGGGGGAGGAGGAGAGGGAGGAGAGGAGAAGCAGCGAGGGCGCCGACGCGGCGGCGGCTGCGCCGTCGACTCCGTCGCGGGACAAGGAGGGGGCGACAGGTGCTGGGCACAGCGGCAAGCGGCGAGGCGGGAGTGGCGGCAGAGGGTGACAGGAGGGCCGGTAGCGCGGGAGAGGGGGGAAGAGGACATATGGAGGGGGTGAGTATTGCAGAGCGCATGATGGTGAATGCAAGTTAGGTCCCTATGATGCAAGACGTAATCGGTTTCAGCTAAAGCATGCAATTCTAGCTTATCGTTCGGATCAGAGGATCTGCTGGGAAGAAGGGCGGCCTACTGGCTGGGAGGGGGCGTAGGAGTTGGGGACTTAGCGATTAGAAGCTAATTCTCTGACTAGTTGCCAGTTGGCATTGCCTCAATCCAACGGTGGTGGGGTTCACGTCTGGCACCGATAATTATTCTGCCAACATTTCATTACCTCTTGAAGGTATACGGGAATTGCGTGCAATGCTGAAAGAGGACGCCAATGGAGAGGGTGCAAGCCGAGTGCGTTGACCAGCAGGCATATTTGGCTCAGCAAGATCCATAATCAGGCTTGCAGAAAACTGTCTCATTTTTTCAAACATCTGTTTGCATTATTTCAATCAGCGATCCAGCTTCTTAGAGGTGAATGAACTTAGTTTGGGTTTGGTGGGGCCCCCAGCATCGATGTATTTCCTCAGATTGATCGATGTGCAAGGAAAGGGTTTAGTGCTTTCTAAGGATACTGACAGCAATGTCTTCTATTGAACAGTATGAGATTGTAAGAAAAGATTTGCACTTATAGGGCATCACAAGACCATGAGGACAATTAGGGTTCCAGGCCTCGCGAACTGCACAAGGTAGACGTTTCCCCCAGCCATCCATTGAAATGGACAGTTACTGCAACCTTCTGTGACAAGGGATGTCCCCTGATGATAAAGAATTTCAAACAGGTAAACGAAGAAGCATGTCGTAGTACTCCACTTCCGCTAACACCACAAGCAAGCCCATGAGCATCTTAAAAATATGCCATGCCACAAAAGGGAGACTCGAAGAATCTCGCATGCATGCAGATGTCCAATCAAACCCTAATACAAACGAAGAGGCCTTCTGCGAGTCTTGAAACGCTTGCAATTAGTCGTGCTGTCACCACAGCAGAAAGGGTTTATCTACCGAGTCCCGAAATCGACCTCTAAAGTGCCAGCATTGAATTGGCGTAGAGACCACACATCTTTCGCTGCTAGCTCTAGTGTGGAATTCCAGTTGAGAAAACGTGTGCAACTAAGTCCGTATACTAACCGCACGTTAGTGCCATGGGGCACTCCCGCACTGCCACCTGTGAGCACAAGACTAGACCCCTCCCAGCAAAGGAGTGACTGCACTCGAACCTCCTCAAGAGAACGACTGATAATACTACCAACTATACATGCACACTCCCACCGCGCTACCTCACCTCCTCGTTCTTGTCGTACGGACTTTGACGGCCCGACAGCTTGCTCAGTCGCACATCCATCAAGTACTTGTGATTGTTCTTATCGTTGTTCCAGAAGCCATACGGCTTCACAGGCATTGCCCACTGCGCCAGCAGCTTGTCGCAGGTCTCCTTCACTTTCTGAGCACACAGAGCCATGGCCGAAACAGCACGTCAAATCACTCGAGTGAAGCATGCCACTTGTCACTAGTCACTTGTCACGTGCCAGATGCCACCACACAGACATGCCTATAGCTTGTCACTTGTCACCTTGTATCACGTTGACCCTCCCTTGTCCCCCTTGCCTGCCGCTCGTTAGTATGAGGGCCCATGGCAGGACAGGATGGTAACTCTGTGGCTTTATGGGAGTATACACATGGAAGTGTATCGGCGAGTGTTGTTGAGGCATATAAGACAAGGTATTATAGATACGTAATAGCCCAAAGTAAAAGAGTGAGGACGGAAAACGTATTGAGAAAGATAAGCAGCTAGACTTGTAAGCCTAGAAAAGTCCAACCATCATGACAAGGAACCCCGGATCACGGGTGAAGATCTAGAGTACTCTTTGCGGCCACTGATGCAACCATCATTAGCTTAAGGAACAAACTGTGCTTCTTGCTAGTACTCCCGTCACGTTAGCCTTCATCGTCAAGGATAATTCTGCTAGCCAATGTTCATATTGTAGGTCATGAAAGAAGCATGGCCAAAGAACCTCAGCTGTGCTGAAAGGTCCCGCTTTGCTTTAAGAATGAACCAAATAACCAGGAACCGGCTTAGAGTAATTGGCATTTTTCATACGATTTCTCAAGTCATTCTCAAAATAGGCCCTCGGCATGCATCACACCCCAACCCCTTCCTTATTACGTTGATATAAGTGGTGTTGAACAAGTAATCAGAAACACCCAAGAATACAGCGGCCACGTTGAGCAGATAAATGAAGCAGCTCACCCTTCCAGGCTGAGTACCGCATACACACAGGTAAGCGGGAGATTTGGGATTGTAAATAAGAAGTAAATGGTAAATCGAAGTGCGTCAGGGTGTGTTTTCCGGTGTTCTAGTTATAGATGGTGAAGGACATACTCGGAGGTGCTTGATGTTCTTCTCCTCGCGTTCACGAGGATCCTCCATGCTGTCTCGGATCCAGTGCTCTGCAAATCTCATGATGAAGGCCATTGAGAATGCCTCAAGCGCCCACCACAAGGATACTATAACAGTCCCTTGCTGCAACTAGTGCTTTTATAACCGAGCAAATAGACGAGGTTGCAAGTAAACGAAACAATCAGCCCTCGTAACTCATGTGCTGCGGAACGATGGGTGCATACACACAAAAATCCTGTAGCGACGTCTACTGTCACGACTTCTGGTAGCATGTCAATAAGTGCATTAGAATGACAAGAAAATGTTCGCTCGCTGGGCGTCGCTAATCGGAGATCTTCAATACAAGCTTCACGCTTCACAACGGCGTTCTGACTGTGAACAGGACAGAGCCGTGAAAGTTTCGAATATTTATATTTATATAATTTATACCCCACTTTCCCCCACTTCATAACCATACAAGTAACGTTGAGGGCCATGACTACACGCCTTGTGTAGACGTCCTTCCCACTGGACGCTCGACTTCGCTGTGCATTTACCGGTCCTTCAATGGATGTACTCATGCTGACTCATGGACTTCCATTCGAATCGCCATGCAGAGCTTCAATACATGACGTCATCATCAGGTGGCTTTAGTAATAATAAGCACGAGGAAGTGGGCGTCACTGGTGGCTTCAGAGCATATGTTAATCTTTCGGTCATAACGTGTATAGTCACATCTTTCCGATCACATTTGATATGCGGTATTCAGTCCGTCATATCACCAGGATATCACCTTGCTTCACCAATTTCGTAAATCTGAGTCAGGAAGGGGCAAGGCGTGCACACGCGTGCGTAGGTGCAAGACTTTGGCTCTGGTTCTCCTGGTTGAATCGTAGTCATGGCTCTGGGATCTGGCTTAAGTGGTACGTTGAACCTTGTTCCAGCTGGCTCTGTTGTTTCTGCTTCTTGTGCATTAACACGAGGAAAGTTGTCGGTGACGAGTGTGCATTCTGCCTTCCCACCGCCTTTAGGTGTTGTGAAACTGTCAGCAGTCATGTGTGGTCGTGTGGAGTTATGCGATTGGTTGTTGTGCTCTGCTATGCAGTGTAATCTGGTCGATGTGAGTCGAATGAGGTAGATCTGGTGGATTGAGGTCCGTTTACTGCTGAGTCAGGGTGATTACAAAACGCAGAAGGGCATCGACGCCTGCTGAAGCCTGGCTGAAGCTTATTGCATGTCGCCTTGCACCCCCTTTCAAGGCGCAAAACTGCACATAAGTGCGCAAAACTGCACAAAAGTGCGAGGACCTGCCACCTGATCATAGTCCATATCAGCAACCAAAGCTCCTCGGGAAAGTCCGATCCCGGCGCATGAGAGAGCTTTGGTTCGACCTTGTTCCACCTGCACCCCATAAAAGCACCGGCTTCCGTTTGAAGAGGCATATGGCATGCTCTGACAAGGAAAATCTATATATTTCGTGCTCCTCCCTAGCATACACTATTGTGATTTTGCAAACGCCCTTGTAAGGTTCACTTCCATTTAAGTGCGCCTGCTTCATTTGTAGTTTCCGCTCCAAAAGACGAGGCTTTAACAAAGAAGGCTCCTATAGTGTTTGCTTGATAAATTTTGGCGACTGGACAGAGCACTTTGACCAGTAGGACTACTAGCATTTCGTGCGACTTCCTTGGCTGTGACTATCTTTTGCTTGGTTTAAATTTGTAATGGTGTAAGGTAGATGGCTACTTTCATTCACCCCACTTCGAATTTTCTTTCATTTAGAGCGTCACTATCACCCTGCGTTTCAGAGAAGCCATTCGTTTCCACAGGTAACAGGTTCCCACGGAGGTGCCAGGTAAGCCGAGGTGCTTTGCCAGGAAAAGCGTCCCCTCTCCGCCACCTAAGCTCCGGATCCACAAGCTTCAGGACAGGCACACCCGTCAGAACCACGTACGCTGGATCAACGAGATCAGCGGCTTACACTAATCGGAAGCGCTTTATCTCGACACCCACCAGGGCGCAATGGGAGGGCAAGCCTGGGAAGCCATGGTCAAAGTCGAGAGGGAGCAGGAAGGACAAGCGCGGCAGCACGTCCAACACGACTCTGGGAACTGTGGCCGGGGGGGAGTCACGTCCCGTCAACTCGAGAGGCTTTCAACATAGGCACGTGTGAAAACGCCCCTCCTTTTCTGATACTCTCGCCCAGTGCCCAGTGCCCAGGGCACGAATCTCCATCCTCTGGAACCTCCCCTGCATGATTCTGCAGCATGCAGCCAGAGGGGCTGCGTTCTCACTGTGGAGGGGCTTTGGGCGATCGTAATCTCTTTCAATCAATGATATGCCTAGTGGAATTGAAAGTTGCACGTCTCTACAAAACTTACATACTTGGTGACCCACTTGCGCAGAAGATGATGAATTAAGCCCACGATTTGTTTATGCGATCGTGGAATTTAACGTGACATATGTAGCATATGTAGATACTGCTTTCAGCATGGTATATCGCAATATAATACATCATGAGCCGTGCGAGAGCCTTGCATCAGTGTGTACGTGCCCCTTGCTGGCACAAAGGAGACCGCTGACCAAGCTCGGTCAAGGTCTTTCGCCACGTGGCACTGCTCATGTGTCTGCGCGTGCACAGGTGGCAGCCGGCGGACGACATCGAGTGGCTGTCAGACAGGCTGAGCACCTTCAAGCTCAACGCCGTCAAATGGCCCCCACCCCCCACCTCCATTGCGCTCAAGCTGCCGCCCCCGCCGCCCCGCCTCGTCCTCAAGATCAGATTCCCGCCCGCCCAGCACGATGGCTCCACGGGCCGCCACCTGTTCAGCCTGCCCCACCTGGAGGTGAGCTGGCAGTATGACTGGGACACATTCCTCGATCCCCTCGGGGTCTTCACGGGGCACCCCAGGCCGCCCAGCAGTCCCCCCTCGATCTTTGGCGTGACCCTGCCAGCTGTCATCCTGCCGAGCGCTGCTGAGGTGGCGGCCAGTCTGGAGGGGCTGCAGAGCCACCTGTCCAAGGCGAGCGCATTTCTGCCGAAAGCGCCGAAAGTGCCAAAAGTGCCAAGGCTGTCTGCGCTGACGGCCCTCGTGGCGCTAGGACCTACTGCTGCCGCCCGGAGCGCCACGTCAGCGGTCCCCATCCTGACGCCACCTGTCGTCCGGAAGAAGGGCTTCAACCCGTACCTGTCGGGGAACTTTCAACGCGTGGCGACAGAGCAGCCTCGCATGCTCGCCTGCCAGGTGGGCGCCCGTCAGCTCTCGCGCTGGTCTTGGTGTGCGTGTGATTGTATCAGGGTGTGTGTGGGTGTATCTCTGCAAGCATGAGCTCTTTTTCATACATGTCGTGGGTGAGTGCCATGTGTGTCTGTGTGTGTTTGGGGGCGCCGTGTGTGTGTGTGTGTGTGTGTGTTTGCGTGCTATGTGTGCGTCTGCGTGTGTGTGTTGGCATATACGTCTTGCAGCAATTTATTACCCTTGTAGGGATACTCATGTAATTTGATTGTGTATGATACCGATCTGCTTATATACCGCATGCTCTTATCTTTTTCGAGAAAGTGGTGATGGAGAGGGTGCTGATGTGTAGGCATGCCTCTATATGGACAGTCTGGTCTTGTAGGACACTTGTCAAGATCATGTGCCGGCTTACCTGCGCAGCATGAGCTTTATGACTTTCTTATCATATACCACCTCAGTATAGCTTACATGCTTGATGATGGTATGTACTCAAGTGCATGTTTTATGATTTGTGATGGCACATATTATATATCTCTCTATGGGCCTATAATGGCTTATGCGGTTTCAGATTATTCCATTTGTTTCACCCGCGCAAATTCAATACAAAGCACGTTACATGCTCTACGATGGCATATGAGCATATTAACATATATCATATATATAAATAAAAATATATATATATACATATAATATATACATATGGATATATATATATGAATATAAATATGTAGGTATATATACGTATGTTGACATATATGTATACATATATATATATGTTATATACAAATATATATATATACATATATACATACAATCAATACATACATATATATGTATATATATGTATTGTCTCTACATCATATATACATGTTTAGTGATGCCGTATCTTACTTCGAATAATAAAACAAATACACTCGCACGGGTGGGTGAATGGTGGATGGGGTGTCATGCCAGCAACCAACATGTACATACTTGAACTGTTCGGGCTTACACCTGGATACTACCCTAGGGAGCCATGCCATGATGCGCTCGTGCGCATGCGGGGGCGCGTGCTTGCGCGTGCGCAGTGCTCAGAGAACTCTCAGAAGAATAGTTTGCTGCTTGTATGGTGACCCCCACTGCTTGCAGCGCTCGCATACGAAGGACCTTCTTGGGGGTGTGAGGAGCTCGACATGAACGATATTTTGGCACTTATTGCCCGTGCTTACTTGTGTACACGTGTGCGTTTATGTCTGTGTATATACACAAACACAATACATATGAGTACACATATATACCGATACCTACAGATTTATATACATATATATATGTATATACATACGTGTGTGTAAAAATATTAATAAGTATATATGTGCATAATATAAACATATCCGTATACATGTTCATGTACATGTACATGTATTATATCTGTAAATGTATAAAATATGTACATGTGCATGTACATGCATATAGATAGGAAGATTTTTGATTTATCTGTAGGCACCTGTATATATACATATATATACAAGTACATGTATAATTAAGTGCAGAATCTGTTGCTACCGCTGTGGCTCCAATAAAAAAAGTGTTTGTCAGCGTCTTCTACAGTTGTGGGGTTTGTCGTTTCCTTTTCTTCCATTTGTTGGAAGACAATATATCATCCGATTCTTGTTTGCTGCAATGTTTGCTGCGATGTTTGTTTGCTGTAAAGCAGGTGAGGGGAGCAATTCCGAAGGAGCTGCGGGGGCGGCTGCTGCGCAACGGGCCCAACAGCCAGATGGAGCCCGACCCCGACACTTATCACTGGTTTGACGGTGAGTCAAAAGATAGTCAACCTGCCCGTCAACTTGCTAGACAAATGCCAATCTGCCGTTGACGCTGGGGCACACATTCTGTGTACCCGGAAAAAACATCAGAGTATGCGCACAGTACTCTTCGAGGATGGGAATGCATTTGATGCAAAAGTCTTTGTCATGCAAATTTGTAGCAGGGTGCTTCTCGCCTTCTGCACCTCGGCGGTCTCGGCCCGACCTGAACCTTAGCGCGTATGTCTATGTTGTGGAGTCTGGACCAACCTGTATGTGCATGGGATGCGTGTGCGCGGGAGTGCGGATGCCACCGTGTTTTGGTAACTGCATGCAGTTCATGGTATAGTTGTCCTGTTCTGTTTTGCAAGCGTTCATGATTGTGTGATATATACGGAGTGGTAAGGTAGCATATCTGCTGCAATTTGCATACCCACACACACGTATGTGCATATATGTGTACACTCACGACGCTACTCACCCCGTCTCCTCCTACATATACCAGCTCTCATTGCGTAAAATCAGAGAGGTGCAACAGATTGCTGGGATAGCTGGGCAGTCGCAGACCAGGCCGACATGTCATGCAGGCCAGAGGACTGTTGACACCTGCGTCATATTCCATGCTTCACATTTCGCATCAGCCTTCTCTGTGCTTATTGCACTAACCCACGCTCTCTTGCCCTCTCCCGCTTGCTCGGATGCTCTCGATGCCTCGCACTTGCACACTCTCATCTACGAACATGCAAACAAATGTCGCTAGCCGTGCCATGATGCACTTCTATGACGCTCGCAAGGAGTCGTAGAGGAGAAAGAGGAGGAAAGGCATATATATCCATCGCCTCCCCACGCATACACCTGTATTAGTATACCTACCTCACATGCTCAGCAGCACAATTGGTTTGCTCGCACTCCCAAACTTTCAAACAAGGAGCTGCACAAAACGGCACAGTGCAACTGCGTACGCTGATTTGCCCTCCTTTGTCAAGATTCGTAACTTGCATTTGAAAGCCAGCTTTGCCGTCGAATTGTCCCACTCTAGCTCGTTTCACTCTGATTTGTCCCACTCTATCTCGCCCCACCCTGATCTTGTCCCACTCGATCCCATCCCATCCGATTCAGCCCCACCCAAACTTGTCCCCGCACCCTAGCTCGTCCCATCTGTTCCTATACGGCTGTCAAACAGACTCTTCCTGAACCCTCACACCAGACACGCCTTGGAATCGATGTCGCCTCACTTTTTAGCAACGCGGACCTTGAGATTGACGTTACCTCGTTCTAACGGCGCGTGTTTTGGTTGATGTCACCTTGTTTTGACGACGCACGCGTGTGCGCAGGCGACGGCATGGTGCACGCCGTGGAGTTCCACGAGGGGGGGGGCGTGTCGTACAGCAGCCGCTACGTGCGCACCACAGGGTGGCAGGAGGAGCGGCGCGCGGGCCGCCCGCTCTTTGTGGGGCTGGCGCACGGCGTGAGCCTGCAGCACGTGCGCGTGGCCCTCATGAACGCGCTCCACCTGCGCAACCTCGACACCCCCCTCTGGAACGCCGTAAGTGTCGTTATTCTGAGGGAGGGAAGGGAGGGAGGGAGGGAGGGGGACTTTGAAAGAGAGAGAGAGAGAAGAGAGACGGGGAGAGGGGGGCAGGAAGGGCGGGGGGGGTGCAGGAAAGGAGAGAGAGGAAGAGAGGGAGAGCAGTCGCTGCAGCCAGACGGCACACTCTTGAGCCGCTTCTGCAAACACCTTCGTAGTCATTATATAGAGAGAGCTGAGGTTCCTGGGGGGCTTGCACAACCTTCACGCGGCCACTGAAATACCAAAAGCACCCTCCTGCCAATCATGGCTGTCATCAGAACAGGGGTGTCGTTGCGCTCGGGCTCTGTCAAATTTTCCATAAGCGCCTGGTGGGTGTGTGTGTGTGTGTGTGTGCGCGCGTGCGCAAGTGAGTGTGCGTGTGCGTGCTTTGGGGAGAGGGTGTGTGTGTGTATGCATGTGTACGCGTGTGTCTAGTTGTGTGAGTTAATGCAAATTTATTGCACTTGCGAGGAGCGCAGCAGCTTGGAAGATTTTTGTGCACTGATTGCCTGTCTCTATTTGAACAATGTGTTGACAGCAGTTGGACTGTCTGCATAAGTGAGGGTGGAGAAAATAATGCATTCCATGTCTCCCACCATTTCTGGCTCTCTGATGATCCATCTCAACTGCGTAGCAAAGAACCACATTTTGCATCTCCCTTGATGTTTGGCGGTTGACCGTTGGAGTCCCCTGTTGTCGATCATTCATCCTTCTATTCTCCTTCTCGTGTCGCGTCTTCCTCGTTAGAAATCTTTCCCCACAGAAAGAGCTCAGCGCGGGGTGTCTCAACGTGCCACATCGCTGGACCGTCGCGCTGACGTGGCATGCGCTCTGCCGCGACGCGCGCTGACCTGCCACGCCGTGGGGGCGTGTGCTGACGTTGCGCACTGCCGCCTGCGCGCAGGCAAAGAACGTGGCCAACAACCACCTGGCGCTCCACGCGGGCAAGCTCCTGGCCCTGTGGGAGGCCGGCTTCCCCTACGAGCTCCGCCTCGAAGACCTCTCCACCAAGGTGAGCTCGGGTGCGCATGCATGTGCATGCATGTGCAAGCATGTGCACGCGCGGGTGCATCTTTGTATGTATTTTGCAGATTTGCTGTATCTGGCCTTGCTTGTTGGATGAGCTGCAGCTGCAGGTGTGATCATTGATGGTTCCTGACACTACGCATCATCAGTTGTGTATTTACATAGACAGAGTCATGTGTGTGCGATGCACAGTGATTTTTGCAATCGAGTGTGAGGGTGTGTGTGGATGCACATACTCCCTCACACGCACACACGTGCGGGCATGCAAAGTGTGTGCGCGCGCGGGCGCGCGCGCGTGTGTGAATGCGTGTGTGCGTCTCTGTCATGTACCTCTGCATCTATATTGATATAGGGACTGAAACAAACGATGTCCAAACAAAAACTTATGTTATAAGTAGTATAATACAAGGCCCGTATGGCTCGTTCGTGCTCTAGGGTGCATTGCACCTGGCAGACGAGAATGTCTTAACTTGTGAGCAAGCGTGTGTGTGGGGGAATGTGCTTTCTGTGGTCGCGGCACCTGGGCAGGGAGTGTTCCGATTTAATGGCCAGCTCAGCTCCAGCTTCACCGCGCATCCCAAAGCGGACCCCAAGACGGGGGAGCTCATGTACCATGGAGTCAATCTCCTCAACCAGGTAGGGTTTGTTGTTCTTTGTTATTCTTTGCGTCTCAATGTTATCTTTTGATGTTCTTTGACATCATTTTTCCTTATTCTTTTGATCTTTTTTTGTTCTCTTCTGATTTTATGTTCTTTGATTTATTGTTTAAATTCTTTGTCATTCTTCTTGAAGTCCTTCATCCATCTGTGATTGTAAAACAATGGTAATTTCCTGTATGTACGTTGGGATAATTATAGTTTCTATGACAGGTGATGTTTGTCATGCCAAGGTGATACATCTTGTGGCTCAAAACATCCCTGTGGTTGTTATTGCTGCTATTGTGGGTGCTTGAACAACAATCTGTTTTAGACCCACCCAGTGAGCTCGAAAATTGACTGCGAAGGCTATCGGTGAAGGCAATGTTCATGTGTGAATTGTAAAGAAATGGCTGACTTTGTGACACTGGAAGAAGCGGAGCATGTCGTCATAATCGTCAAGATAGACATGACTTCAAGTGCGCGCGTTTTTTTTCCCACTCATTTCATACCCCCTCATTCACACTTGGTTCATGTGTGCTCCCTCTCCCCGTCATATCCTCACCTTCCAATACTGCGCGTGCCTCTGCGTGTGCATGTGCGTGTGCGTGTGCGTGGTTGCTGCATGCGCGCTCTGGGTGCTGTGTCTACGCGCTGACCTGGCAGCCACATGTCAGCTACGGAGTGGTCAACGCAGAAGGCCAGATCAGCCACACGGCTGACATTGAGCTTCCTCAGCCTGTGCTGGTGAGAGCTGATACTCGTCCGAGTCACCCCCACTCGGCCAACTTCAGCTGTGTGCACCTGTGCGCGAACATGTGCGCTTGCCCTTGTTCCATGCTTTCCCACATGATTACATGTAGGCTACCAGTGGTCCTGGGGCCCCAGGGTCCAAGGGTTCTAGGGTGTACAGGCTGCTAGCCTTCCCGGCAGCAGGGTTCTAGGGCGGCCTTGATTTGCAACTTTGCCATATAGGTCGACTCACTGTTTCAGAGGAATGCTGGCTGCGACGGCAGATGAAGCCCTGTGTAGCTGTCGTGAGGGTGGGTGCATGCATGCACCTGGCGACTGCGTCACGGGAGTGCTCCTCCGCAATCATGCATCTGGCTCATCACGCCCCTCGCGTGCATGCACGTGCACTCACCCCCCCCCCCATGCATGCGTGCGTGCGCGCGCCTGCTCCGCAGATGCACGACTTCGCCATCACGGAGCACTACACGCTCATCTTCGACTTCCCCGTGCGCTGCCAGCTGGCGGAGTTCTCGCGGCCCAACAGCACCGCCAAGCCGTTCATCTTCGACGAGGTCCGCCGTCTCTGGCATCGTGCCCCCCCCCTCCCTCTCCTCCATCTCCCGCTCCTCACCCCCGGTGGTCCTCCTCCTCCTCCTGCTGCTCCTCTGGCCTGCGTGTCGCCTGCTCCTGCTACGTTTGGCGTTCGGGCGTCTAGAATCTACATGTGATCAAGTGAGTGGGGGGGTTCTGGTCTGAAGAGAGAGAACTTGTATGTGACACCTTACAGACGTGAAATGCTGCGTACAGCAGTGCCGTAAATGCATGTGGGCGTGCTGTGGGAGGAGGAACAAGAAGGGTGGCGCCTTCGTTGCATCTGTCACAGGCGTAAACCCATGGGTGGTCAGGCACAGGTGGCCAAGGGCCACGTTTACGTCCCCCCCTGTACGCGTCATATGGTCACCTTTGCTTCATATTTCCCCAAGTGGGCTCCATCTGGCCAGAGATCTCCTCCCCTCCCTAAGCTGTCGGGGATATAGTTGCACTTTGTAGGCTGGCAACGTACCCGCAGGGTGCCCCCTACCTTTAGAGGAAAGGAAAAGAGATGTTAGGAATGTAGGAGGAGGAGGAGGAGGAGGAGGAGGAGGAAGGGGGGAGGGGGNGTACATTTGCAGGCATCAACCCTCCCATCTGGGAAGGCCTCGCAAGCCCAGGTCCCTTCGTACTCCAATATTTGCTGCTGGTTTAGCATCGCTTCTTTTGTCTGTGCGGTGGTTGCGTCATCATTACTTAGTGGCGGGAGGAACTAACGAGCATGTCCGGGGAATCCACGGGGCCACGGTGGGGCGAGCAGAAGCAGGAGGCGCGCATCGGCGTGCTGCCGCGCCACGGCTCTGCCGCTGACATGCGCTGGTTCACCGTCAAGCCCGGGTGAGTTTCCGGTCGGGCGCAGTTCTGTCTGGCTTGGCGCACCTCCGCTGTGCAACTTATCAGAACGTGGCCCCCTGATACTTTGAGACATTTGAGCCCTTCCAACCCTTTTGAAGTGTGTGTGTGTGTGTGTGTGTGCATGTGTGTGTGCGTGTGTGCGTGTGTGCTTGTGCGCGTGCGTTGGTCGAGGGGGAGAAGGGATAGAGGGCAGAAGTGACTGGTGTGATTGAGTAACGGGGCTCATTCGGCCTCTGACCGGCTTATCGTCAGTCTGGAAATGAGCAGTGGGCAAGATAAGGGAAACGGGTCTCTTGGTTGATGTCAATCTGTGATCCTCATCAAATTGACTAGTTAGATGCAATTCTTCTGATCCTGCGCCTGGCGTCTGCGCATGATGACTTGCACCTAAGCAGGAATGAATTGTTTATTAACATTTCAAATTGGCATGTGTATACGACCCCTTGAATCAAGACATGCAGCCGCCTCTCAGGCTCGCCATGTGGCGTCCCACCAGCTCCCGCACTCCCGCCAGCCCCTCTGAACACCCTTGCATCAGTTGACCAGTTGTGTCTCCATTCTTCTCTTTCTGCTTGCTCCGCTCTCTATCTCCCTTCCCACTTCCTAGTTTTTCCTGCCCTTCCCTGGCCCTCCCTTTCCCTCCCCTTCCCTCCCCTTCCCTTCCCTTCTCTCCCCCTCCCCTCCCCCTTTCCCTCTGGCCCCTCTTTCTCCGTAGGGACTGACTCTCTTTCGATGACAGCAACCTGACAGCCATGACCCTCGATGGGTGTTATGGCCATGGATTCCGCCAGGTTCGTGCTCCACAGCTTGAACGCGTACGAGGAGGAGGAGGAGGGGGGCGAGAGGGACCCTGAGACGGGAAAGGCCGCCACGACGGTGGTGCTGCAGGCCTTCCGATTCGATGCCTTCTCTGCACTCTCATTGGCCGACCTGCCCGCCCACCTGGAGAGCTACGAGGTGTGCCGCCTGCACGAGTACCGCCTGCACCTGCCATCCGGCACCTCCTCGGAGCGCAGCATCTGCCCGGTCAGCACCAGTCCTGCCGCGCCGCGCCCCCTTGCTCCCTCGCTTCTACCCCTCTTCCCTCTCCCCTCTCGCTTGCCCTCCAATTTGGGATTGAAGATGTAGCACTCGTGCGACAACGGAAAACATACTGTGAAGAATGATGTGTTGACGAATGAAAGAATCTCGCGCCCGTGGCTATCTGGCGCTCTTCTTTGAGGTATACAAAAGTAGCCCTCCTTTTACAGGATTGGACTGTTGTGCACCCTGAACCCTTGTACTCCTTCTGTTGTCTCTTAAGGCCAAGGGCAGTGCCTGGAATACGGCAGAGCTTCCTCTTGATGGTCTTAAGGCGACTATGACCTTGCACAGAATTTTCCGAAGCACAATATCTAAAATTTTGACATATGCGTTCTCCTTCTCCTTCTCTCCCCCTCTCCCCTCTCCCTCCCTCTCTTCATCCTCATCCCCAGGGGTTACCCCCTTTCCTTAGTTGCAGAAGTATGATAAAGCGGCACACTACCACGCCTCCTTCCACTCAAGCAACTCCCGACGTGCCTTCCAGTGTCTGCTCGGTCGAAGCTTCTCTGCCCTCACGGGCCAAACACTCAATTCCTGTCACGATGATGGAATGCGTGTGCGTGCAGGTTTGCTCGGATTTTCCGGCCATCAACAACGCCAAGCTGGGATCCAAGAGCCGATTTGGGTACTCCTCCCGCTTCACGGTGCAGCCGGGGCCAGGTACTTGCGACGCTCGTTAAGCTTCTGGCCCTTTTGTACAATGGGAATCTCAAATCCTGCACGTACATACGTGTGTACAACCCCCCCCCCCCCCGGGCCCTCTCTTTTGAATACAGACAAATCAGTAGAATGTGTGTGCGTGTGGGTGGGGAGAAGTGTGAGAACACTCAATAAATGCATCCAATCTGCATGTTTGGCGAGCAGGATTAGCTCTCCCTCGTGTGCCAGAGGCTGCCAGGTGGCCTCTCTTTTTCCGATTTCAGTTTACAGCCGGAGTGGTGGACCTGCCAGAGTTTTTCCTCACTGACGTGTTCTTTCGTGCCGCCGCCAAGTGGCGCGCTCGCAGGCAACTCTGTGCCCTCGTTCAACGCGCTTCTGAAACACGACCTTGAGGAGGGCACCTACCAGACGCACCGGTTTGGCCCAAATAGGTTCGGAGGCGAGGCTGTCTTTGTGCCACGTCACCAGCGTCCCGCCACCGTGGCAGCCGCCCAGGCACCGCCCAAAGCACCAGGTGGCAGCAAGGCTGTGGCTGGAAGTGGGGGCATCTTCAGCACCGTCATTCCGAGTACTGACACCGGTGGCGCCGCTAAGGCAAGTTACGCAAGAGGGGACGGGGGGGGGACCACTTTCTCGGCACGGCAAGTGGGCGAGCTGGACGGCCAACTGGCAGGTGATGTGGAGGTGGCTGACACGAGCAAGGGTGAAGGCGCTGACCTGGCGGCAACAAGAATGAAGTTGGAGTGGCTCTTCAGAGGCCTCAGGCAGGCCCCCAGCAGCCCGTCAGACGCACGCGAGAGCGCCACGTCAGCATCCGCTCTCGCTGACTTTTCGCACCCCTCGTCCAACTTTGGTGATGGCTCCCCCTCTGTTGGCTCCTCACGAGGAGCAGCTGCTGTTATCTCTCCTGGCGGAGCTAAGGCAGTGAAAGGGCAAACAAAGACTCCGTCTTTGGCTTGTCAGGGCAGGAGAGGCGGGCAAGGGGGAAAGGAGGAGGGCGGTGAGGAGGAGGAGGAGGAGGAGGGGGCAGAGGACGACGGATGGCTGCTGGTGCACGTGTGGGACGAGGACGAGCAGCAGAGCGAGCTGCTCGTGATCGACGCGCGCAACTTCGAGGCGCCACCTGTCGCCACTGTGCTGATGCCGCGCAGGGTGCCCTTTGGGTTCCACGGAATCTTTGTTCCCGCCAATGGCTCCTCAGATGGCCCCACTTTGTGAGGGGGGACCGAGAGGGATGAGCTTCATTGCCTTCCCGCCAGTCGACGAGGGAAGCTTCCTTTCAAGAGAAGGTGGCGTGAGCAGGAAGGGGAAGGGAGCTGGCAGCTGATGTCTGCAGCGGCAGAGTGATTGCCTCGGATGGTAGAACGCAACGAGAGCCTTGCTGTTGAGCAAGGGGCAAGGGGTGCGAGGAGGGGAGTGTCGGGTGTTCAAAGTTGCAGATGTCTCGAGTGACATGAACCCCGTGCAGTTCTACAAAGAGAAGAAAAGGCTCTGCAGGCACTCAAAATAATAGTACGTTTTGGTTGCTCGTTTTCTTACAGAAGGCCTTGGTGGCCTCTGGAACCTGGACCTTCCTTGCACTGCGAGCTCGCACTGCGAGAAGGATGCGTATATATTGTGTATATTGTGTACATACTAAAGGTATTCAGGTGCATGGGGTTGGGAGGACTGATGGATCTAGAGTACAAGACATTCTTTCTGGCTGTTAGGGGACTGGTGAAATCTCGGATTAGTTGGGGATATCGGCCCCGTCATAAGTGAGGATTGGCGTGTCTACGACTGGAAGTACAGAGAATTTGATATGCATACATTGGTATAGGACGAACACATGTAAATACTTTGTGGTGGGGACTACGAGAGCTCTGATACGAGAGACATACTACTTACGTGTTAGTTGATAGAAGATAAAGGTTTTGTCCTGATGAGGTTTGTACGTACATATATTCTGGTATGCATTGGTGATTCTTTTGTAGACTTGATTGTGTATACTAGAATCATATTCCAGGAGCTTGTAGGGGCAAAGGACTCCTTGTCATTGGTGTGGAAAATGCGTGCACAAAGTATAGTGAAAATATCAAGGCATATTTGTTAGTATTGATGTGTTTGTGTAGGCCATGATGAGCACAGTTGCATCTCTATAAGTCCATGCAACGATTTGCCCCCAACTTTGTGTTTGCGTCTCCACTCTTTTCTCTTCAGTTTCTAAATAATTTCGATTTCAGATAAATCCCTTTGCACGTATCTTGATCCTCCCCGTTCTAACATTGCTACATGCAGAAGGATTCAAAAAGAAAATACGTGGATGCAGACAAGGTCGTAGTCCACAAGTTGTTGAGCAGCGTGATTGTCTCAAGTTGAGTGCAGAATCGCAAAAATAAAGACCAATGACTGTGCAAGCATTCTTTGTACAAAAATGTGCACAACTTGAAGAATTTTGACACATTTTCTGTAAGGAAGTGGGCGAGAACTTTCCAGTATTACAAATGGATATCCAGGGCTGAGTACTATCTGTAGCTCAAATCCTGTTATTCCTCCAACAAATTGTATCACATCCAGCTGCATGGTAAACGCTCCAAGCTGCTAATTATGAAGTGTTGGGGGTCTGCAGTGTGAGAACATATGCGGTGAGCATGTTAAGAATATCACTTGTGAAGTAGCTGTAGCCAAGTTGAAGAGAGGAAATTAAGAGGTGCAGATTGCAGAAATCCACTGATGCAAAAAGGTGGTGCGATGACTGCATCATTACTCCAAATGAAAAGCGAATGCATCGTCAGGGTGCATGCATGCAAGTCCTCAAATGTGCCACAGATTGAACTCATGACTGCGCGAGCCAATGCTGGAACAAGACTTTCTTTTGTGAACATTTCTGCAGTTCAGAACCCGATGTGGACCAAGCCAACATGAGGCGACTACATGCATGCTCTGGCCGTAGTGTCCATCTGTGGCTAAAGCGGGGCCTCTTTATTCCTCCATGTCCACAAATGACAGCTATCTGTGCTTCTCCCACACATAATTTAAGTCCTAATGCACCTATAGCTGCACATGCTTCATGAGCCAACTTCATGCCCCACGTGGAAAGGCTTCCACTAGCAATTCATACCGTCATACTGAGAGGCATATCCTTAGATCAAGCCCGGAGCCCACACGCACGCTTAATTATTTCATTACCCGGTACTTCACGAAACTAGCCACATGAAGATCTAAGACGAGTGTTTATTTCCAGGATGCTGCATGTATGGAATGCACTAAAAGGGGGGTCCCGCTGAGCGTCTTTCCTCGAGTGCATAAATACCTCTCGACGTAGGCACAATTTAATCACCAATGAGCCTCCTCACAATAGTCCTAAAGTAACTTAAAAGAACAAGCTCTTTGGAATTGTGATTGTCCACTCCCTTCACCAATCAAAGTGGCCCGGGCCAAAGTTGACCTCCCTCCCCCAGATGGGCTCCCCCCACACCAGCCTGGACGTCAAGCACCTGCCTCTGCATGGGCACCTAGCTACAACAAGTACTTTCCCCAGAGAACGTTCTCGACTGGAAGTAAGGCAATCAACCGGCATGCGTGCAAAATCCTCCACTCTCAGTCCATCAGCCCATCAGCCACAGGTAGCCGCAGCTAAGAACAGCAGTGGTGAGGAGGGACGCCAGCGCCGCTCGTCGGGACTCGAGTGATGACGAGCTCTTCGGCGCGGGGCCAGCTGGCGGGTTGTTGCCGGGGGGGGTCAAGAGGCCGCCGGGCGGCAGCCCCGCGCCGGCGCCAGGAGGCGGCGGCCGGAGCGAACCGGGGGGTCCAGGGGGAGCGCAGGGTTGCCCCGGAATTTCGGAGCACAGCTGGTTTCCCGTCAAGCTGCAGTCAGCCGCACAGTACAGGAGGACAGGTAACACCGAAGGGTCCAGGAGAAGAGCGAGGGGGGCAGGAGGGAGGGGAGGGGAG
>WELA01007952.1:281038-291965 GCA_009602735.1 Mesotaenium endlicherianum
CTCGCTCTCTCTCTCTCTCTCTCTCTCTCTCTCTCTCTCTCTCTTTCTCTCTCTCTCTCTCTCTCGGCTGCCTGGCAAGTTCTTTCTCTCTGACTTGATTTTCTCTTTTCTGGGTAGTCTTGCGCGTTCTCTTACAGGGCGCTCGCATTCTGCTCCCTTTTGTGTGCGGCCGAAGAAGGAGAGCCCTGCTATTAGGTCCTGTTGTGCCCCGTCAGTGGGTACTCCATAGAAACCAAATGGGCACCGTCCCGACTCCAAGAAAGACATGCTATTTCGCGACTCTAGATGTGATAAAACGTATGATGTGCTTCAATCGGTCATGTGAGGTTTCTCCCCTAAGTGTCTTTATCTTGTCTTGCCCTCACTCCTCGCGTCTTCGTTATGTTTATATATGAGCTAGGTGGTGTGCCCATTCATGTTCGACCAATTCTATTGGGCGGAGCGGATGGCGTGGCTGGGCGTTGCATCCGAGCCCTTGCGGCCCAAGGTCTTGATGCCACCTGGCAACGATCCAGAGAGCCTTGCAAGCAGCCTGGAGGCCGTGGCGGCTGCACTTGCTGGGACGACAAGTGGTGCTCTCAGACGGAGAGCTGCTCAGCTGGGGGCTGAGATTCGGGCCGAGGTAACTGCCTGATCTGCTTTTACTCCTCTCCCTCAATCCCTCCTTTAAACTCTGCGCACAAAAGTCAAAACCTACTCCTTGAACCCAACATCCACAACCTCGATCATTCTGCAGTCAGTCGACAGTTGTCAACATTAGGACCTGGCAGCTGGAGACCCTGATATGTTTCCTTTTGCATGTGCCATGCGGTAACCTCTTTAAGTTACAACTTCCGCGAGCATGGTGGGTCTTGAAGGGCTTGCATTAGGTTGGCATTGATGTCTCTAGTAGATACCTTGCCATTTAAAGGCACACAGCTTTGGGCATCTCTTGCCCTAAGCCCTAAGCCCACCCACTAAACTAGAATCGGTAACTCTTGGTGGATGCACTACTAACTATGTCAGGTAAGAGTATTTATGTAAAATATAAACTCTCCAACTGTGTTTACATCATATTGCTCGCCTCAAGACCCCCTCGGAGGTACTAGTAGAAAAATAGTACGAGTACACTAGGCCAGTAGGGTTTATTAAAAACTCTATGAGCTCAATAGGACTTGCCTATACGCTATTTGCTAGCATAAGAGAGCCTACTTATGTTATATGCATGTGCCAGAAGTCCAATATTACATGCAAAACTGGATATTGTTGAGGTTGACCCAAGATATGCCAAAAGTTCCTCGAAAAACACTACCAAACAACAAGGTAAAAGAGGGCAACTAATTTGAAGTCTTTCTAATTTTTTATGTTTAAAATACCAAACAGTGCCACTACTCACTCTTGGCAAGAGTGCAAGGGCTCCTCCTTTTGACATCCAAGAGGGAAGTCTTGCATGCTAGTTTCTGTAATGATGTACTGGTGTTCCTCTTGAGCAATCATCTTATCAATTGTTCATTCACTGTGCAATTAGGAACATGAGAATCGGCAACATTTGCCGTCGGTAGTTTTGCCAATGTGTGATGAGTGGTGCAATGAATTACACCCCTGGTCATAAAGTCTATGAATTATGGCTTATTGCGTCTTCTTTGCCTTGCTATCATCTGCAAAATGTGACACTAAAATGTATTATATGCAAATTGCTTGACTATGCTCATCATTGATTCTTACTTGCACTTCTTTAATTACCTTCATTTGATAGTTTAATGAGCATGTTTATTTTGGACATGTAGGATGGAGCATCGGAGGCCGTTGATATATTGAAAGCAACAATTTTGAAGGGTGAGAGTGACCATGTTGGGGTTTTCTAGTCTATCCATGAGGCATATGCTCTTGATATACATAAAAACATATGATATCCTCAATGAGGTCATCAGTGTAGTTTACCTTCCCTTTTGGGCTTATGAACGGGCATCATTCTTGAATGCATTGTTGACAAGCACCGTGTACTCATCACGCTTGTACTTGGGGCCGATAGTCTACATGAAGTTGAAGAATTGAAAATTGGTTGCGTTCTACCACTCCATATATTTACGTTCAACTGTATTTGTTCTATTTTAGGCTTAATTTTGATGGGATCAAAGACAAACGATTTGAAAAGTCATCATTAAAGAGCTAGGGAACTTTAAGAATTTTTGAGAATGTTGACATTTCGTTGAAGTCTAAAACAAAAATGCGATGCAATGCATACGATCGCACCCATTCTTCATGACAAAAAAATGAATTTGTTGTGCATGACTTATACAGGAAAACAATTTGTATATTAGCCGTACATTTGAAGAAGATCGTAAAGGATTATCAGCATTTGCATTCTTTAAATTGACGTAAGTCGCAGATGTTCTTTCCCATGAGAGCAATGTGAACAATTTGAACAATTTGAGTTGTATGTGCCGTTTGCGAGTGATAAACCCTAACATGTTGAAGATCTAAAACCTTCTCCATAAGAGTGAAGATGTTATTTGTGGATCATTAAATCCAAGCATATGGAGAATAATTTTTTGACTACCCTAATATGTTCACTTGCCCCAACAATACAATTCTAAATCTTCCAGATCAACTGCAGACAAATGAGGTTGGATTTCAACAGTCATACAAATCTGCGTGTCAGGATTCGTTGACGACTTTCGAAGAGTAGCGATTGGAGGTTTTTTTGTGCGATTTTCCAAAGACTTCGCTATTTCGAAGGGCAAAAAATGTGATACTTAGGGCTTGTTTACAGTGGACACAAGCACCAATATTTAACGACGGCGATTGCGGTATTGAACAAACCTTTCACGTATGTTTTACAAACTGAAAGACGTGTTTGGTTTACAGTGGATGTTTAGGATATTTTCCAAACTGTTTTTGTCAATCCCCCTCGCGATCTCGTGCAAATTGTGAGCAGATCTCGCGGGTCTGCAATTTTGACACGAAAAGCAGAGGACTCGTCGTGGATTGAGGTCGACTAGCTTCCAAGACTTTCCATTCACCTCTTGAGGTGAATTGAAAACTTCATTATTCTTGAACGAAATGCCTATTTCGTTCAAAATTGATCAACATTTCAATGATGAAACCATCCGCTAGAAACCATTGAAAACGATACTAAACGCGTCGTTTTTCAAGCCGTACAGTTACTTACGTTTCATTCAAGAATATTGCACCAAAAGGCCCACTTTAAACAGGCCCTTATTGTAATGGATCTCTAGAGCGTACGGAATTTGGAGATGGAATAACCCCGAAGGAATCCATCACTTTGTGGTTGATTTTAAGCCTTTGGTGAGCACACAACCTCCCTATTCCATCGTCTTTCAATACTAAGACTACGAGCGTCGCGATTTGCATATTCTATTTTTGCTTTTGACATGTACGCCCATATACGTTGCGTTTCGACCTATTGTGTTCACTTTTTGTCATATTTCAATCACAAAGGTGACTCAAATGGATAGCAAGCAGCCCGCCAAAGTGCACTGTGAACCAAAAATTGTGTCCATTTTTCTAACCACAAAGGCGCATTGTACCGTCGGGTATACTTGGGTACAGTCGAACATAAAAGAAGCGGTCATTTTTGGCCACTGTAAACCGGCTCTTACGATCTTGCGTACAAAGTTTGCTTTTATGAAACAATCTACGTACATACTTTTGGCTTATTACAAATTGACATACGACACATGTAAGTCTTTTCACGGAACGATTTTATGGTGTTCAAGAATTGCAAAATCATCTCCCATGGGAGCTTACCTGACAAAATGTGACTCACCTTTTTTTTTTTGGCATATTTTTGACAATTCTTTCAAAGTGAAACAACCGTGCAAAGTAATCTACCATAGAACAACAAAACATTTTCTTGACATGTTTTACGGCTACCACTTTTTCCCCCTTTTATACTCCAAACTCCGTTCTCGTACTTGCTGGACGAACATCAGACAAACTACGTAGATGTGCGGTTCTTGATTAGTGCGAGATGTGTAGGGAGAGGTGAGGAGAGCTACATGCAAACATATTGTAATTTGCAAGTAGAAAATACGCCGTGGCGCAACCCTTACCCGTCTTGTACCCTCATATTCCAGTGTGTACCCGCGTGATAATAAAAGCAAGTCCAAGGAGTAGCTGCTGGAACGGAGTGAAGAAAATGATGGGGTAAAAAGGAGATAATTAGAAAACTTGTCAAGAAAGTTATGATGTCCTTTGGTAATTTGTATTGTGCAGCTATTTCACTTTAAAAAGTCGTCAAAATTTTGCAAAAGAGGGCAAGTAAGAGTCTTGTGAGTACCCATGTGAGATGATTTTGAAAGTAAGTAAACACCACGAAACCCTATCGAGACAAGATTTAACATGTGCTGTACGTAAAGTAGTACGCACGTAGTTTTAGTAATAAAAGCAAACTTTGTACGCAAAACCATAATTGTCCCCAATTCCAAGTTTATTCGGCACTCGAAATTCTGTTTCCACATGCTCTCTAGTGTAAATACTAGTAGCAGACGCACTCACGTTACAATTCCGTGACGTTATTCGTCGCGAGGGAGTCAAGACGGGTTACGATGGGAGTGACAGGAGCTGACAGAGCAGATGAGCTTGGGATGGTGCATGGTTTGTACCCCTCGATGCACCTCGATGGGTTCATTTCGTTTCCTCCCATGTACTTGCCATCGTGTCGACGAGCGTGAAGGTCGCCGTAATTAGCAGCGTGGTGTGTGGCACTGCATGTCGTCAATGCTTGTGGACCGCCCTGGACCGCCACTGCTGAGGTCCAAGTCAAAGAAGCAAGTGGTAGAGACGTCAGCGGACGTGTCAAAACACGAAAAGTGGCGACAGGGGAAAACCTTGAAAAGTCGAAAAAGCTCGGGAACAAGCGTTGTTTGAAATGAAGGGGCCATATGAATGTCAAGTTGGTCAATATTCCTTTCTAGACGAGCTAGGTGCCATAGAAGAGATGGCCAAGGTGTGTCCCGTGATGTTCTGTGACTAACATTGCATCCCCAGATGACCATTAGGGACGACCTGAAGATAGTGATAAATGTTCTTCTTTAGGCATCATGTCACGTGGAGTTAGCGACGGAATCCTGTTTTAGACCGGTATTACCTGTGGAGGAACTTCCACACCAAGACATAGGGGTTCTAATTTGTCGAATCTCCTTCACCTTCAACACTGTCAGGAGTATTAACGAGATTCCATTGAAGTGACGTCTTAAAGATTTCACTTGATGCACGATGGTGGATAATGAGGATGGGTAGGGGCGTGGGTGGCAGTCATGCAGCTGAGGCATAGGAGCACCACACGACATTCTTGATAACACGAAGTGGTTCAAAGTGTGCTGATACAGATGGACTACGATCTTTAGTAGCACAGACAGAAGACCAACATGAGTCACTGTTGGTGCAAATGCGAGGCAGGTCTGGGCCAGTGTGGGCCAAAGGTGCCTAAATTGAAGTCACTTTTTGCAGCACATAAGCAGTCCGATGAAGCTTCTCTTCGTCGTGGTGATAGGCAAGCTGAGCTGCAAATCATCTGGGAGGTCAGACTCTGCTTCGCTTCAACAGAACTTCACATGCAGGACCTTCTGTGACTCCTTTTGTAAATGCACCTTGTACCAGCTCGCTAGGCTGGAAGAGAGGCACAGCTTGAGCTTCAACTGGACCTCCTCCCTCGTTCGTACGATGATTGCAAACGCTAGTCCAGCCATCAGAACGACACATACGCACATGCAGTGAGAATCTGTCTTGTGCGCACAAGCTGCTACTTAAGAGCTCCAAATTTGTGCTGGAATGCCTTTTGCTGGGAGGCAGCCAGGGTAAAACGGTACTGGCTGAGCTATGCCAAAGGGCTCTGTATGTCTACATTTGTACCTGGGGTTGCCTCGGGGCTTCTTATGTCCATGGTCCTGACCTGGGGTTGCCTCCAGCTTTTTGCTCAGAAGGCCATTCTTAGGGCGGCCTCTTCTCTGGGCACATGATGTTCGAAAACAGTGGGATGATGTGGCACGCAGAGGGGAGGAAGCACGCCACTGCAGCCTGAGATTGCCTGCAAGCCTATTCATGTTTGAGCAGGATGTGGGAGAGGACAAGCAGTCGCGCATGGAGGAGCTGAAGCAGCAGGTGGCGGAGGCCGTGGACAAGCTCTATGACAGGGTATATCCTGACCGCCCCTCTACTTCGATCCATGGTGCCCCCGTTTCACCTTGTGGTGCAACTTGTCTAACGACTGACGACTGAAACATGCTGGCCAGGTTCCTGTCGCGCTAGTCCCCTGTTATGCTAGCTAGGCTCCTGTCGCTACTGTGCACCTCTGACCTGCACGTTACAACCTGATGCATGCCAGGGGTTTGACGAGAGCACGGCCTTCCCAGCACTGCAAGTGCCCAAAGCCTGACTTGTTTGCCTAGGGTGTGCCAGAGGGCTAGTAGCTACATGCCGATTCCCCCCGGCTCTCTTCTTTCTACCTCTTCTGGGCTCAGCTGCGATCAACTGGGAGCAGAGAGCTTTGAGAAGCACTGACTGACACCTGGGCGGGCCTCCACGTGTCGCTGTTTCGAATTGACGACAGGCGCTGGAGGAGGCGGTGCGCAAGAGGACGGCCCTGGAGGAAAGCGTGGCCACCAGCGAGCAGCGGCTTCGCGAGAGCCTCGGACCCGATGCCGCCCAGGTACTTGGACTGATAAGGAGAATCGCACCCCGCCCCGTCACCCCTCTGCTCTGCCCCCTCACACGCCCCACCTCAATACACCGTGGCTTGGTTGAGTCAGCACTACATGCCAGATCTTTGGTACAAAGGATACCTCGTCAGCCACTTCCTTCACTCCCTTGCACGCCCCTTTGTGATGGCGCGTGGCTGGCTCGGGTTAGTCGAAGCTTGCAAACGCGCGAAACCTGGGGGCCTCGTTCGCCATCCTCTCCTGTTCGTCGAGGGCCCTTCAGAACCCCCCTGACGTGACCTGATGCAGTTAAGCCCGCCCGCCCTTGCCATCCCTGCCTAGTGCTTGACAGCACCACGCCTATATCATTTGGGGGAGATTCATGAACGACCACGGTAGCTCAGGCACTTGGTATACTCGCCTCGCTGTTTTCCATCCAGCGCCTGGTGCAAAGCAGTGGTGCCAGCCTGTCGGCATGATGGCTGTCAGGTGTGGTGCTCAACTCATCAAGGCGACCTTGCGTGTGCAACTCGCTTGGAGAGATAAGCACTGCAATGTGAAGGTGGAGCCTTGCATGCATGCGGGTCAGGAAGGTGAGGAATTTGCAAAACTATAAGGACGTGCAGGCAGGGGAGGGCAGGGCAGGGCAGGGCAGGGCAGGTCTATCGATGAAACAGGCCCTCCCTCAGCCCAGCCTTCAGTACCATCATCGTGGTCAGAAAGCAGCAACAAGTGACACGTGGTCCCCCCTCTCTCCTCTTAGCGCAAGGGAAGTCGGCGCGCTCGTCGTAGATATATGCCCCTCCTTGCCCGCCGCCTGCCAGGTGCCGTGCTCCTGTAGCTTTGCCGCCCTGCCTTGCCCGGGGGATCTCACCCAGCACCAAGCATTGGGGAGAGCTCTTCCCAGCAACAGCGCGCGGCGCTTTGGGTTTCCTTGTTGCGTCTTGTCGTTTCTGCTCGAAGCGCTGGCTCTGCGGGCCTCTCATGTGCCCGGCTGGCACGCACGCACATCACGCGCTCGCTTGTGTGCGTGATTTCCTCAAAAGGATTTCCTGCCGGACCTGATGGACCTACAACTGGAAGTGGACCCACAGGCCAGCTGGCGCTGACCCCGCGTCTCTGCTGGTGCGTGCGTTTATGCGTGTTTGTGTGTGTGCATTGCAGGCCATTGCTCCTAAAGCGCTGCCTCTGCAGGAGCGGCAGGAGCACAACCTGGCGCGACTGCAGGAGCTCGACTCGGTCAGTCTCCCCGCATATTCTCCCCACCCCAGTCCTTAGCCCCACCCCCAATCGGGTCCCAATCCCTGGCCCCACCCCCACCCCCTACCCCACCCGCCCCTAGCTTGCTAGGCCAGCTGCAGCCAGCGACGTGCTCACCCACGCCCGCGTGCAGTGCGTGTGTGCGGACACGTGCCTCTACATTATCCTGCTCTGACTCGACGACTATGACCCTGCGTAGGGGGGCTCTTCCTCGCTGCGAGCTTGATAACGCCGAGTGAAAGCACGGGGCTGGCCTGTATTGCCGGCATGGAGAGGAGACGAGAGGAAGGAAGAGGAGAAAAGTGGAGAGGGGCTGAGGCCGGCTTGGCAGATATGGACATATAATCGTCAGTCCAGCGCCACCACCTCTCCTCCTTCTCCTCCTCCTATTGTCGCTGCCACTGCTGAAGGGCAGCGCCGTGTTCCCTGTCACAGCTTAGCCCCTGCTCGCCTCTGACGCCTTCCCCTCCACACATCATCCAAGGTTCTCATTCTCCCTGCTCACGGTCAACACATCCACCGTAGCTGGACCCTTGGCAAGCGAGGGGAGCTTGCATGGGCGCCCCCAGCTAGCACACTACCAATTGACACACTCCTGTGCAACCTGCTGCGTGTACTGCGTCCTTGGGGGAGGAGGTGCGGGAAGGGGCTAGTCTACTTTCAAAGGCAGAGGCTGAGCCCTCTTGTGATTGCAAAGCGTTCAAGCAGTAGGAACGCGTGCTCTTAGTGGGATGCTCACAAAGCTCACCCTTTGCAAGCCTCGTGCCTTCCGGTCACATCGGCGGGTCTTCAAATGGATATGGTGTGTGCAGCAAAAGATTGGGGGGTTTGGGTGGGTGGGGGGTCTCTTTGTGGTGGCGGAGCTGCGGCGCCGAATCGCGGCGCTGCACCGCACCCTCGGCCTCCCCGCGCCCGACAAGAGCGCCTCGCCCGACGAGGTGCGCGCCGCCCCCCCTGCTCCCCGCACTGCTCACTCTGGAGACTTGCTTTGTCGCGCCTAGAGGACATCGTGGTTGTCGTTAATAACCCGTCCTTGAGGGGCTGCCTCACGCTCTCCAAGTCTTTTAGAGGAGTGAGTGTCCGGGGAACTACTTTCGGAACTGACGGGCCCATCTCTGGAGCAAACCAGTGCAACTCTAGGTCCAGCCAGCCCACCTCTAGAGCCAGTCGGCCCATTCCCAGAGCCAATAAGCCCGTCTTTTGAACCGCCCCGGCTCCAGGGCAGCGGGGCCAGGCAGCGTTAGAAGGCTGGCCAGCACCAACCAGGGTCTCTCGATGGCTCCCCTGCGCCTCTTGTTGTCAGCTCAGTTGCGCCCCAAGAGAGGCAGGCCCTTGGGGCCGGAGGGGCAGGTGGAGGACAGGGAGGGGGAGGGGGGAGCTTGCATCAGGGGAGAGTAGTTGCGCTATGTTAGCGCGTGCGTATCTGAAGTGGGGCTCTGGAGACAGACGGAGTTTTCTTTGCTGTGCTGGAGTTGCCGTGGACCTGGTCCTGCTGCAGCCTTGTCCCTGCGGCGGCAGCACCCGCTCGGCTGCCCTACCAGGAGCAGCGCAACGGCATTAAAAGTGCCTGTTCCTCCTCCTCCCTCTCTCGCGGGTCCTCTCAAGGCGGCTCCCTGAAGTTCTCCAGAGCCGCCATGTGTCTGCATGGGGATGTGCGTGCGTGCGCGCGTGCGTGTGCAGATGCTGCAAGCGCTGGCGCAGCTGCAGAGCCTGAGGCATCCCGCGAGGTCGCCCCTGGTGCGGGTGCCCGTGTCTCCCCAGCACTTGGGGCCCAAGGGCAAGGGCGACCAGAAGCCCATCTTCCAGGTAGGGTGTGTGCCTCTGTGTGTGCGTGTGATTCTCTCTCCGTGTGTGCATGTGTGTGTGCGGGTGTGGGGGCGGGTGTTGTGCACGCCTTCCCCTCCTGCCCTCTCTGCTGGCTTGATAGCTGGCAGGGACTCTGCTCCAGCACTACCTCTCACTCTCTCTCGGTCTCACGCTTTTGAGAATTGAGCTGTAGAGAGCAATGCATTGTTGAGGAGCAGGGGTTGGTTCTTCGAGAGGTGGAGTGGGGGGTGGGGNTAAGGTGGCCTCGAGGTCACGGGGACAGGAAGGACTTGTGGGTTGCTCCGCCGAGTCCTGAAGGGAGCCAAGCTATGCGGGCGCTGTCCCGCCGGCTCAACTCGTGCCTCGCCAGGTGGCGGCGCCTCAGTGGGCCCCAAAATGCAGATTCAGGGACTTCTTGGGGCTTCTTGGGGCATTCAAGGACTTCAAGGGCTTTGGACGCGTGCTTGCTCTTTACTGAGGTTCTGGATCCAGCGCTTGATGGTGCCGATGGTTCGGCTCACATGTAGCAGAGGCAGACGGCTCATAGAGGGCTGTTGTACTCACGAGCCGCGGAGCTGTGCGCTGCCACATGGCAGAGGCTGGAGACATTCTACAGCACGCTGTGCACCATGGAGAGGACGTGGGCCGAGAGCTTCGCTTCCAAGGTAAGCTTGGCGTCTTGCGCTGCTGTCGCCTGGGCAGGTGCTCTGTTAGACTGTGCGGGGGTGTGATTGTGTGAGTGTGTGTGTAGGGGGAGAGAGTGTGCAGGTGCCCTTTCCCCCCTGTCCTGTCGCAGCCAGGCAGGTGGACCGAGCCATCTCTGTTCACTCTGTGGAGCCCCTGGGGATGTGATGGCTGCCTTTCAGTGCCAGTCCCTGTGCACCTGGATATGAAATCTGGCCCGCTTCATACACACGTTGGTAAGGCGATGGATTAAGTGCTGAAGTTGGGCAAGCTTCAGAGCTGTAGAGAATGTGTAGCAGCCTCCACTGAGAAATGAACAATGTGTGTGCATGTTATGCGCGGTTACCGCCTGTCAGACTATCTTTAACCTCCCCTGCTGCTGCTGATGGTGCTGGTGCTGGTGCTGGTGGTGGTGGTGGTGCAGGCGCAGACCCCTTTCGACAGCGATGCATCGATGTCAGACAGCGAGGAGAGCAGCGTAAGGACCTTAATCCCAGCCTACCTTGTTTTGCTGCAAACCTCCCCACCCCCCCCCC
>WELA01007952.1:293243-310705 GCA_009602735.1 Mesotaenium endlicherianum
CAGACGATACACGTTCTGCTCCCCCCCGCCCCCCTCCCCCTCCCTCTTTACCTCCAAGTGCTGTAGACTCGTCTGCTCCACCAGTGCAAGACCTGGCGGTGTGAAGTCGAGCTAAGGGAGCTTGTACCTAGCTGGGTTTGCTCCACCTGGCGCAAGTTTTGCCAGGTCAGCGGCGCCGCCCATTCAGCACCGGGAGCGCAGGCTTTGGATGTCGAGCGCATGCATGCATGCCCGCACGCATGCCATCGTCGTCCCTGCTGCACGTTATCTCCGGTGGCGTCTTCGACGCCAAGGAGTGACAACCCTGCTCGCACTGCAATGTGTTGGCACCCTGACCTGCTGCAGCGCCGCAAGTGCGTGGCATGCGATTGATGCACTCACGGACACACACGCGCGCGGCGCCGGAAAATGGGCAAGGGAATAGAACGTGGCTTGAACGTGGCACACTTGTCAGTACGATGGTTTTGACGAACAATCAACAATAAAAGCAACGAGTCTCTCCTTCTCCCTCATATCCTGCACGCGGGATGGTGCGCACGCACGCACACACGTACACACGCATACATGCATACATGCACACGCGCGTACACACATACACACACGTGCAGTGGGTAATACAGTGAGTAGTCTGATGCGTGAGGAAGAGAGAGAGAGAGAGGTGATCCTTCCTCTCATATTCTCTGCGGCTGGTGCGCGCAGCCCAGAAGGTGCTGAGGAAGCTCGACAGCCTCACGGAGCAGGCGGTGCTGCGGAGCCAGGACGACTACGACGATGACAACGACGACGACGGGGGGGGGCCGGGCAGCGCCACCATGTCGCCGCGTGCGCAGGCCATCGCCGGCTCCTTCCTGCAGCCCGTGTACCGCCCACCCTCGGCGCCGCCCTCGGGCTCCACCACGCCCTCCCGCGCCTCGGCCGTCACGTTCCACCGGCTGCCCCCGCCCTCGCCCCAGAGGAGGTTTGGTTACGACTCCAAGCGGTCCTCGCTGTCGCTGGCGGAGGAGGCGCAGGGGGCGGGGGCGTACGGCGCCGCAGCCGCCGTCCAGGCGCCGCCCACCCCGAAGCGGATGGCGCACACCGTTGCCGTGGCAATCTCGCCCTTCCTCCTGCCGCCCGCAGAGCTCCTCGCTTATGCCAGCAGGTTCCCGCGCTCCTCATCCTCCCCCCACCTCAGCCTCAACCTCAGCGTCAGCCTCACGCCCTCCTCCTCCTCCTCCTCCTGCTCCTCCGCCTCCCTGGCCCCCCCAGCCCCTGCTGCTGCTGCGGCGTTGCTGCAAGGGGCGGCGGGCACGGGCCCGGGGCTGGCAGGGGCGGGGGCAGGGGCGGGGGCGGGTTCGCAGCGAGCGGCGCCGCCTCTGAGAACCTCCAGCGGCCTGCTGGATGTGCTTGCGGGCGCTCCCAGCGGGGGCGGCCCCGCGCAGGTGATGCAGAGGGCCCGCCCCGCGGAGGACACAATGGCGTCTGCCACGGTGGGGGGCGCTGCACCCTCGCCTCCGAGTGGGGCAGGAGCAGGGTTTGGTGGCGGCAGTGTGAACGGGGCCCTGCCGGCTTCCGCTCCGGGGCTGGCTCCGGCTCCAGCGCCAGGTGGCAGCGGCCAGGCGAAGCCTGCTAAAGCAGAGGAGACCAGGGACCCCTGGGCTGCCTTCCACAAGGGTAAGGGGGGCAGCTCGAAAGCCGCAGCAGCTGCCCAAGCTGCCCCAGATAAAGGGGCGGCTCCACCAGCAGCCCCCCCCAAGAAGGATCATCAGAGCTTATCCTCCATCTCTCTTCTTGTCTCCCCTCCCGGGGGACCCTCCTCAGCAGCCGGCGTAGCCCCGCCGTCGCCCAAAACTCCCCCTCCCCCCCCGCCTCCCAGGAGAGATGGGAGGCCTGGAGTCCCCCCTCCCCCCCCTCCCCCTCCTCCTGGGCTGGGGGGACGATCCATAGCGCAAGCTCTCAAGGCGCAGAACAAGTCCCGCCTGAAGCGCTCCAGCAAGATGGGACACCTGTACAGAGGCCTGAAGGGCCGCCTCGCCAGCGCCGCGGCCGGCCAGGCCGTGGCCGGGGGAGGGCTGCTGGACGAGGCCAGCGAGGGGGCTGCCGTGGCGCTGCCCGCTGGCGGCGGCGGAGCCAAGCAGGGCAGCATGGCTGATGCCTTGGCTGAGATCACGCGCAAGTGAGCCCCCCCCCCCAGCTCCCTCCCTCTCCCTTGGTGCATTTGGGGCTCTGCAAGTCTTGTCTTTGGTTTGGGTGTGGCTCATCTAGGGTATGGCTCGTCGGGCTCCGCCTGGGTTCAGGGCTTAAGGCTTTGAGGCTATGCCAGATTCCAGCCTTGCCCACGACTGCTCCGCAGCCTCCTGCTGCCTGCTTCTCCTTACCTGCAGCGCTGGGCTGGGGAGAGTCGATGACTAACATCATGACGTGCTTTTGGAGTGCCTCTGGCTGGAACCTCGCGGAGATGTGGGAGTCCAGAAGGGCCTGGCTCTTTCTCTCTCTGCGCTGCACACGGCTCGCAAGGGGGAGAAAGCGTGGGTGAGCTTTTCTCGTTTGCCCGGACGAGATATGAGGGGCGCTGAGACAGCGCAGTGTGGCCTGGTGTGGGTTCTGTTTAGGTCTTAGATGCCTCTGCTGTCCCGAGTTGCAGCTGTTTGTGTCGCAGTTGTTTGTGTCGCCAGTGAGACGATGCCCTGAAAGCTGTTGGGCCTTCTTGGCGCTCACTCGTGGTGCATACAAGATGGACGCTTGGGCATTAGGCTCGCTCCTTGCCCAGTGGCCTCTGATGGGGGAGGGACCCTTGGCTCACTCACCGGGGTGGCTCCTCTCTCCATGTCTCTATCTTTTTATCTGCCTCTCCTTCTGTCTGGTGGGTGTGTGTCGGTGGGTGGGGGCGTTTGTGTGTGTGCCTGTGACTGTCTGTATGTGTGTGTGTGTGTGCGTGTGTGTGTCTGCAAGCGCAGGTCCTCGTACTTCAAGAAGATCGAGGAGGACGTGCAGAAGCACTCGGACGCCATCTGGCAGGCCAAGACGGCGCTGGAGACCTTCCGCACAACCAACATGGAGGAGCTGCTGGCCTTCCACCGCCGCATGGAGAACCTCCTGGAGATGCTCACCGACGAGTCGCAGGTGGGCCCCACCTCGGTTCTCTTCCACCTGATGCTTGCTGCTACGTCATCATGCATCCTGCCTCATCGTCGTGGCTTATTGCAATTACGTCGAGGCTCCACAGCTCTTTCTTCTTTGAAATCATTGAGCTCTTCAAGGAGACAGACGATGCCTCTAGGGCCGGCCTTCTCCCAGTAACTTGGAGTGCTGAGATACGAGGTATGATGTTTGAGATATGTGATTACAGATCTGCAGCTGCCGTGCCCCCCTGACCGCTAGCTCCTTTAGTGCCTGGCTGCCTTCCCGGCTGCGGCCCAGTGGGTTGATTTATGGAGGCCATGGCGTGACTGCCTGGACCGTGGTGCGAGAGGGAAAAAAAAGGCATGAACCCTGTCTGCAGCAGCAACAAAGACCCTGCCTCCGTCAACGCTCTCCTCGCACCTATTGCTGGTGCTACGCAACATGCCCTCTCCTCTGGCGCCGCTCTCGAGCGATGCCTTCAGTTTGATGGAGCAGGCCTGGCATCCAAGTGACGCGGATACTCACGTTCTCTCGCCCATTGACCACTATCCTCAGTCCTGTCTGTTCCTCCTGTCCTCATAATGTCTATACTGGCTGTACTCGTACTCCCAATCTGCAGCGCGCGGATCCAGATCCTTTGCCTACTCCGCGTGCACCCCCCCCATCTGCGCAGCCCTGCTGACCTGGGCTCGTGTGTTTTGTTTTCCCCTTCTGCCCCCCGCCTCCCCCCCCCCCGCGCTCGTTCGACGGGGGCCGTGGCAGGTGCTGGCGAGGTTCGAGGGGTTCCCGAGCAAGAAGCTGGAGACGGTGCGCATGGCCGCCGGGCTCTACTCGCGCCTGGCCACGCTGGTGCGGGACATCACGGGCTGGACGCTGTCCGCATCCACCCTGGAGGAGCTGCAGCGCATCACCAAGTACTTTGACAAGGTGCCCAACTCCTGCGCCCCTCCGCCCCCCCGCCCTCCCTCCTCCCCCCTCTTCCCCCTTTCCTCCTCCCTGCAACCCGCACGGAACTTCTTAATTAATCGCCCTTCATCGCCTTCTGTCTCTTCATAATTCTGGCCAAACTGATCGACTGACTGACCGATGGACCAACCGATTGACTGTCTGGTTGATATTAAGTGTGCGTGTGGGCTGGCGAGGCCGACTGACCGGCTGACCAACTGACCGACCGATTGGCTGATGGAGCGATCGGGCGAGCTGGCCAAGATCGACCGACCGACTGACCGACGGGGCTCTTGTTGGTGGGTGGCCGCCGGGGCGGAGCATGTGGGCGTGTTGGATGGGGTGGGGGGGCGGGGGAGAGAGAGCGCGCGCGGTCGAGTGCAGATGAAGAAGGAGGTGGAGGCGGTGGACCGCACGCGCGAGGACGATGCGCAGCGCTTCACGGCGCACAAGATCACCTTCAACTTCGCCGTCGTGGCGCAGGTCAAGGAGGCAACCGTCAAGCTCTCCGCGCGCATCCTCTCCATGGCCATTGAGGTGAGACGGGTGAGGGCAGACAGACTCAGAGAGAGAGAGACCCCGGGGGGGGGTGGTTTACTTCCAGGAGAGAGGGGGGGCCGCTCTCTCCACCATCTTCCATCATCGCCTGCTCACTTGCCCTGCACTGTTAGTATAAAAGTTGCAGCCCATCGACCTATCTTTACAAGAGCAATAATGGCAGCTTCTGTACCCAGGCAGAGTGGATCAGATGCAATTCCTTTCCTTTAATAAGTTGGAGTGTGGACGTAAAGAATTCCCTACGGCAGATGTATCTACGTCACGATTGAGTGAGCGGGCAATAGTGGCATGCATTCTCCCGGTCTTCAGCGGGGACCCTTTTTTGTTTGTTTCTGCTTACACCAGCCTGGGGCAGCCTGGGGCAAAGCATGTTCGTGATCCACTTTGGGGCCGTCAGCTTCCAATATATGGGGGCAAGGGAGTGCCTTAAAATGCTAGATTACATCTGCAGCGGGAGTATCGCTTGCCTCCGAAGTGCGTTCCGGCCGTGCCTCTGCTGTGCCGGATGACAGCTACCTGCGCGCAGTTAGCGATGCGGGATCGAGGAGTAGTTCCGTGAGAGACGATCATCTCGACTTTCTGCTGGCACACGCTCGGCCCGGCAAGAGAGAAGCTCAGCAAGTGCTCGCGGCTTCCCGCGTCCTTGCTCGCCGTGTTCGGGCCTTGTCGTAATCTTGCTTGCGGTGCCCGAGTCTCGTCGCGGAGACTGAACCTGTCCGTCTCTTTTGCAATGCTGAACTGAACGTGTTGTCGCTGACAAGTATCGGTTCTATTCTTGCGGGGGGGTCCGCGCGCAGGAGAGCAAGAAGCTGCGGTATTCTGTGGACCTCGTGGACGGCCAGGTCAGCCCAACAGATCTGCCACGTGTCAGATCAGGGTTGCAAACGCTGTGGCACGCCTTCCAGTTCTCCTTCCGAGTGTACAACTTCGCTGGGGGCCAAGACGACGAGGCCGACAACGCGGCCATGGCCCTTGCCACGGAGATGGAGTGCTACCCCTCTGAAGCATGGTGATTTTTGTTGTCTGGTGCATTATGATTTGTCTTTTGACGCTTTTAGGCTTTATTGAATTGTCGGAAGGAGCAGGCATAGTAATGACGCGGCTGCAACAGTGATGCATGCTCCTAGCAAAATGGTGTGGCATTTTAAAAATGAATCATCTCCTTAGATGAAAAGCAGGGTATTTATCCTTAGTGCAAATGAGAAAAGCCGCGGACTAGTGTCTCGTTGGTTAGAGGTGATCTGCGTGAGTGAGTCTTTTCTTTTTCCTTGTTATTCATAGTGATTGTCGGAATGTCGAAGGTAATTGTACATAGTTGTGGTGATCCCTAAAGGACAATAGCAAAATTTCAAAGTATACTGGTGATGGAGCTCACGCCTGTATTGGCAAAGACTTTGTGGCAATTGAATGTTTGGAAATTGAGAAGTCTACTTGTCATGAAGTGTATGGCCTAGGCCAATCGATTGCCTTTTTGTTCATAAAGATATCAACTTATTGCGGAGGAGTGGTAGGTGAAATTGATGCAATACCTACTTTTCCCGCTTAGCATGTATTCCACGATTGGTTGATATATCGCTTGTTTGTGAAGATTGTTAGGACACGAGAAGTTTTCAACGTAAAAACCTGACATAGAAAGTAAATAATCACGTGGGTTGGTACGCAACCAACTTCGTATCGAGCAGGCCCAACGACTGTAGCCTTCGAAAAAGTTCTGCACTTACGTACGAAATGCGACGCCATCTCAGAGGACGAACTAGCTACAAAATATGAAAAAATATATGTAAATTCTGGTCTGCGAATTTCCGTAGTAACACGCTCTTTAACCGACGGAGTATTTTGTCGCTTTCGTGGCGCTGATTTTAAGCACACGTGCTTTCAAAACACCCGGCAATTTTTTTAAAAGAATTTCGAGGAAGTAATTTGCGACTTAATAATCAAATTAACCTTCACAAAGAGGTTTCGGGGTTCTGACCTCTTAAACATGGCTGATTTCAGTTGCAAGCAGTGAAACAAGTCCACGTTGCTCTACGTCAATATCAATCCCAGCTCGTCCTCAGCTCATACTAGCGAACCATTAAGCAGCAGGAACCACTTAAGAACTCTGCCGATGCATAAGTCTTGAAAGAAGTTTCGCAAGGCGCCTTCATGTCCGTACTAGACTTCTTGACGGTGACTCGAAGCTCGCCAGTATGTGAGAGATATTGGAACTGAAGAAAATGCAGCCCTGCTGATTTGCTGAGCTGGCATAAGTCGACTTAAAAGCTAATAATAATGACGACTGATGACCAGACAGCCATGGAGGAGGAGAAGCCCTCTGAGAGCGTTTTACTTGGGGCTCTTCAAAGTGGCGAGGGGCAGCTTAAAGAAGCTTCTGATCAGGGTACGGATGCAAAAGCCGGAGGGAAGGAAATTGAAGCTATTGATCATGATGAAAAGCCAAAGATGATGGAGGTGGAAGACGGGGCGCATGTGGAGTTCTCATCAGAGACGTATGAACTTCCTGAAGAAAGTCGAAAAGCCAAGGAAAGGCAAGAGCAGCTTCTCCAGGAGCTCGAGCTCAAGAGAAGAGCTCGACTTCTCGCTGTACCGACCAATGATAATGCAGTACGCGAAAAGCTGAGGGCTCTGGATGAGCCTATCACACTGTTTGGCGAGAGAGAGATGGAGAGAAGGGACAGGCTGCGGCAGCTCATGGCAAAGTTAGACGCTACTGGGGAGCTGGAGAAGCTCTTGGCAGTTGAAGATGAAAGTGAAGCTGAAGAGGAAGAGGAAGCTCCTAAAGCTGAGCTCTTCTATACAGAGTAAGTGCAGGTAAATCTGGACCTAGTGTATGTGGTGGAGGGGGTGTGCTTGTGTGCTTACTACAAATTTCGATAGGAAACTTTTGCATTGGAAGTAAGCTACTGACAGAATGACACAGGACTTGGGGGCAGAAAGAAGAAGGCATGTACCCACTACATGACCAGACACTCCTAATAAACTCAGATTCTCTGTGAAGTTTAATAGGAGTTGATATAGCCCTGCTGCTGGAAGGAGAACTGAAGTTAGTAACGGGGAATAAGTTTCGGTTAGACTTACTTATAACGTGTCGTGATGTACTTGCAGGGGCACTGCAGAACTTCTGCAAGCCAGATCTAGCATTGCAAAGTACTCATTACTCCGCGCCGCAGAAAGGCTGGCAACAGCAAAGAGAAGACGACAGGACCCTGACGAGGACGAGGAGGCTGAGGCAGCCGAGGTTCTCAGGGGTGTGGCCGAGATGTCCATGGAGTGCAGTGAGATCGGAGATGACAGGCCCATATCAGACTGCTCTATCTCTCCCGACGGCTCGTTACTTGCTACGAGCTGTTGGAGCATGAGGACGAGCATATGGAGGTTGCCCGGCGTCTCCAAGACGACTTCATTCCAGGCATGCACTCAGCGGCACTTGTTGATCAATGTTCGTCAGGCGCTTCCTTTCCTTGCTTTGCTCGATCTCAGCTCTCCTGTGCTTCCCATGATCTTATCGAGGGGTTTGCTGCATACTGAATGCACGAGCTCCACAAAATGTGGACACCTCTGTTGAAGTGTCTTCGTCACATCCTGATACCGTGTGACCGTTCCTCCTGGCTCTGGTTGAAGGTTGCAGAGGGTGCTGTGTGTGTGATGAAGTGTTGACCTAGCCCTGTGTATGATCACCAGGAGAGCAGCTGAATTTCATACATCACCCAGAGCTTTGACATGCATGCAGTCGCGGGTGCACTTGTACGACTCAAAGATCAGTATGCTGAAGCTCTGCCAAGGGTGGAGTTAGTAACAACGCACTCTTGTTCTGTGGTTTCTTACAGGGGCATACTGAGAGAGTCACGTCGGTTGCGTTCCATCCCAAGTCGTGCATCGACCAGTCACCGTCTGCAGGCAACGTGGCGACTGCTTCAG
This sequence comes from Mesotaenium endlicherianum, assembly GCA_009602735.1. Lineage (NCBI taxonomy): Eukaryota > Viridiplantae > Streptophyta > Zygnematophyceae > Zygnematales > Mesotaeniaceae > Mesotaenium > Mesotaenium endlicherianum. The sequence goes on from WELA01007952.1 coordinate 301,767, forward strand.
CCGACAGGAACGCAATCCTCTGGAGCCTGGAGGGGAAGCAGCTGCAGACTTATGATGGACACATCGACCGCCTGGCTCGCCTGGCGTTTCATCCCTCGGGCCTTTACCTGGGCACTGCCAGCTTCGACAAAACGTGGAGGCTGTGGGATGTCGAGACGGGCGCGGAGCTTCTGCTGCAGGAGGGCCACAGCAGGAGCGTGTATGGGATCGCTTTCAATCGGGACGGCTCTCTGGCTGCCAGCTGCGGGCTGGACGCTCTGGCGCGGGTGTGGGACTTGCGCACGGGGCGGAGCATCCTCGCCTTTGAGGGCCATGTCAAGCCTGTGAGAACGCAACCTTGTTTTTTTTTCCTATTAGTACTCCTTCTTTCTTTCCGTCTTGGCAAGGTTAGCTTCTTGTATTTAGCAACGCCATGTCTGCTTGTCGGTAGCACCTGGTTGCCCTGTCAGCCCGTGTTCTGGAGCACGGGACATGTTGGGGAGACGGGAGAGTGCTAAGAAAGTTGTGAGTGCTTAAGCTAATATTGAATCCACTCGCCACTTAGCGTATCCATGCACATATGTAACACGTGTGGACTCATCTCCCTGAGGCATTTGCTGGGGAGGTCTGTGTGAGCATTGCAAGTCAAGTCGTTGTCCATGTAGAGACTACGATAATTTTGCACCCTCTCGTCTGCCCATCCTCTTTCCAACATTCTACTATCGCATGTGAGCTGTTATTCTGAAGCGAGCACGTGTGCCCCACAAAGAGAGAAGAGTGTGAGAAAGTGAGGAAGCTTGTCAGATCGCCATCTGGTGCAGGTGCTGGCTGTGGACTTCTCCCCAAACGGCTACCACTTGGCGACTGGAGGGGAGGACAACATGTGCCGCATATGGGACATGCGGAAGCGGCAGTGCTTGTACACCATTCCTGCACACCTGGCGCTTATCTCACAGCTGAAGTATGAGCCCCAGGATGGCCACTTCCTCGTGACGGCCTCCTATGACAACCTGGCCAGAGTAAGTCCGGCCTTCTTTCGATACCCTCTCAGATACCCTTCACCTGTGTGGTACTATTGGGAGACGCAGTGTGGGTCAAGGCCCATGTTGTGACGCTGACATGTCTCGTATCATGCATGAAGTTACTCGGCAGAAGAATGGAGGACGAGCTTTAAGCACACATGCTGCTCAATGATAAACAAGAAAAAGCAAATAGCAAAAGAAGCCAAGTCAGCTGCTGGAGCTCAATACATAGTGAAGGAATGTGGATGCCAGCTGAGTCTGATTGCGTGCACGTGCCCAGGTGCATTTGGACCGGGAGTAAGCGAGGTAGTGCGAGTCAGAGGGGTGGACCCCCTCATAGTTGAGTGGCGTGGTCTTGCGTTGTGCAGGTGTGGTCTGGTCGCGACTTCAAGCCTGTGAAAACCCTGGCTGGCCACGAGAGCAAAGTGATGGGGGTCGACATAGCTCCCGGTAAGCAGCATGTGGCCAGAGGGGCGCTGTGTGTTCAGCAAATCACAGTTTGTTCTGCTTGGATCTTGGACCCGCCTTTGCATCAAGTGGAGGGGTTACTGTTGCATCTCTTTCTTCTGCTTTGATCATGGCCCCCTTTTTGTCAAATGAGAGGAGTTATATTCCCTTGCGTATGAATTGGATGCAGATGGGAGCTTCATCACCACGGTGTCGTACGATCGCACAATTAAATTGTGGTCCCATGATAGTGGGTCACTGGGTGCCCCTATGCACACTGCGTAGTAGACACCCAACATGTGCTGGTGAGCTCCTCGAGGCGTAGACCTTCTGCATGGAGCTTGTGCCTAGTGGGTGCTGTAACCAGTCAGGTAAAACAAGGTATTATCTTTCTAGTGGCTGCTGCATGTAGTATTCGCAGATGAGGATTATGGCTCTGCTTGTATATACTCCAAGCCAAATAATTGGCTCTAAGGAAGGCCGAAGGAGGGGCATGCTTCATGTTTGCCTTCTGCTTGTTTCATATTAAAGCTTGTGTGTGGCTGATGTGGTGGCAACATGTGCACATACACAGAAGAGGGAGCAAATAGCAGCTGGTGAGGGTTGTAAATAGCTCCCCTTACACTACAAGCAAAACAACACCACCAGTATTTGCACATTGCCCACAAAGTTTGATGCCGACTTCAAGGCACGTGCTGTCGTGCAAGTGACCCTTGGTAGAGCAAACAATGGGACTCCACTTTACTCCTCACATCAATATCAGCAGCGAACAACTATTTGGCACATGTGTGATCACGTCTTGCTTCGCTAGTAGTCCTTAGCAAAGTCGACGAGGGGTCTCTCTTTTGGACGATAGGCATAACAAGATCACTCAAGCCACAATGGAGGTGGAACGATACCAATCCTGGCCATAACTAGTACACGTCGCACCTGTGCGATTGTCGCAATCCACCTTGTCTGCAGGCGCTATCAAACCAATTGAATACCTGTGACGAGTTCAGGCTCGTCATCTCGTGGAGAGCATAAGCAAGGTTCAGCTCCTCTTCTATATGATCCTGCCACTTCAAGCGTCCCCCAGACTCGAGGGGGAGGATCTTTTGGTGCTCGACTGGTAGTGCCCACCTAGTAGCCCGACCATCCTTGAGCAGAAAGCCACGCCTGTCAAGCAGATGCTCCTTCACCAAAACGTCGTGTATCCTTCTAGAGACTGCTTCGGTTAGCCCAGCGATACGCTCTGACAAGAACCAAGGCGTTATAGGGAACTCATAGCAAGGAAGCTCGACCGCCGAGACCCCTACACTGTGCAGACTATCTATCGCATCCATCACCTGTAGTCTCATCTTCCTGTCCTTCACCATATGTACAAATAGTGTGGGGGGGAACTTCTCCCCTGCCGCCAGAGGCTCCGAGAGGGCTGGCTTGAATCCGCTGGATATCATCACAACTAACGCACTGAAATGCACTTTATGCGCTAGGATACAGAGGAAGTAGCCCCCTGATGAAGCTCCCAGCGCGTAGATGGGGAGACCTTGCAGGTGGTTCTGCTTACGCCAGGTGGCAATTGCTCTACTGACGGTGAGAACTTCCTCCGACTGGTCTGTGGGCCAACTCAAGTTCCAGCAGGTGTGAACACTGCAGAGTACACAAAAAGCTCCGGAACAGATTGACAAGTTACATCCGTCCAAAGGCAGAAGTCGTCGGACAGCCTAGGATTCACACAGGCAAGGCAATGAGCTCCCCTTCATTTCTGCTCTCAAAGAACATCATAATTGCGAGTAGATCTTTAGATGCATAAGCTGGGAGTAGTACACAGGTGACAGCTGGAAGTGCTGTTCTTGCAGGTTAATATGCATGTAGACAGACTTGACAACCACCAACGCTTACATAATTGGGCGCCAGGTTCCAAGTACTTGCACAACTTCAAATAGAAAACGTCATGACAACATGCTATATCTCATACCTTGAGACAGTAAGTACTGCGTATCCCCTCCCAAGGGCAGCTTTCACTAAAGCAGTGTCTTCGGGTAAGCCTATGCATGTTTGGCAGTTTGGATGCTGATCCCAGAAGTGAGTCGCCTTGTGATTGCACCCGTGTGCAAAAAAGACCGCCCCCCGAGGCTTCTTTGGTATCTGCCAAAGTACTTCTGCGCCATGCAGAGTTGCATATGTTGGTTCCAAATGCACGTCTATTGATTCAAGGGATGGATGAGAAGTATCTAGATAGAGAAGTAAAAATGCAGAAATCACAAGGAGCGGCCAGAGGCGTTTAGCTGCACTACAAAAGCGCATACATTTCGGAAGATGAGGCATGGGACAGCTGGGCCAAAAGGCAGCAGAAAACGGCGAAGATTTTCAGCTTGAAATAGCTGCAATTTGAATATTGGTATGACTCTATAACAAAAAACTACCGCCGTGTGGGCAATCTCACACCTGTAGCTCGACTAAGTCGCCGGCTTGGCATACGCTCGAATGAAACTCTATGAGCACGTCTTTCGCGTAGTTAGCATCACTTAATTTCTAAAATATCACTACTAAAGGACGGTACACAATTTGTTTTTCCACATACTAAAGTGAACTGTAAATAAATATGAGCATCGCTTCTTTCATGGGAAGTGATCCTCCAGATGTGGAAGACGCGAATGTGGTCGAATGCTCAATTTTGAACATGCAAGTGAGTCGTGACTAAAAGTCGACAATAGCCTCTCGACCGACAAGACTGGATAAGACTGGACAAGACAATCGACAACAGCAGACGAGAGGGGGACGACCCACGAGAAGCTCACGACACACGAGTATCAAAATTTGCTGACTAATTAAGGTACACACGCACGCTCAAGCTTTCGCAGTTATATTGACCCAGAAACAACCCATCGAGAACCAGCCTGTACGACTGCCAACCTCGTATGCAGAACCCAGGTGGTCCCGAGCTTGGCGGAATTAGTACGAAGAGATACGCTCAACAGCGTCGACGCCATGTCGATGACATTTCATGAATAGACGTGGAAGGCAGGGCTTATGAGGAGATTTTGGTGAAAGACGCAGAAATTATTTTTTTGCCATGCATGTCGTTGTGCCACATCTCATATATTTCCGTGAGGGTCCATGAACTTTGTGAGCTCTAAGAGCATCGGGACTATATTTGTGCCAGCCCTCGCTTGAGTCTTTCTGAGAAGGTTCCAGGTCTACGCAGTACATCAGGTACATAAGAAGTCACAAGCACCGCACGAGTTTTGCTTTCCAGGATTTAGTTGCTGTATTCGGAGAATCGAGCTCAAAAGAGCTCATGTGTCGTCTTTAATTTGCTGTACCCCGGTTGTACAGTATGGCGTCAGGAATTCTTCCCCTTCATCCAGTGCAGCCAGGAAACAAGATGATGGAGCCTGTTGACCTGGAAGCAAAGCTTGAAGAGAAGGCGAGAAAGTGGCAGCAGCTCAATCAAAAGCGTTATGGAGAAAAGCGGCAGTTTGGCTATGTTGAGAATCAGAAGGAGGACATGCCTGCAGAGCATGTCCGGAAAATTGTGAGGGATCATGGGGACATGTCATCTCGGAAATTCCGAAGAGATAAGCGTGTGTACTTGGGTGCTTTGAAGTTTGTTCCCCATGCCGTGCTGAAGCTGCTCGAGAACATGCCCATGCCATGGGAGCAAGTCAGAGATGTGAAAGTTTTGTACCACATAACAGGGGCCATCACTTTTGTGAACGAAACTCCCCTTGTGATACCCCCGGTTTACCTAGCTCAGTGGGGGACGATGTGGATCATGATGCGCCGGGAGAAGAGAGACAGAAGGCACTTCAAGCGCATGAGGTTCCCCCCGTTTGATGACGAGGAGCCCCCTCTTGACTATGCTGAGAACGTCCTGCACGTGGATCCTCTGGATGCCATACAGCTCGAGCTAGACGAGGAAGAAGACGCTGCTGTGTACGACTGGTTTTACAACTACAAACCCTTGTCAAACTCCAAGCTGGTGAATGGACCCAGCTACAGGAAGTGGGAGCTCAGCGTCCCTATCATGTCTACCCTCTATCGACTGGCAGGGCAGCTTCTTAGTGACCTGACGGATCAGAATTACTTCTATCTCTTCGATTTGAAGTCCTTCTTCACAGCCAAGGCCCTCAACATGTGCATCCCGGGTGGCCCCAAGTTTGAGCCTCTCTTTAGAGAAAAGGCTGATGCTGAGGAGGACTGGAACGAGTTCAACGACATCAACAAACTCATCATCAGGTCGCCCATCCGTACCGAGTATAGGATTGCCTTCCCATGGCTGTACAACAGCAGGCCCAGGAAGGTTGCTGTGCAGGCTTACCATACTCCACAGGTACGCAGTCAACCCTCACCACCTTGTTGGCAAGAAGAGAGGGGAATTGATATTGCATGCCACTTTGACGTGGTGGTGTTGGAAATGTTTTGTTTTTTTGCGGCTTGTGACATCCCTGTAGTTATTGTTATTCTTTAGGGTTTCCAACAGAGGTGGTGTGGCAGGGGTGTGGAGTCTGCAAATTCAGGGTCAGCACAAGTTAGAGAAAGTAGCTTGTTGGCAAGGTTATCGTTCTATTTTAGGTCACATGTCTGTGAGAGACATGGCATGCTAGTTGGCATGAAAGATAAGGTGTAAGAATGCAGTGTTGACCCTAAGTTGGATGAGAGTGCCTTCCCTTGCTACGATTCAAAACCTTGGGTAGGCCCTGCAGGCCACATCAGCCTTGAGGCATGCCTGCTGAGGGCAAGCAAGCTGTGACACATCTTACTCACAAGTCTGCCATCTACCTTCTGCCTCCTGCTGTCTGCCGCCACTGACACATCGGCGCATGCCGAGGTCCTGTGAAGAAGCATGCCAAGCGAGCACTCGCGCCTTTCAGCCCTCTTTTATAGCCCTCTGTTCCCCGTGGTCGTCTGCCTGCTGCGTGGTGGCCCCTCTGTCTCCTCTGTCTCTGCAGGTGATGTACATAAAGGCCGAGGACCCCGACCTGCCAGCCTTCTACTACGACCCCCTCATCCACCCCATCCCACAGTACCGCACCGAGACGCGCGCCAGCCGGGCCGCCCTGGAGCAGGAGCTGGAGGAGGAGGACTGGCACCTCCCCGAGGGCGTGGAGCCACTGCTGGAGCACACCCCCCTGTACTCCGACACGACGGCGGCGGGCATCGCGCTGCTGTGGGCGCCCTACCCCTTTGACAAGCGCTCGGGGCGCACGCGGCGCGCGGAGGACGTGCCGCTGGTGGCCAACTGGTTCAAGGAGCACTGCCCGCCCAACTACCCGGTGAAGGTGCGCGTGTCGTACCAGAAGCTGCTCAAGCTGTGGGTGCTCAACGAGCTGCACCACCGGCCGCCCAAGTCGCACAAGAAGCGCGACCTGTTCCGCGCGCTCAAGCAGACCAAGTTTTTCCAGACCACGGAGCTCGACTGGGTCGAGGCCGGCCTGCAGGTGTGCCGCCAGGGCCACAACATGCTCAACCTGCTCATCCACCGCAAGAGGTACTCGCACCCTCCGACGCCTGTCCTTCCTGAGTACCTGCATCGGCTGAGGGTTTGGTGGCTCTTCTGGAAGGATGCAAGGGGTCTCCCCTGTCACGACCATCTGTCTATCGGGAAGATTTTGCATTTGTTGATCGCCAGGGCTGGCCTCGCCAACTTCATATTGGTGGGAGTTTCCATGTGCTTTGTGAGAGGACTGAGCAGGACAAGCAATGCCTGATGGTCGAGTGTTGTGTATGGCCCCAGCAGGAGGTATTTGTTCTTCGAGTCTGTGCCGTCTGTGTGAGAGTCTCGTTCCAGTTGGACCTGTGGGAACTGACCTTTTCTGACATGTGCTCTTGCCCTCCCGTGCTCGTCTTGTCGTCGTGGCAGTCTGCACTACCTCCACCTGGACTACAACTTCAACCTGAAGCCTGTGAAAACGCTGACGACCAAGGAGCGCAAAAAGTCGCGCTTCGGCAACGCCTTTCATCTGTGCCGCGAGATCCTGCGGCTCACCAAGCTCGTCGTTGACGCCAACGTGCAGTACCGCCTGGGCAACGTCGACGCCTTCCAGCTGGCGGATGGCCTGCAGTACGTGTTCTCGCACGTCGGCCAGCTCACCGGCATGTACCGCTACAAGTACCGCCTCATGCGTCAGATCCGCATGTGCAAGGACCTCAAGCACCTGGTGTACTACCGCTTCAACACGGGCCCCGTCGGCAAGGGCCCCGGGTGCGGCTTCTGGGCGCCCATGTGGCGCGTGTGGCTCTTTTTCCTGCGCGGAATCGTGCCGCTGCTTGAGCGCTGGCTGGGCAACCTGCTGGCACGCCAGTTCGAGGGCCGCGCCTCCAAGGGCATCGCCAAGACCGTCACCAAGCAGCGCGTTGAGTCGCACTACGACCTCGAGCTGCGCGCTGCCGTCATGCACGACCTCCTCGACATGATGCCCGAGGGTATGAACAAACCTCCCCCCCCTCCCCCCTCCGGCCCCTTACTCTTTGCCCCCCCTTACCCTCTGTCTCTCCCTCTCTCTTTCTCTCGCTCGTTTGCTCGCGTGCGTTTGTTGTTGTGGTAATATGGTTGCACTCTGGGAGGGATGCATGTGGCGCTTTGGCACTTCAGTGGGAGGACCCCTGCTGGACAGTCTTTGTCATAGCTGCGTAGAGGCGGAGGCATGTCCTGCTGACTGCCTGCCTGGCTTCTCTTTCTTCTGCCTACTAGCGGTGTTTGGGTACTGCAGTGTTCTGCAGGCTGTGTAGTGCCTTTATGTCGAAGTAATTGGCATGCACGGTGTAGAGCTTACGTTGCGCGTAGTGTAGAGTGCTGGCTGCACCTCCAGTGCGCTCTGCCCGAGTGGTCCTTGCTGGATGTATCTGCTGGAAGTGTCTGGCTGGGTGCTCTTCTGCCTTGGCCAGTTCTTCAGCGCCTTCCAGGTAGCGAGCTACATGCATTTAGTGCTTGGGCAGCTTACTCACTGCCCTCCTCCCTCTCTCCCCCTCTCCCCTTTCCTCTTTCCCTCCTCTCTCCCTCTCTCCCCCTCTCCCCTTTCCTCTTTCCCTCCTCTCTCCCTCCCTCCGCCCCTCTCTCTCTTCCCGTGGGTGGATGCCTTGGGGGACGAGCAGGAGTGAAGCAGAACAAATCGAGGGTGATCCTGCAGCACCTGAGCGAGGCGTGGCGCTGCTGGAAGGCCAACATCCCGTGGAAGGTGCCGGGCCTGCCGGCGCCCGTCGAGAACATGATCCTGCGCTACGTCAAGATGAAGGCGGACTGGTGGACCAACGTGGCGCATTACAACCGCGAGCGCATCCGGCGCGGCGCCACCGTGGACAAGACGGTGTCGCGCAAGAACCTGGGCCGCCTCACGCGTCTCTGGCTCAAGGCCGAGCAGGTGCACCCTCCTGCCCCGTTGCTCGCTGTTGTTGCTAACTGTCATGCAGCATCATCCCCTTTTTCTTCTTTTTGCTTACTTGCTGTCTAGTCTCCTCACACTCTTACACCATTACTGTGTGTGCGTGCCTTGTCGTCCCCCCCCC
>WELA01007952.1:310757-322467 GCA_009602735.1 Mesotaenium endlicherianum
AAAAAAAAAAAAACTGCGCAGGAGCGGCAACACAACTACCTGAAGGACGGGCCGTACTTGTCGCCCGAGGAGGCGGTGGCCATCTACACGACCACAGTGCACTGGCTGGAGTCGCGCAAGTTCCAGCCCATCCCCTTCCCACCGCTGTCGTATAAGCACGACACCAAGCTGCTCATCCTTGCGCTGGAGCGCCTCAAGGAGCCCTACAGCGCCAGCGTGCGCCTCAACCAGCAGCAGCGCGAGGAGCTGGGCCTGATTGAGCAGGCGTACGACAACCCCCACGAGGCCCTCAGCCGCATCAAGCGTCACCTGCTCACACAGCGGGCCTTCAAAGAGGTGGGCCTCCCGTCCTTTCCTCCCCATCTCCCCCCCCCTTCCCCCTTTTGCCTGCTCCTTCTCCCCTTCTTTGGCCACCTGCTGCCAAGCCCTGTTCCCCTGCAAGCTTTCCTGCATTTGCTGTCACATTAGCCTTCTTTGTCTGGCTGGACGTACCTTTCCCACCATTGCGGCGTGTGCAGGCTAGTGAAGTGCACTCCATAGGGAGGTTGTTTCCTGCGGCACAACGCGTTGTGGATGCAATTGGCGGCCCACTCCCTTGTTTTACATGTTGGCCCTCGCTGCTACCCTCCTCATTGTGGAACTATTCATCTTCTTTTCTAGTCTTCCGACAGACACCCTCTGCAATGCCCGGTCCTGCTCTACTCTCCATTGACGTTCTCACCGGCAAGCGCCCCCCCGCATGGCGGCAGCGCTCCCGCTCGCTTACTTGCTCGCTCACTCACGTGCTCGCTCGCTCACTCGCTCCCCCCCCCTTATGCGTGGCGCGTGCGCGTGCAGGTGGGCATCGAGTTTTTCGACCTGTACACGCACCTGGTGCCCGTGTACGACATCGAGCCGCTGGAGAAGATTACGGACGCGTACCTGGACCAGTACCTGTGGTACGAGGGCGACAAGCGCAACCTGTTCCCCAACTGGGTGAAGCCCAGCGACAGCGAGCCCCCGCCGCTCCTCGTGTACAAGTGGTGCCAGGGCATCAACAACCTGCACAACGTGTGGGACACGGACGATGGGCAGTGCGTGGTGATGCTCCAGGGGCGCTTCGAGAAGATGTTTGAGAAGGTGGACCTCACGCTGCTCAACAGGCTGCTGCGGCTCATCTGCGACCACAACCTGGCGGACTACATGACGGCGAAGAACAACGTGGTGCTGGCGTACAAGGACATGAGCCACACCAACACGTACGGCCTCGTGCGCGGCCTGCAGTTTGCGTCGTTCGTGGTGCAGTACTACGGCCTCGTGCTCGACCTGCTGCTGCTGGGGCTGACGCGCGCCTCTGAGCTCGCGGGCCCCCCGCAGCTGCCCAACGAGTTCCTCACATTCCGCGACGTGAAGAGCGAGACGCGGCACCCCATCCGGCTGTACTCGCGCTACATCGACCGCTTCCACCTGCTGTTCTCGTTCACGCACGAGGAGGCACGCGACCTCATCCAGCGCTACCTCACGGAGCACCCCGACCCCAACAACGAGAACATGGTGGGCTACAACAACAAGAAGTGCTGGCCGCGCGACGCGCGCATGCGCCTCATGAAGCACGACGTCAACCTCGGGCGCGCCGTCTTCTGGGAGGTCAAGAACCGCCTGCCGCGCTCACTCACCACGCTCGAGTGGGAGGAGAGCTTCGCGTCTGTCTACAGCAAGGACAACCCCAACCTGCTCTTCAACATGTACGCTTGCACTTCCTGGCCTGCCCCACCCGCCTGATTGCTCTCCCCTCGCCCCCTCCGCCTGCTTGCTCGTCCACCCGCTCTGCCTGCCTGCCAGCTTGTCTGTTTTGCTTCTCTCATTGCTCATTTACCGCCATGCCTTGGTTCTCTTCTCGTTTTGTCTCCCCTCCTCCTGACTTGCTGCCCCTGTTGGCAGGTCTGACATCCCTTATAAGCAGTTGCGGCTGTGATAGTCTCTCCTTCTTCATCTCCTCCTCTCCTGACCCCCGCCTCGCCTGTTGCCCCTTGGATTCTGGAACGCAGGTCCGGGTTCGAGGTGCGCATTCTGCCCAAGATCCGCACGGCGCAGGAGGCATTTGGCAACAAGGACGGCGTGTGGGCGCTGCAGAACGAGGCCACCAAGGAGCGCACGGCGCAGGCGTTTTTGCGCGTGGATGACGAGTTCCTGAAGCTGTTTGAGACACGCGTGCGCCAGATCCTCATGTCGTCCGGGTCCACCACCTTCACCAAGATCGCCAACAAGTGGAACACCGCTCTCATTGGTACTCTCCCCCTTCTCCTCTCTCACTTTCTCCCCCTTCCTCTTTCTCTCTCCCCCCGGCCGCTGCCGCTGCCGGTGCCGTGGGTCAGAGGCACGCTTGCCCGCTGTTTTCCTGCTTGCGTGCGTCTAGTTGCATGCGTCTGACGGCCTTGCCCTCTGTTGGTGCGCTTTCCACGTCTTTTATGTCTGTACTTCTGCATCACTATCATCATCATCATCATCACCACCATTATCACTGTCATTGTCCTCTGATGTTGGTCCCTTTCTCACTCACTCTATATGCCGCTGTCGTTGCCGCTTCATTCCTTTGTTTCTTCTCTAATCCAAATCCTTTGTCGACCAAAAAAAAATATTTGCGCAGGCCTGATGACGTACTTCCGCGAGGCCACGGTGCACACGGAGGAGCTGCTGGACCTGCTGGTCAAGTGCGAGACCAAGATCCAGACGCGCGTCAAGATCGGCCTCAACTCCAAGATGCCCTCGCGCTTCCCGCCCGTTGTCTTCTACAGCCCCAAGGAGCTGGGCGGCCTGGGCATGCTCTCCATGGGCCACATCCTTATCCCGCAGAGCGACCGCCTCTACAGCCAGCAGACGGACATCGGCGTCACGCACTTCCGCAGCGGCATGACCCACGAGGAGGGCTCCCTCATCCCCAACCTCTACCGCTACATCCAGGTGCGCTAGAGAGCACCCCCGCATGCCCCCCCTCAAGTTCACTCGCATGCTCCCCTCCCAATCATCTCCGCATGCGCCAGCTACCCCTCCTTCTGCCCCCCCTGCTTCAGAGAAAAAATATTTTCGCCTTCTCGTTGACGGGCTTCTGCTGGTCAAGTCTGCCTTGTCAGGACTATTTCCGGTGCCCCCGGGTGTCTTGCTGTCGCACAGGTGGTGCTCATTAAGGGGGGCAGGTTCGTCTACACGGGAGATGGGTGCGCGTACAGATCATCTAGTAGGAGTCTTGCTGTCCTTACTGCTGTTGGGTGCTGCTCTGTGTGCCGTGCGCCGTTCTGATTGCTGCTGCTGCTGAGCGTGTGCCTGACAACGCTGGCCTGCCACGCGCCCCTGGGTGTGCGCCCCTGCCCTGCGATTGTTTGCTGGGTGCAGCCGTGGGAGAGCGAGTTCATCGACAGCCAGCGCGTATGGGCGGAGTATGCGCTCAAGCGCAGCGAGGCGCAGGCGCAGAACCGGCGGCTGACTCTGGAGGATCTGGAGGACTCGTGGGACCGCGGTATCCCGCGCATCAACACGCTCTTCCAGAAGGATCGCCACACGCTGGCATACGACAAGGGCTGGCGCGTGCGCACCGGCTTCCAGCAGTACCAGTTCCCCAAGCAGGTAAGAGGCGTGCGCGCATGTGCACACACAGACACCATCTCCGTAGTCAGGCATCTGCAATCGGAGAATGTCTGTCAGTCTGGTGCCTAGAGGGGGCAGTCAGTGGCTTGTCTCCCGGTCTGTCTGTCTCCTTTTGTTCGTCCCTCTGTCTATGCTCCTCTCTCTCATGTGTCACGTAGACATGCATGCGTGCCGAGCTCCTAGCGGCAGCAGCACCTCCTGGTTCAGACAGTTACCGGGTGTGTGCCGAGGATGACATGTGGTGCCGTCTTCCGCGTCCGAGTGCGTGCAGAACCCGTTCTGGTGGACGCACCAGCGGCACGACGGCAAGCTGTGGAACCTCAACAACTACCGCACGGATGTCATCCAGGCGCTGGGTGGTGTGGAGGGTATTCTGGAGCACACGCTCTTCAAGGGCACCTAGTGAGTCTCCCTCTTCGCGCTCCCCCCTCCCTCTTTCTCTTGTTTGCATGCAGGCGTGTATGCTTGCCCGATTGTCGTTAAACTGAGGGAATCTTGTTGGGCCCGCCTGCTTTCACGTGTGGCTTACTGCTGGCTGCTGTGGCCTTAAGCTCTTGGGCCAGGTGGGCGTGAGCTTGCACATGTCTGTGCGTGCCTTCCCCTTGCGCATTTGTACGTTCAACACTCTAAGAGGGGGGCCTGGGTGGTAGTACATAGGGGTGCCTGCCTCGGGTCTGCCTTCGGTCCGTGACTTGGAAGCAGGCAACCAGGTCTCATGACACCTGGACTGCTAGCTCACTTGGGAGGATGAGTTGTTGAGCTGCACGGCATGCTCTTTGTGGAGTTGTGAGGGTAAGAGGAGCATGTGATACGATCCACGAAAGAATCGCGTGAGAGGCTGACAGAGGCTGGCAGGCAGACAGACAGACGGACAAACAGTCCGGCAGGGGTATGCATTAGCTGCCTGAGAGGGGGCCTCCTGAGCACTTCTGAGCTGTGCAGCCTCTGACTGGGCCGCGTCCGTTTCCTGTGGTGGGTGCTGCTGGATGCTGCAGCTTCCCGACGTGGGAGGGGCTGTTCTGGGAGAAGGCCTCGGGGTTCGAGGAGAGTATGAAGTACAAGAAGCTGACGCATGCGCAGCGGTCGGGGCTCAACCAGATCCCCAACCGGCGCTTCACGCTGTGGTGGTCGCCCACGATCAACCGTGCCAACGTGTACGTGGGGTTCCAGGTGCAGCTGGACCTGACGGGCATCTTCATGCACGGCAAGATCCCGACGCTCAAGATCTCCCTCATTCAGATCTTCCGGGCGCATCTGTGGCAGAAGGTGCATGAGAGCGTGGTGATGGACCTGTGCCAGGTGCTGGATCAGGAGCTGGACGCGCTGGAGATTGAGACGGTGCAGAAGGAGACGATCCACCCGCGCAAGAGCTACAAGATGAACAGCTCGTGCGCCGACGTGCTGCTGTTTGCCGCGTACAAGTGGCAGATCTGCAAGCCCTCGCTGGTGGCGGACACCAAGGACACTTTCGACCAGAAGCCGTCGGACAAGTACTGGATCGACGTGCAGCTGCGCTGGGGCGACTACGACTCGCATGACATCGAGCGCTACACGCGCGCCAAGTTCCTGGACTACACCACCGACAACATGAGCCTGTACCCGTCGCCCACGGGCGTGATGATGGGCATCGATCTCGCCTATAACCTGCACTCCGCCTACGGCAACTGGTTCCCCGGTGTGAAGCCCCTGCTGCACCAGGCCATGGCTAAGATCATGAAGGTGCGCCCCGCGCCTCGTTTTTCCTCCCCTCCTCTCCTCTCGCCTCGCCTTGCGTGTATCTGTTGTTTTCTCCTAGCATGCATTTATTCACTCACTCTGTTGTCTGCCCCATCTGTGCACCTGTCCGCCGTCTCAGGGCCATGCTTGAGACGCTTAGCGCGTCGGGCCAGCCTAGGCTCATCACTCGATCAGCTCTTCCTTGACGTTCGTCTGCTTCACCCCACAGCTCAGAGACATCACGTCCCTCCTCTCACGCTCCGCACCTCTGCCCTCTCTGCAGTGCGCACTTGCTTCACAAGCCGTCACATACACACCCTCTCACGCACCCTCTCGTGCTCTGTGTTCCTGACCCTTTCTGCTCCTCTACGCTGTGTTGTGTGCGTACGCCATGTTACCTCACGCGGCTCAGGCGAACCCGGCGCTGTACGTGCTGCGCGAGCGCATCCGCAAGGGCCTGCAGCTCTACTCCTCGGAACCCACGGAGCCGTACCTATCGTCGCAGAACTACGGCGAGCTGTTCAGCAACCAGATCATCTGGTTCGTGGACGACACCAACGTGTACCGCGTGACCATCCACAAGACGTTTGAGGGCAACTTGACGACCAAGCCCATCAACGGCGCTATCTTCATCTTCAACCCGCGCACGGGGCAGCTGTTCCTCAAGATCATCCACACGAGCGTGTGGGCCGGCCAGAAGCGTCTCGGGCAGCTCGCCAAGTGGAAGACGGTATGCACCGTGGCCCTTTCCCCCCCGTCCTCCTCCCTCTCCTAGGCCTTGCTCGGCCTGTCTGTGGGCCCGTTGGTTGCACGCGCCACTCGGGAAAGAGGCCGTCTCTTGCATGCTAGGGGCATCTTCCTCGTCTCCTGCCTCATTCTGCATCTGCTCTGCATGGTCATTGACGGTTGGACATTTGATGGTGCAGAAGCTGCTGCTTGCTGTTGGGAGCTCTGCTCGCTGCCTTGCACGTCTGGCTGGCTGGCGCAGGGCTTGCAAGCTCACAGTGGCGCATGTGTGCGTGTGCGTGTGCGTGTGTGTGTGCGTGTGCGTGGGCAGGCGGAGGAGGTGGCGGCGCTGATCCGCTCGCTGCCGGTGGAGGAGCAGCCGCGGCAGATCATCGTGACGCGTAAGGGCATGCTCGACCCGCTGGAGGTCCACTTGCTCGACTTCCCCAACATCGTCATCAAGGGCTCGGAGCTGCAGCTGCCCTTCCAGGCGTGCCTGAAGATCGAGAAGTTTGGCGACCTCATCCTGAAGGCGACGGAGCCGCAGATGGTGCTGTTCAACATCTACGACGACTGGCTGCGCTCGATCTCGTCGTACACGGCGTTCTCGCGCCTCATCCTCATCCTGCGCGCGCTGCACGTCAACAACGAGAAGGCGCGCATGATCCTGCGCCCCGACAAGAGCATCGCGACGGAGCCGCACCACATCTGGCCGTCGCTCTCGGACGAGCAGTGGATCCGTGTCGAGGTCGCGCTCAAGGACCTCATCCTGTCTGACTACGCCAAGAAGAGCAACGTCAACGTGTCGGCGCTCACGCAGTCGGAGATCCGGGACATCATCCTGGGAGCCGAGATCGCGCCGCCCTCCGTGCAGCGGCAGCAGATTGCTGAGATCGAGAAGCAGGTAACGTTATGTTGCTCCCTCTGGGTCTGCTCGGCTGGCTGGCTGGCTGTCCGGCCGCCTGACCCGCTCGCTCGGGTGCTCGAGCGCCTCTGCCTGCCATCCTGTTTTCTGGCCTCCCTCTGCTTGCGGTTCTTTGGGGGAGGTTTCCCTTGCTTCTGGCGTAGGCTCCTGTGCCGTTTCCAGATGCCTCTGTTGGAATGTGGTACTCTTTATGTCTCAACGTGGGTCGTCAGTTGGTCCTCGTTGCACAAACAGTGATGTGAAGGGGAGGACCAACGATGTACTGACCTGGCCTTGTTCTTGACGAGCTTCTCTTCTCTGCAGGCCAAGGAGGGGGCCTCCCAGCTGACGGCGGTGACGACGCGCAGCACAAACAAGCACGGCGACGAGATGATCGTGTCGACCACGTCGCCATACGAGCAGGCGGCGTTTGGGTCGAAGACGGACTGGCGCGTGCGCGCGATCTCCGCCACCAACCTGCACCTGCGCGTGAACCACATCTACGTGGCGTCAGACGACCTGCGCGAGACGGGCTACACGTACATCCTGCCCAAGAACCTTCTCAAGCGCTTCATCACAATTGCAGACCTGCGCACGCAGATCGCCGGCTTCATGTACGGCGTGAGCCCGCCCGACAACCCACAGGTGAAGGAGATCCGCGCGATCGCAATGCCGCCGCAGTGGGGCACGCACCAGCAGGTGCACCTCCCCCAGCAGATCCCCGAGCACGACTACCTCAAGGAGCTGGAGCCCCTGGGGTGGATCCACACGCAGCCCAGCGAGGCGCCGCAGCTGAACCCGCAGGACGTCACGCAGCACGCCAAGATCCTGGAGAGTACGCGCTCGTGGGACGGTGAGCGCTGCACCATCATGACGTGCAGCTTCACGCCGGGCTCGTGCTCGCTGGCAGCCTACAAGCTGACGCCCGCGGGCTACGAGTGGGGCCGCCAGAACCGCGACGCCAGCGGTTCTGCGCCGCAGGGCTACCTGCCCACGCATTACGAGAAGTGCCAGATGCTGCTCAGCGACCGCTTTCTCGGCTTCTTCATGGTGCCCGACACGGGCGTGTGGAACTACAACTTTATGGGCGTGCGCCACTCCGCCAACATGCGTTACGGCCTCAAGCTCGCGCCGCCGCGCGAGTTCTACCACGAGGTGCACCGCCCCACGCACTTCCTGGAGTTCAGCCACCTGGAGGCGGTGGCCGAGGGCGCCGAGGAGGGCGACCGTGAGGACGTGTTCGTGTAGTGTGCGGAGTGGAGAGAGGTGGCAGAGCGGGAGTGTTTGTCGGCTGCTGCCGTGCGTTGGTGGTGGAGATGGCACGAGGGGACGGTCGGGCCGGCCAGTGCGGCATGTCAGGATGGATACCTCGGGCGGTTGATCGTGTGAGACGACAAACAGAATATATTGATGGGCTTTTTTGAAAGCGACAACAGCACGAGTGTACTAGCTTGCTTGCTAGCACTGCATCTTTGAGGGAGCAGGCAGACGATGAGAGGCGCTGACTGTTGTAATCGCAGCTTTTTCAAGTAGTCAGGTGATGTTTTGCGAGCATAGAGAGCGCGTTGATGCCGAGAATTAGTTGTTGGTAGGTTAGAGATTCCCTTCCTGAGACTGAATTTGGCTAAAGGTGTCGTGCTAGGGCAATGGGGCAGGATGTGTTGAACATCTGCTGCTCTCTTTATCTCTTAAATAACATGTATATTACGTTATGAGCTTGTGTCTAGTTGGAATAGATGCAAGAGTCTGGTTGTCATATTGATGGTGGATGTGTCAGTACTTGCAAAATACACCTCATTTGTGCTCGATTTTGTTGCAAGATGTGCTTGATGTCAGCCCCCCACCCTGACTCACTTCAGGAATGCTCTTCTAGAAGCCATGATGCTAAATGTTATGAACCTGGGTATTGTCGTGGGATTGAAGACATTTGATGACCAGTGTGTTCATGGCAGAATCCAAGCCCTTGCGCCAAGTCTCTCCTTTGTTGATGTTATTGGACAAACAATCATTCGCAACATATAGAAAGTGAGCAACTGTAGCCATGCTTAGAATCTACACAGGCGTATAGCTAATGAGATAAGTTCGTTTTGAAGGTCTACGGAGGTACCCAATAACTTAGGTGATGTAATTTAAGTATGTCGCTCGAAGAGCAACCACGCTTCCGTAGCACAGTGGTAGTGCGTTCGCTTCGTAGAAGCTCATCTTTCGAGGCAGCGAAAGGTCCCGAGTTCAATCCTCGGCGGGAGCTTAGCGATTTCCCTTCAGTGTCCTTTTCTTGAACCAAGCTGTGGATGTAACCTGATTTTTCTTTAGCAAGGCCCAGGTTTTCCTGATGTTGGCTACACGATCCCTTATTCCATGCATGGCCTTTCCCGGGAAGTGTCCGACAAGACTACATGCTCTATATTGCTCTATATGCTCTCTATCTACCCTTGCACGGTGCGCGCACTCGCACCAGATCGGGTGATAACTTCCAATTAAGCGTCCACATTGGTCCACATCAACGTCAAAATTCCTTGCTTCTCAGGCATTTCGAACAGCGACGGCATTGTTTCACGTCCTTCACGCTGCGTCACGCGGTCCTTCTCCAGGCTCCAGCTCCGAGTGGTGTGGAACATAAGGGGCGCTGTGGGCTAGCTCGTCAAATTACCGCCATGCTTTTTCCAATTCGGCGCCACGCTGGCTGGCTAGGGACGAAAGAGAACCTTTTGCTTCGCGTAGCACTCGAGACCACCTGAGGCCAAAGCTGGAGCCCGGAAAATTACCATGGCTGCACATCCATGTATGATGTAGTCTGGGTTGGTATGGATTATCAGAAGGCCTAGGCATTAAGTATTTAGAGACATTCTGCTCCGCAAGGGCGTGCAAGCTGGCAGGCTTGGTTCCGTGACCGTGTTGCCTGCCAAGCTCTCTATGAACGTCACTCAGTGCATGTTATCCCCGCACGGAAGTGGGAGGCCTCCTCCCACCCAGGCCTGGTAGAGGCTCTTCTCCAACAGGGTTCAATTCGCTCCGTCGTAGGCCAAGTAACGTGTTGAGGTTGAGTCGTCAGAATGAACGCGACATATCCGAGTGGAAATGTCACGTTTACTCCTGCTCCACCACCTATGAGCTTGTCCTACTACAGCTCGGTTGTGTCACTGCGCCAGCTTAATTTTGCTGTGGTAGCGGTGCTCGTGCTCCTAGTGCTGATAGTCTTGGTTCTATCCTTTGCAAAGGCCAGAGCCACTTGGGCTTCAAATACGAGAGCCCGTAGATTGGCCGAGGAGAATGCACGCAATGGTCGGAATGGAGGTGCTCCTATGACTCAGAGCAGAGACCCGGCCAGGGGGCTTGATGAAGACGATATCCAGAGAGTGGGTGCAAGCTATTCTTTCATGGCTGCAAAAGCTGGAGAAGGCGAGCATGCGAGAGAATGCACAGTGTGCCTCGGAGAGTATAAGGAGGGTGAACTGCTGAGAGGAATCGATGTCTGTGGGCACTACTTTCACCAGGTATGAGTTTGTCCAACTCTTGTGGTAAACTTGCAACCAGCCTCACAGTGCGTCGGTTGTTCTGCTATTTGGATTCGAATCAAGCCCAGGACACCAGTGGGCGGGTTTTTCATTAGGCTGTGTTCCTGAAGTACAACAGTGCAAATGCGAAGCCGAGTCAAGCCGGTAGTGTGCAACTCTGGAGGACGAAGCATGTCTCCTCGCTGCAATGCTGTGCAACGATTGCCGCAAGTGCTTCTCCTTAACCATCCTCCACAAACCAGAGTGAACTACTTGGGAGGCGTTAGCACAGTGTGAGCCCCACATAGCTCAGCATTGACAGGGCTGAGTGGACGTTCAGTTGATGTCCTGGGCCATAAGTGGAACTCGTGAGCATCCTCTCTAAGATTCTGGCGACCATCGGGGCCTGTCTGTCCTTTCCTTCTCTCTCGAACTACTCTGCCAAGCCGGCTTTTTTCACTCATCTTACCCACTCCACTCCAGGCTACCATGTCGCTCGAGAGCTTGTGGGTGCTGTGTAAGTGACCTACTGGAACCCCAAACACCGCATGATGTAACCGGCTCCTCGTTCTCGGCAAGCACGACAAGCACGGAGCCTGACTCTGTCATCAGCCGCGAGATCTTCATCTCACGTGTGGGGAATCTACGCAGTTGTTTGTATCCTTCATGCTCGACTTAGTGAGGGAAGCTTGCTGTGAGTGCCTCAACACCGGGGCGGGATCAACTTGAACGCACAATGCAGCACTTGCAGGGGACTGTTTAACCTAAACGTAAACTAGGCTGTCAACGAGGGGGACATGAAATATCAGGACCAGGCAACGGTCAGAGTGTGCTGGCAGTAGCGTGTCGCAGGGAGACGGGGAGAAGGGGCGGGGGAGGGCAGTAGGGCTATGCTCCTGCTTCCTCAGGAGTAGCGTCTGCATCTACTGGACATGTACCAGGGTGCTGAAGGAAGGAGATGCAACAGGTGCCCAAGCAGATGAGGGTGATGCCTTTCTGCGACCAAATGCACGGCAGGGATGGAAGGAACATGGATAAAGTGAACTGGCAAATCGCTGGTGGTTTGGCCCCGTTTTGGCCTGGGGGATTGTTTGAATCCTTTTGGGGTGTTGGAGCAGTCAAGCAGAGAGCCCTGCACCGCGAATTCCTCAGAACCCAGGATGAAATGGAAGGGAGCCTGGGCTGGAGTCTGGCTGTCCTTGATTTCAAGTCTCGTCCTAGCCTAGCACCCCCCCCCCCCCCCCCCCCC
>WELA01007952.1:323013-333378 GCA_009602735.1 Mesotaenium endlicherianum
CCCCCCCAGGGCCCGGGTCCCGGATCCCGGCCCCGCCGCCTCCTCAACCCTCCAGTTCGGGGGAGCTTTTAGTACTCCCTCAGTCTCTCAACCACCAGGCCTTTGACAGCTGACGCGTGAGCCGAGGGGGGCTGCCATCTGTTCTTGTTGCGAGCGTGTGTTTGTGCAGGAGTGCATAGACGCATGGCTGAGGAACAACAGCTCCTGCCCTCTTTGTCGAGTGTCCCTGCAGCCAAACATGGACGGGAATGTGGACGTGGACGAGGACGGGGACGTGGACGTGGACGGGGACGGGGACAGGGCTCAAGAGGTCGAGGAAAATGCCAATCGGTCCTCGCCTCGTGGCTGTGATGCTCTGAGTGATATTGTGGTGCAGTCTGACCCGCCCCTGGCAAGCGCGCAGGCTCACGCTTCGTCAGCAAGTGCGCAGCCAGCGCGGCAGGGGCAGGGGCAGGAGGAGCAGGAACTCGTGAGCGTCCACGTAGAAGACCCGAGGGAGGGCCACTGGCAAGGGCAGCACAAGAGGGAAGGCAGCAACAATCACGTTGAGATGCGGAGGCTTTCATGAGGGCAGCCTTGGCAGGGGAAGGTGAGGGCAGGGTGCCAACTATTGTCGACGTTGAAGCGCGACACATGGGCAAAATGGGTGTGGCGGGCTCCCGTGTGGATCTACCCGTCCATTCTCCCTGAGGGGGAATTTTTGAAGGGGGGGGCACAGGTGAAGGGGGTGTTTTGCGAGGGTGGGTTAGGAAGATCCTCACTGAGGATCTTGCGCTCCGATTAGCAGCACATGTTGTTGGGCTACAGTTTCCTCCTGATGTCTGCTCTTTATCAGGATTCTTTGCCGGAACGGATTTGTTTGAACAAATATTACCCGGTTCCTACAGTGCCTGTGCCCCCTGGCTATGGTAGCAGGTATAACAAAGCGGGGCAGGAGACACTTGGTCTTGGATTGTATGCATCTTCAAGATGGGATCATCAGCTCGTCATAGCTCACAGCACCTGGGCCATGCATCCTCCCATCCACTCCTTGGGGAGGGAAGTATGGCTGCAGGCTCATCAACGACGGGCAGAACACACGTTTTATGCAGGGGACTTGAGGCTAGGGCATGCTGGGGGTTTTGGAACCATCGGCTGAGGTTTCGGGTGACATGTCTAGGCCACTTGTTTTATGCCTAGCGAAGTAGGACATAGCTGAGTGATGGAGTCCCCCCTTTCCCCCCCCCTTTTCCCCACTCGCAGGCCCAAGTTCTCGCCTCTCTGTTTTCGTCCTGACCATTAAGGTGTAGCAAGAGATTAGTACCTTGTTGTAGGCAGGTTTGTAAATAACTTATTGACCTTGTAGCAAAGGTTGCACACGATCAATGTTGTATCGATCCACCGCATGTATCAAGGGGTTGAAGTTGCAAGCTGGATGTTGTGAACTTTGTCCATGCTGATGCAAGCCCTTGCTTCAACTTGTGCTTGCCACCTGTAGCTGCTGGGTCATTGTTTGCTGCTTGAAACAGTCGGGAAGTGTGTGCCGTAAGTGGTGAAGGCAATTCGCGCCATCTTCACTACAAAGTTACTGGAACCATATGCCCGTTGGGCTCATCTGCATGCACGACTCACAATCATGGATCCATATTTTCAGGTAAGCGTTTACAGTTGCATGAATCGTAACTAGCTCTTTACAAAAGGTTGCAAAATCTTTCATCCAAATCTTTTGCCCTGCGACAAGAAGAGACTTTTAAGTTTCACCTTCGACTCGTTAAATCTATTCATGGCAGGGTAAGGTGGCTACTACACTATCCAACTGCCTAACTATGCGTCCTAGGTGTGGCACCCGACTGCGAGGTGCCCACACTTTGTGCTGCATCTATTCGAATTATCGTCACAAAGTAAGAATTTACATGCTAAGGTCCCCTTTGGATTCTGAAAAACATTCACTTACGCCGCCTTAGGCTTCACAGCCTTCACCCTTGAGTAACCGAAGACACCAGCCAATGCCACTCCAGTGCCTGCCACATGCAAAAACAGATATGTTAGTGGAGATAGGTTCACATCAAGATTTAAATAGGAGTCTCACGCTTTGGCGACAAAGACGGCAACGCACAACAGATATGACCCTGTTTCAGTGAAGGATTCAATGAAATAAGTGGGCAGCAGCTTCTGTGGAGTTGGAACTTTTCGTGATGAACGTAACATAGGGATGCCCCTGCTTGCACATAATTCAGCCACCACCAGCATAGCCATAGACAGTCAAAGAGACATGATTGTGCTGAGAGGCAGTGAGACACTTTAAACAAGTAGCTGGAGAAACATCTGGAGCTAGCACTCGTCGGTAACAGAGGCAGGCCCAAGAGGAGAGCTCACCGAGTCCGTTGATCAGGGACACCGGCGTGCGGAAGAAGAGGACCGACGTCACGATGACAATGACGCGCTTCACGCAGTTGCCAACAGAGTGAGTCACGGGAGTGACGCGCTGCAGGATCATGTACGACACCTGCAAGTGTCCGCCCACGACAGGCACCCCCAAACAAACATCCCATGATCCCTCCCACAGCATACACATCAGCAGAGGTGAAGCGATGCCCAATCAGCTCCCCAAAGGAGTTGCTTGCTCCCAGCCTGCTAGAGGTGCTTTGAAAATGATATTGAGCGAGGATACCTCTAGAGGCGCATTCCACCCCCCCTCCCCCTTTCCTCCCTCATCGTATCGTTCAACGTGATCTAGTGCACTGCAGGTCTCATCACGTGCTCTCCCCCCCCCCTCTCTCCCCCCTTCTCACTTATATGTCAACCACGTATTCCGAGGGTAAGACAGAAGGGGGTTGCCGATGAACCTGCTGGTAGGCGTGGAAGCAGATGCCGGCGATGGCAGTCCGGATCATCACCTGCTTGTAGTCCAGCCCCTGCTCGGCCACGCACGAGCACACGCTCCACCATGGCACTGCATGTCAGCAATAATGATCGACAACTTCCCCCAGCATACAAGACAGAACTCCACCCCCACCAACTCTGTTCTTTCTTTCCCGCATTTGCTTGTGGAGAGTGGGAGTCCTGTACGGCCACCTGCACGTTCAGCGGCTTGCGTGCCCCTGGCATGAAACTCAAGGACCATGAACGCGTACACATGTGGGCTTTCTTGCACTCTCTTGTTGACATCCTCGTCGCTCTTTGGCTGTCACTCACTGTCTGAAGGTTTGAGACACTAGAGCTTTTATGCACGAGTGACGGTTTCGACTGGGGAGGCAGGCTGGTCTGTCATGAAACCATGGGGGGTGTCATGACTGGCATCCAGTGCCCACTGGAGACTATGTAGCCTCAGACAACTAAACAGGTGTACAAGATGCCCAGAGCTCTGACTGACTTGGTAACAAGAATCAAAGGGACTCATTGGCACGGCAGGAGGACGGCAGGGCAGTCCCCCGCTTGTGCAGTCTGGATCAATGGTAGGTAGGCAGGCAGCTGTAAAGTGGGCAGCATCCGCAGAGGCAGGAAGAAAGAGAAACTCTTCAAAGAGAGGGGCGGGGTTGGGGGGGGTTGGGNGCGCCCTCAACGAAGAGCATGACGGGCGAGAGGAGGAAGAAGGACATGATGGTGATGATGGAGAACAGGTTGATGTTGTCCAGCGAGCCCTGTGAAGAGGCAACAGCACTCGGTGACGCCAAAGCCCGGCAAAACGTCAGTCCTGCTGCTGGCTCTGGGAGGGTGTAAAGAGACAGGCAGACGGATGGTCATGGTCCCACTAGCTCGCTTGCCGGTTAGCAGAGAGTGGCAAACAGTCACAATACGAACACGAGCAAGGAAAGGAAAGCCCTGACAGGACTCCTGGAAACAAGAGGGGCAGAGAGCGGCCGGAGCTGCAGTTCATAGTCTCACGCCTCATCACATCGTGCAGTCCTGGAGAGCAGGGTAAAACCACGCCTGCTGCAAGGTGGATGAGATGCGGCACAGTCGACATGGGCAGGGCTGCACCTCTTGCATAGGGGGTGCTATGGCAACATGAGGAGGACAGGAGGAAGGGGGGGAGGGGGGAAGGCACTCACTTCCTTCTTGACCATGAGCTTCTTGCTGAGCACGTTGCGGGACTGGAAGGTCAGATTGGACGCCATGGCTGCAATGAAGCCGCCCCTGCGTCACATCGCACGGACATCACGGCACCAGACAGACCAGACAGAACCACTGAGAAGGTTAGTGACTCCAGAAACACCCCCACCATGTCACAACGAGACCTCGTTCCAGGAAGAGGTGACGACAAACACGCAAGTACCTGTTCACAGGCTCCCAACCTCAATGGACGCCTTTTTCATGCAAGACTGCATGCCATGTCCGGCACTGCTGCCGCTGCTGGAACGTGACTTGCCTTTAGACAGAGAAGTACGTCACATGCCTTCAATGTTATGAGTAGAGCGATACATGTTTTCATCTCTCTCACAAGGAGGACGAAAGCCCAGAGCTCCCGCTTGAGATGAATACCGCAGCCAGACATAGGGGTACAAGTGAAGGAGGAGGGGCGAAACGGATGAAGAAAAGGTTGCACATATTGTTAGGCTTAAGCATCTTGTTGGACTTGAGCTTTAGCAACATCGCCCACGCAACGGATATGCTTTCACGACAAACAAGCCGCTTTCCTGCAGAATATGATCTCATCAAGAGCACATGCTATGTCCTACCTCTCACAAGTGGCATATGGCCAGCGTCTTCTCGTACAAGAGGTGCGTGCGACTGCAAACTACGTAGCCATTCCAAGGGCTCCATTCGGCCTCGCCTCTGCATAGCACGGCATGTGGCTAGGCTGACATCGTAGAAAAAGAGAAGCAACAGTTAGAGTGCCAAACTTTCAATAAGCTAAGAAGCACGCTCACCAGTTAAAGGACGGCTCGGTCATGGATGCGAGCCCAACTCCACCCACGATTGGGATCAGTGACAGGATGATAGGCAGGGTGGGTTTCTGCCATGTGTTACGAGAGATATAAATGACTTGTTAGGAGAGCACAGCCGGCAGCCACCAACTACATGCCCCCTTTGGCGGCCCTCATTCTCATTCTTGAACCAGGTGGCTGTTGAGGAAGACAAAAATTGACTAAAGATGCACACAACAAAGATAAGTAGCATTCAGATAGCCTGACTTCGTACGCATATGGAGAGGATGCTTTGACTTGTTCAAATGCGGGTTGTGGAAAGGTCCAGCGAAACTCCTGAATGTAGAGGTAAATAACACTTGGAAACAGAAAACGGTGAACCCTCTCTTGATGACAATTTACTCCATGATGTTTGTCTGACTAGAGAAGACAAGACACATACAACATACTTAGAAGTGCACAGAGGATCTATCTGGACAGCAGACAAATAGATGAGCATGTCTGCATATGTATGTGACAAAAAAGAAAGGGGAGGGGGGGGGGAAGAGAAAGAGAGGGAGAGAGGAAAAGGGAGACAGGGAGGGGAGGGACAAGGGATATTATGTGCTGATGTGCCTGCACCTCTCTTTAATGGGATGGTATGCAGCGAAAGAGACACATAATATGGAGGGACAAGAGAGTTACTACGAATCAAATGGGAATGTAAAATCAGCATCGTCAAGTTTGTGGAGAAGTAGGAGGAGGAGACTCACATCTCCAAGGACGAGGGAGGAGAGCAGCACAGAAAAGAAGGGCTCCAAAGCCTTGATTGTATGTGTGAAGGACACTGCCACCTTGCCAAGGCTCACATTGGTGAACAGGTTGCCAAGTGTGTGCACCAGAGCCAGCGGCATGATAGCAATCAACTGCAAAATAGACGTATAAACACACAGTGAGCGGGCATGGAACAGGAGCCTGACATGTCATAGAAGGCATGAACGAGAGAGAGGAGCACCAGAAGTTTTCACGATACCACAAAATTCTGGAGAAAGAATGCACCCGTGCAGAAGTATCACACAAGCAGATTGACTTTCGGAGAGAGCCGCTACTGATGTATGACAGGTAAGTGAACGCTGACGTATGTGTAAGGGATCCTCTGTTAAGTCTACAAAGGTAAGCTATTTCAGGAGGTTGCCGGTATCTCAATACGAGTCCCTGCACCTGACCCACTCATAACCTTGTGCAAGTGATGACTGGGGCGCTAGATCAGCAGAGTCCTGCAGCAATCTGCTCCTCACATGGTGTCGTATTTTGAGCGCGAGTATGTACACCCTACATGTAGCTATAAGGTGAGGTATGGGCGGCTAGTCTTAGTTGCCTCTGGCATTTCGTGAAGGTCTTAGCGAGTATAGACATGCATTTGACCATGCATTTGACCTCTTTCTGATTTATGTCAGCAACTTTTAGCGGGTGCCAGTCAGCTGAAAAAGTATGTTAACAAGCTGCATTCTGGTGTCCAGAATCATAATGGGGCAGGAATAGCCAATTATTTTATATTGAATTCTAACATCATCCTAGAACCAAAGAACCCTTTCCTTGTTCTTCTGTTATGCTGCTTTGTGCTTTGTCTCTGATATGCGAATATGTTCAAGAGATTTAAAGATGATGAATGCATAAGTCTAGGTTTGATATGATTGGGACAAAAAGCAAGTGACTGATACCTGTTCTTTTGTGACTTTTGGTGCTTTGTGAAGCCTAGTCAGCCACATGGTGAGTACCAGAATCCCTCCAATGGCAAACTGTATAGTAGTCACTGTGAATGGAAATGGAAAGACTTTGAGTACCTGAAATGCAGCCGAGCGGTCTTGTCAGCAGGTTGCATAAGCTCAGAAGGGGATTGTGCACACTTGGTTCTGAATATTATTGACCCATAAACTCAATATAAATGCTTTGAGCGTGGTTCATGTGTGCAGAAAAGATTGCCTGCTACAAGAGCTTGAAGAGGCACTTAAAAAGCAGTAGCACTTATATACTCAGAATGCATGCAGCTGGGCTGTCAAATGCTCTAGGCATAGTGCAAAAAACTTGTCTATCTGGCCCAGGAACCTATGGATCCATATTTGCCACAGCTGCTACGCAAAATGCTTTCAGAATTCTTCATGTTCTCTGGAACTTTTGGCACCCAAGGTCATAAGAGACCAGCTCGACCAGATCTGGTCAGGTGAACGTACCTGCTTGTTGTATATGTTGAAGTAAATATTAAAGAGGTACCAAAGTCCAAAAAGACTGCCCAGCTGGATTGTTTTTGTCATCTCAGATGCTTCCGCCTTCTCTGCAGCGGTTGGCAAACTTGCTGCTTCAGATACAATCTTTCCTGCTTCATCCCCAGCATCAGCAGCAGCAGCTACTGGACTTTTTTGAACCCGTTTCCTTACTGCCAGCGTTAAGGGAGCACATTGAATATTCTGACCAAAGAAAGTAGTTGGTCTTAAATGAGCTGATGACTTAAGGTGTACGTTGCTTGCAGGTATCGCTCCTTTCGAAGTTCTACCCGCCACCGTGCTTATACATTGACGCGGGCGCACGTTCTGCGCCCTCCGGTTTAAGATGTCAATAGGGCTGAAAACAGACCCAGCCAGAATTTGTTGGCATGCGAGCCTTGACAAAGCCATGTGTACACCGATACTGCTGCAACTGCTGAAGGATGGGTAGCTACACCTTGTTTCTTGCTCCGGCCTTAAGATCACCCTTCAAGCGAGTATGGTCTCCGAATGGCCTGACGATCCCCCTGTCACTTGCACTAGTCTTTGAATGCATGCAACGAAAACTTTTAATTCTGCACCTTAAGCTCCCCCTTTTTGGTTGCTCTGGTCGTGGGCAGTAGTCATGGCGCTGGTCAAGAACTAGCAGCTTGGGGTACTCTGCTCCACTCTGCTCAACTTCTATTGGCTAGCGCGCGAGGAACCTTGTAGAGTACCCTAAATGTAGCCATGCGGCGCCAACGAGGCGCCTGGACAACGTATGGAGGCTTCCCGCCTGTAAGTACCTCCAAGCTGCTACAAGTTGCTACGAGCAGCTACAAGTGCCTGCCCCTAGTAGGTACCTGCAAGTGCGTGTGAGGAACTGCGAACAGTGGCCAGTAGTATGCACAACTTGCATCATAGCTTCTGCGCCGACTGTCGAACCTCCCTCAGCCCGAGATCCTCATCGACGTACAATGAGTCAGCTCGATCGACAAAAATCGACAACTTTCTGGCTCTTTAGGAAGTAATCGCGTCCAATCGCGTCTGTCAGTACGAGTCCTCACATGGGTCTACGAAGCTAGTTAATGTCGGTGGTTTCACAAACGATAGATTTTACTTACACGTAACTCACTAACGTTTGCGATATCTTAGATCGCTAGAAATTGGTGAATCTGGTAAAATCGGTAGCAATAGCCAATTTTACTCAATTTTACTGGTCTTTCAGCGACGGTCCTAGCAAAGAACGGACGATAATTTTTAAGTTCCTTCCCTTTAAACTTGCTCTGGAGTCCAAATGTCCAAACGGTAAGTGCGTCTGATGAGGTTATCTAATACGGTCTGAAACGCAGTAATTTGAAAAGCGCCACTTCCGGACTTCTCGCACTTGCCTATCAAGCCTGATCAAGCTTCTCCATATAATGACAGTAAATCCCTGACAATTTCGAAAGCAGTAGACGGGAAGCTCTTTGAAGTCCTGATGTTTGATGGCAATCCTTTCACTGCTTCCTTGATTGATCTCTCAAAGTTGGACAACTTGTAACACAAGCTCTCCATACATGAGACCTAAATAGCAGGTCCATTGTTGGACAACTTTTCCCACGAAAATCGATTCTTCACTTAAAAGTATGTGTATGCGGCAAAAGACTGACACAAGACATCCAAGCAACATGCAAGCTCGCGTGCCAATCTAATATTTGCCCAATGCAGGGGATCCTCTGAAATGCCTAGAAAAAAAAAGATTGGGTGCAGTTAGAAAGGACACCAGTTATGTCCCTGGTATATTTCATAACCAATTTAAGCTCCGTGAATGCCTAAGGCACACATGGACACACAGGCACTACGACGAATTTGATACAATGACACTATTGAAAGCGCCCACCGATCTATTCAGATGCTTACATGGACAACAGAGCGGAAGAAACAAACAAGACTCCAGGACGGATCTGCACCAATTGACTGCTGAAGCACACTTAGCAACAGGTTCTTCACAACATATCATAAGAACTTCACTAGCACATGAGATAATTCAGATGCATATCTGTGATATGAGCTAGTACATTGCAAAGACCTTGCTTAAAATACAAGTGGGCTAGCAGGTATTTAGTCCCCCGATTAAGCATTGGCTCAAAGAATGTGAAGGAAAAAACATGTGATCACAAACTCATGCCAGTTCCTTTAATCTGCCTTGTAAGCAGGCACAAATTGGCTTGACAGCCAATGGCACAACATACGGAGCAAGTTTGTATGAGAACACATGTATTAATGGCATTGATTTCTGCAAGAGGGCTAGTTCCAGCAAGCTAACCAACTTTTGAAAATAGATACAATTCCCTATACCTATTTTAATATGCTAAACAAGATAGTTATCTTTGAAACCTACATGTGACATTACCCCCTCATTACTGCCTGATGCTGCAGTGCAAGCTTCCTACCGACCAAAAAATATATATGCCTACCAACCCTAAAAAGCGCCAACATACCACCTAGACAGCATCGACAGGGTGCTCATAGCTGCCCTTGGCAGCCTGGTTGTCGCTGGGACCGTACAGTTTCACTCCCCCGTGGCCGTCGGGATCCACATGGTATGCAGAGCCCCCGTGGCTGGTAGCATCCATGCCCGCAATCTCATCGTCGGGAGAGATGCGGAGGAGGTTGAGCTTGTGGAGGATGAAGAAAAGGCCGCCCATCGTGACCGCCACGAAACCAGCAATTGTGAGGACCAGAAGAATTTGGCAAGCCAACAGACGGCCACCGCCACCATAGAAGAGACCGTGGGGCGTGTCTGAGGGCTTGCCATATGCTTGCCGCAGGTACTCCTTGTTTGCAAGCAATCCTGCAAGATATACGGAGGGAACAATAGGTCAAGAGAGGTATAAATGTTGGTTGCTTAAGGTAAGTTGTCAACAAAAAAAGATATGGGAAAAAAAAAGGTAGGTAGGAAGGTAGGTAGGAACCTGGTAGGACCTGATGAGCTTCAAAACTAAATAAAAAATATTGCTAGAAAGTAAAGCACCACGAGCAGAACCAGAGATGCCAGATGCCGGAAGTAAACTACAAGCACAGGGCAGGCATCATATTCAAGAACATCCCTCCTTTCTTACACCCACAGCCCGCCGTTTTTTAAACTGCCAAAGTCAGCACGCATAGAAGCAACAAGGCCACACCCCAAAAGAGGCACCAAGTCAAGGGGGTTAGACTATAAGACATAAAGAAGCAAGAAGGAGATCAAGGTTTTGGACGGGTGGACTTGGGTTGCCCGCAGGGTTGGGAAGGGGGGGGCCGGGGCGGCGGCAAGG